>JAHRHJ020000809.1:0-48528 GCA_019776745.2 Taxus chinensis
AGTACTAATGATTGTAATCTTGTGGCTTCAGATGCAGATACAACATTATGGCACTATAGGCTTGGTCATATGAGCCATAAGGGCATGAACATCATAAAGAATAATTTTCCTGGATATACAGAAACAGGTTTGGATTTCTGTGAGGACTGCATATATGGGAAACAAAAGTGAGTAAGGTTTCTCAAGGTTGGACCTACAAAGAAAGAGAGTAAGTTAGAGTTGGTGCATTCTGATGTATGGGGGTCAGCTCAGGTATCATCTCTTAGGGGTTCAAGTTATTATGTTACTTTTATTGATGATGCAACAAGGAAAGTTTGGGTTTATTGTATTAGAAAAAAATCTGATGTATTTGACACTTTTGTTAAATGGAAAGCCTTGGTAGAGAATGAAACAGGTCTTAAGCTAAAATGTCTTAGGTCAGATAATGGAGGGGAGTATTGCAGCAATGAATTTAATGATTACTGTTCTAAGAATGGAATCCACAGGAAAAAGATGGTTCCAGGAACTCTGCAGCAGAATGGGGTATCAGAAAGGATGAACAAAACAATAATGGAACGTGCTAGGAGCATGAGGTTACATGCAGGACTGCCTCTTTCTTTTTGGGCAGAAGCGGTGAGCACAGTTGTGTACTTGATAAACAGAGGACCCTCAAGTGCCTTGGATGGAGGCATACCTGAGGAGGCTTGGTATGGTAAGAAAGTTGATTATTCATTTCTTAGAGTCTTTGGATGTGAGGTGTTTGTTCATATAGACAAGGATGATAGGACCAAGCTAGAGGCTAAATCAGAAAAATGTACTTTCATTGGTTATGGTGGTGATGACTTTGGATTTAAATGTTGGAGTATTAAGGACAAGAAAATCATTCGGTCTAGGGATGTGGTCTTTAATGAGAAAGTCATGTATAAGCAACAGTTGCAGGAAAATAGGGAAGAATCCAAGAAAGAATATGCAGTGGTAGAGGATCTTCCTGGATGGGAAAGTGACCCATGAATCAGTTCAGGAACCTACTCAACAGGAACCCCAAACTCCTATAGTGAGGAGGTCTTCTAGGGTAAGAAAAGAACCTGAACGTTTTTCTCCTTCTCTTTATTATTTATTACTCACTGATAGTGGAGAGCCAGAGAGCTTTGATGAAGCAATGCAGGTAGATGCCAGTAAGAAGTGGGAGCAAGCCATGGATGAGGAGCATAAGTCTCTCATGGAGAACCAGACTTGGGATTTGGTGAAGCTACCAGAAGGCAAAAGAGCATTACAGAACAAGTGGGTGTACAGAGTTAAAGATGAAGAAGGAGGAAAGAAAAGATATAAGGCCGGTTGGTGGTCAAGGGGTTTGCACAGAAACAAGGTATAGATTTTGATGAGATTTTTTCTCCTGTAGTAAAAATGACTTCTATTAGAACTGTTCTTGGAATAGTGGCAGTAGAAGACTTGCACTTAGAACAGCTTAGATGTAAAGACTGCATTTCTCCATGGTGATTTGGAGGAGGAACTATATATGCAGCAACCAGAAGGGCTATGAGGTCAAAGGTAAAGAGGAGATGGTGTGCAAACTGAAGAAGAGCTTGTATGGCCTGAAACAAGCTCCACGTCAATGGTATAAGAAGTTTGATAGCTTCATGATGGAGCAAGGTTATATTAGATGTCATTCTGACCATTGCGTGTATACAAAGAAATTTGAGGATGGAAGTTATATTATCCTGTGTTTGTATGTTGATGACATGTTGGTTGCAGGTAAAAACATGCAGGAAATAAAAGTACTCAAGAAGCAGCTAAGTGAATCCTTTGATATGAAGGATTTGGGGGCAGCCAGACAAATCCTTGGTATGAGGATAACTCGGGATAGGAAGGAACGGAAGCTGACTTTATCTCAGGAAGAGTACATTAAGAAGGTATTGGAGAGGTTTAACATGCAGGATGCTAAACCGGTTGGGACTCCTTTGGCAGGCCATTTTAAGTTATCAAAGGAGCAGTGTCCCAAGACAGAGTAGGAAAGAAACCAGATGTCCAAGGTACCTTACTCATCAGCAGTTGGTAGTTTGATGTATGCTATGGTGTGCACTAGGCCTGATATTTCCCATGCAGTGGGAGTTGTGAGTAGATTTATGAGTGATCTAGGTAAAGAGCATTGGCAAGCAGTAAAGTGGATCCTTCGGTATTTGAGAGGGACCATGGGGACAGTTTTGTGCTACAGTGGATCAGACACCACTTTACGTGGTTATGTAGATTCAGACATGGCTGGAGATGTAGACAGTAGGAGGAGCATGACAGGTTATATTTACACTGTAGGTGGGACAACAGTGAGCTGGATTTCATGACTACAGAAGCTGGTGGCTTTGTCAACCATAGAGGCTGAGTATGTTGCTGCCACAGAGGCAAGCAAAGAGATGATTTGGTTACAACAATTGCTTGAGGAGTTGGGGCATAAGCAGGAGGAATGTAAGCTGCATAGTGATAGTCAGAGTGCTATACACCTAGCTAAGAACTCTACTTTCCACTCCAGGATGAAGCATATACAGTTGAGATATCACTTCATCAGGACAGCTTTGGAGGAAGATAAGTTGAAGTTGGAGAAGATTCATACCAGTCAGAATCCTGCAGACATGATGACCAAGGTGGTCACAAGGGAAAAACTAAAGCTATGTTCAGCTTTGGTTGGCCTTCACAGATGACAGTGAAGGGTTGAGAAGCTTGCTCAGTGGAAATCTAGTCTCCAAGTGGGAGATTGTTATGTTTGTGGAGCCTATTTTCATGTTAGAGTGTGGTACACCTTCTATGTGTTACACTAAGGGTATTTTTACGGTGGTCCCGCTCGCCGGTGAGCAGGTCTGAGGGGGTTTGGGGGGGTATGGGGGGGTTCGGGGGTGAAGCCCCCGAAGCAAATTTTCATGGGTGGTTTATTAACCCATGGGTAATGGGTAACCGTTATTTGTTTTTGGGCCCATGGTTTTTTGTACCCATAGGTTTATACCCACGGTTTTTGCCCATGGTTTTGATACCCATGGTTTTGTATCAAACTGCTTAAGCAGTTGTCTATTTATATGGTCTTATGCATATGATAGAGGACAAGCAAATGTATTGCAGATGTGTTTTGAATTCGGGTGTGAATTCTGTAGAGTTTGTTGAGCATAGCTCCAAACGGATCTGGGTATTGTATTGAGAGAGTGGAGACTTGTAATAAAATCTGAGCAGGTGATTCTTGGTGGACGTAGCCCAAATTGGGTGAACCACGTTAAATCTTGTCTCTTTGTGTTGTGTTATTTATTCTGCACTTTTATTTGAGATCTGTAATATTTTCTGCATATTAGTTTCTACTGTTGCGATTCTGTAAGGGATTATTCCGCATATTTTATCTCTTATTTCCTAACACTCATACATGTATGATGTAAAATCATCTAGGCTCATAGGCTATGTTATTCATGATTAGATTACTTTGTGTTCCATTTTCATTTTTCACTTTGTGTTGATCCTTCTTTAATGCACAAACACTATGTTTTGATCCACAAGTTTTTTAGCTATGAAAGCCATTGTGTATCTACTCCTTGCATGTCAATTTGAACATAACCCACTAAAATTGTCTATACAAGGCCCTATTTTGCCCACTACACATACTACAAGTTACAAAATTAAGATAAGTCATATGGCCACTCCCTAATGAGTTTGTTCTTGAATTCACAAATTAACTATGAAGATGAGTCAAACTTGACTTTGTAATCTTAATGGGTCCCATGCTCTGCTTTGATTAGTCTATAATGTTAGGATTCTAACATGTGCATTTGGTTTTGCTAGACTTTGGTGGCCTATAAAAATAAATTTCAACCTTCCTTAGGATGATTATTTTAGAAAAGCTAAGAAATTATATTTTGTAACATATATTTGGAGCAATAAGACCAAACTCACATATCTAAGTTTGTTCTATATTTAGGATCATTAAATATCAAATGATCACAGATGATTGGTGTGTGCGTGAATTCCTTTTCTTAATTTACTTTTTATTGTTCTTCCAATATTTTTACTATTTATTCAAATATGTTAAAGACATTTATTCATGCTCTAGAATAACTTTTCTCAAGCGTAATTTTGAGGAAAGATGATCTAAGGAATATCTTTATTGGGGATATGAAACTTTGTTTACATCAGTACAAACTTCATACTGTTAAGAGAGAATAATATGATTCCAATAGATTGTCAAGAGAAATAAAAGTGGTTGAATATCTTTCTTAATATCGACCCCAGAATTAATAATGTGATATTGCGCATCTTGTGCCTAGAAAAACTGAATCAAGCCTTAATAGGGACTACTGAGTTTATCAGGTTGATTATTGGTCAACAAAATCTTGAAAATAGTTAGCATTCATAATTAACCGTCATTAAGTAGCCTCTTTAGAGACTTAATCAAATATAATTGATAGGCCTTCATAAAAGTAAATTTTGGCTGATCTTGACATTAACAATTTCATGAGATTCACCATTTAAAGTACTTTTTCCCAATATTTGTAGATTTTCATTATAAATCACATTAAATGTAGTCAATTAGGAGGGTTAGAAATAGGATCATCATACCCATGGTTATAAATTCGAACATTTGATATACACACACATACAAAGTACAAGATAGATCAATTACAATAAATTTTAAATGATTAACAACATGAGATTTATGAGTGACATGTTAGCTATTTAATTCTTTGGGGAAGATGATATAGGTGTACAATAGAAAGGATGAAGTTCGGCAGCATTGGTCTTACAGATATTTCATCCTTGATATAGGTATCTTCACAATCTAATAGTACAAAAACTTGTAATTACAAGAAGGGTTTAACATTGTTGTACCATGTATACTATCAAATATATTGGTCACTCATGAAGTTAGTCTCCACATTCCACATCCAGTAATTAGTACTCTTTATATGTTAGGAATTATAAAATACATCACTATAAGATACATTAGGTAATTATGTATCTTACTATTACTGTTATCTCAAAGCATATAAATATGGGATTAAAGATACATGGGGAAGGTTAATTGTAGTCACAAAATCATGCACTTTAGACATTATTTATCATCGGTCTCAAACTACTATTCATATGACTTATTTTGAGTGAAGAAAGTACTAATTAACCCATGTCTTTTGGCCATTTTACTTTATTTTATTTCGTCATTATAAAACAACTTTTACATCCATTGCCCATTATTTTTTGTCATTTTCCATTATGTTTTAGCCTTGACTGGGGCACCCAAGCTAGTACTGGGCATGGTAGGTGCCCTGGTCCCACAGGGCACCCGATCCCTGGGATTTTTACACTTTCCCGCCACTTTTTGGGCTCTTTCTAGCCATTTTGAGATCTTTATCTTTTTAGTGGTCGGCCTTTTCAGGGTTAATTATGAAATTAGAACAAGAGAAACCTATAAATATAAAGTTATGAGACCATAATGAGGAACCAAACATCACTTACTACTATCACTCATCTAGAGTTACATCCATCTATTGCATTCCACTTACATCCACATAGCTCCATCACAAGGCACAAGGCTAGGACATCTGCATCACACTTCATAGGGGGGATTCCATTCTATTTCATGCACACATTCTATTACATATTCTACACGTAGTTATTTCTCGCTACTTCACTAAGTGTGATTGTCACAAGAGAAACCTAGGGCATGATCACACACACAAGCACATAGAACTACATTCAGGTCTGAGATATAGTGCAATGCTTAGTTAGTAAGTCCACCATTGTGGTTTTGAGGTCAGTCCTGACCCCTTCATATGCATAATTATTTTTTAGGTTTTGATGCTTGTTTTAGGGTCTTGAGGCATTTTTTTCATCTTGGATTATTGGCGACATCTTGCATTGGGACTAGCTCCTTGTGCTTCTTAGTTATTGATAAATAACTTGGATGAGGATTTCAGACAATATGCCAAACCAGTGAAGACCATGTTTCATAGATTTTTACACTGACCAGGGTGCCAAGATTACAGAACAGAGCACCCCTCCTTCACCCCAGTCCCTATCTAGGCGGCTCCAAATCCAGCTAGATCCTCCAAATCCACCTTTTCAAGGAATCTTCATAAGTTGTTCATTGATTTTTATTTTCCATTCTTCACTACGACAACTGTGTTGCAAGCATCTAACCTCTTATTCAACTGAGTTATTTCCTATTCCTTCTTGCACATTAGGGTTTAACATTTCCTTTTGCATAGTTGTTTAGTTTTACTTGCATACTTATTTACTGCATTTATTTACTTTATTACAATTGTTCATATCATAGATTAACTAGTCCCCACACTACATAGTTAGTCCATTTTTAGTTTAATCATTTTAAAATTTAATGCTAAAAGATAATTTTAAAAAAGTAAATTGGCCCTGAAGTGATAAATTTTTCTAAAGCCAAGACATTGCTTTATGATTTTTCTAAGTGATTAAGTGCAACTCTAACAATCTGGTATCAAAGTAATTGGTCCTTTAAACGATTGTTGGATATAAAAAGTTGATCCTTGAACTTGAATCAATATCTAGAGGCCTTAGTTATGGAGATCCTTGCCAATATATAGGACCAGATTCCAATGTTTCTTCATTGTGGCCTTACAACAGAAGAAATGGGATGAATTGATGGATCAAGGATTAATATGTTTGAGGGGTTTGAGTGAGAAAACATGATAAATCCACCCACCAATCCAGACCAATTACAATGAGTCCTTACTTAGCTAATGAAAATAGGGGTAGTCCCACCATTTTTAAAAGCACTCATGGTAGTAAGTTTGAAAAGAGGAACATAAAAAGATGGTTCTTTGTATGGGATATTGATGAGCATCTTCACTGAATGAAATGACACTTGAGACTCAAGCTGAGTTTCAAGGATGATTACAAGTTTCATGAGCAGAAGGAACTGAACTAATCAAAAAATATCATAAAGATTTGAAGTTTAATGAAGAATCATGGATCAAGCAAAGGGTTTATGAGATGAATCCTTTGAGAGTTTCATAAATCACTTGAAATTATCCTTTACTTGATGTTGAGTAATACAAAGATCTCACCATGACAAGTCATTATTATTTAGAAATTCAAATCAACAAAATCAACATTAGATAAACAATAATTATTTTCTTTCCAAAGCCAAGTTAAGAAGCTCCCCTCTTAAAGCATCACCTCAAATTATGTTTTTGTCAAACATGAACAAGAATGTCCTTAAAGAATATGATTTCAAGAAAAACTTTGTCAAACATCCAAATGCTATAAATGATAATTCATTTTCCAATTTTTATTTTTTGGTCATAATTAGCAAAGAATGTGTAATAAGGTTTCAAGATTGTGTAGAATGGAGTTTTCATGGGATTTTAAAATGAATCTCAAATGAACAAATCATATCGGAAGGCCTTGCTAAGAATTTACACCGATTAAAATGTTCATGTCATTATTATTGTATAATTTTTTCATACACGAGTGGACCAGAAAATCCTAATATTAAATTTATCCAGACTGTGAAGAGGATGTATATCAGTAATTGAAACCTGGCCCTAAATTGAGTGAAAGAATTCATGATCCAAATGTTGAGTCAAGCACATCTTGAAGCAAAGTAATTCCTATGAACGAGGTATCCAGGAAGAAAAAGTCTATCCATATTAAAAGAGAAGAATCCTTGATAAATTTTGCCCCTTAACTCATATGTGAAGAAAGATATGGTATCACTAATAGTGGTTGATATGTCATATGACAAAAAAATTTCATTTGATTTGACAGAAGCATTATCATGAATTGTAATGCCACATTAAAACAACCCACTTGAGACCCAAGAAACAACCTAGGAGCTTAGTTAGAAAATTATGGAATAATTTTGTTTTTTTATAAAAGTGTCTACATGTAGAAGTTGCAAGTGCAACAATTTGCCACTGAGCAAGTTTCAGATGAAAAATCAATTACCATAGAACTTATGTTTTCATGACATTAACAATTGACATAAGTTCACAAGGTTCAAATTTTAGGGTTACTAGTTTCCAGTTAGGTTCAAGAGTAATTTACCCCCATACCCACTCTCTAACAGTCAGAAATCAACTTGATTTTTCTCTTAATAAGCTTCTAAAATTTGGATAAATTTTCCCATTGGATAGGAAATTAGGGAACCTCACCTTTCCGGTGATATAAATAAGTCCTCCTAACTCCTGTAAGGAACTCAAATATGGTCAGGCAAACTTTATTGGAAATCAAATTTTCACTGAGAGGGGGGACATGTGAATCAGTGCAGACCAAAACTTTAGATCGGGTTGGCAATCGCAAATTTTATTGATTTTGAGCATGGGAGAAAACATTGAATATATGATCAAGCACATCCAAAAGAATAATGGCAATCACAACACAAAATTTATACGTGGGAAACCCACTTCCGCCCAAAAAGGGGGAAACCCACTTTGAAACCAAGGCTTTAGGTGAAAAAAATACAATGATCTTAGTTGGGGTGAAAGGCGACGAGAACCCACCCAACTTAGGGCGGAAGTACGGGGCTAGCTTCAGAATATTCAAGCACCAATTTGAAGAAAGAAAATAAGCACCCAAAGCTAGTATAACTCCCTGAAACTTGCAAGGATGCCACGTGGCACCCCTTTGGCTAAGCGGGCCTATTGAGAAAGAAATTTTCCAAGAACTTTTCATACAAGTACTATGTTGCCAATAAATAGTCGCGCCTCCGCCACTACCCCGTGATTACACTATGGCAACCTCTGATTCTTCATTAGGCCTTCGGAGGAAAAGCTGAAAATTTTCATCAAACTTTACTTAAATCTTTTTCACTTACTCTTCAAATTCATTAATTTTTTATTCTTCTCTCTAGAGATCTGTCATCAACCTCTTTTCAATCAACATATCTTTATTTGAAGGCCAAAAACTAAAACTTCAATCTCTACATAACTCTTGCTAGACTGACCCTTTCTCTATTTTGGGAAAACAAGGACTTTCATGAAAGATCTCAATGCCCTCTACTTTAAAGAAAGCATAAATTTTCCTGATTTTGGTAAGTCTACTGAAGGGTCAATTTTTTCAAAAATGATCTGCAGGATTTTTAATTACAAGACTGTTTCTAAAAATTTCCAACTTTCACTATTTGTTTAAATTGGATAATCCCTCCTTCACTCAACATGCCAAATTTACATGGATGATTTTCTCTATGTTCAGATTTAAGAGGTTTAGGAAGTTTCCCTTCTAACATTGATGTTAAATTTGAATTTTTCTTAACAACTTGACAAAACAACTAAGGAAGGGATTTTGTTGATTTTGCAATTTAAATTGTCTCCTTAAGTTCTGAGATGTCTAATAACATCATTCATTTTGCAACACTTTGATTTTACATAGCTTCATGTTAAAAAATTTGCAGACAACTTTACATTTTTGCAAAATTTTGATCAATTTTCCATTTTCACAGTCATCACTTGATCATTGAAGGATTTCCATATATCAATTTTTTATCATGTTCCAAGTATGGTCACCATTTATTTCTAAGATAATCCAATACTATTCATGTGATTTAAATCAATTCACTTTCTCCATGTGTCACTAAGTGACACCCTTCTGATTTCAATCTTTAGCTGACATATCTTTTATCTCAAGTGTACCATTTAAAAGCATTCTATCTCCTTAAAGCTACACATTCTTTCATTTCAAATAAACAGAGATTTTTGAATGCACAAGCTTAAAATTCAATCAAACAATCCATGTAACTCCTTAGGTGAATTCTTTATTGATTCATCCAAATAACAACTTTCTTTATCTTTTCTTTGGGCTTTCAGTATGAATCTCAATCCAATAAAATAACATCCATCATGCCTTTCATTCGTCTTTTCATCAATAAAATAGAATCCACGTAGCTTTGACAATTTCACATTTCAATAGGAAACTTTGAATCAATACAAGGCTTCATCATTCACAATAGGATTTTATTACAACTCATCCACTTCAAAGTGGGAAGGATTACAATAAATTCCTTCATGATATAAGGGACTGTCAAATGTGACATTTGTTTCCTTTGCTCCAAAACAGAACTAATCATGCTACCATTTCTTTTTCAAA
Source organism: Taxus chinensis (assembly GCA_019776745.2). Taxonomy (NCBI): domain Eukaryota; kingdom Viridiplantae; phylum Streptophyta; class Pinopsida; order Cupressales; family Taxaceae; genus Taxus; species Taxus chinensis. Next base: position 10,060 of record JAHRHJ020000809.1, read on the forward strand.
ATTGATCACAACAAAGAAGGGGAAAGGCTCTCTCCACCCAACCAAGACATCCAATGAAAGTGAGAAGCCTTCCTTCATCATTGGCCCCTGAGCCCCAACCAATGATACAATAAAATGTGTAATTCAACCAATGGACACAACAATGGCTTCCACAACACAACATTCTCTTCACACTGTTAGGCACATTTCAGAGCTCAAAACATGAGTCAACACAAAGGCTCCAGCAGTTCACAACTGCTGGCCAGAAAACATATAATCAAATTTTAGAACTCAAGCTTGATTTTTCAGCCAAAGGAGCAAGGACCTATGGGGGAAGCTACTTATCCTCCCAATTCGCCAATTGGGCATCCACCTAAAAACGGCCTCATGTAATTCATCCACACACATTTCCTTATGCCCCCCACAAATCCCTCCTTATGCCCCCCACAAAGTAAGAAATGACAATATTTTCCTCCAGGTGGATCCCAAACCCAAACTCCCTCCATTTGAAGAAATTTTCCTCTCAAAGTTCCAATGATCTCACCCCTTATCACCATCACCAAAAACTCTTGCATCAGCCTAATCTTTTGACATCCTTCCCTAAATGTCTAATATAACTGTTCAAGCACAAATACATCAATGGCATATCTCTTAACTACACCACAATTGTCTCAACCTTTAAACCATGATTTAAACCATCTCCATTTAAATACTTTAAACTAGAAGCCAAAGGAATCATAAAACTTCAAAATTCAATTTAGGATTGTAGATCATCATTCTTCTCACTCATAGACATTGAAAAGATTTCATCTCAGTTGCACAAAGTTCTAAGAACATCAGCTTCACCAAGACATACCTTGACATATAATCAGACTATCTCCTTGTTTTGAGTACATTGACTTGCTTCAGTACTTACAACATACTACACCAACTCATATGCCTGTGCATAGATCTAATACAATGCTTACAAATATTTTGAGAATACACTACTAATACAACAAGTCCCTTATAAGCCAAGCAATAGAGCCTTTCTCCACACTTCCTTCCATCAAGAGCTGTCACAAGACAAAAATGATAACACCAATGACCAGGGTTCAACAACCTAAAACAAGGAAAGAGTTTGAAATTTATAGAAGAGGGAAAGAAGAGGATGATGTGGATCCATGTAGGATGCCACATCACACATCCTTCAATTCAACACAAAATAATAAACTCCAAACTCCAAGCACAATAAAGAGGTGGGTGAAAATATGACAAGTTACTTGCACACTCCAAAAAGCCCACACCTCAAGGGACAGCAAATTAAATTAAAATGTAAGAGAGTGCAATTCCAAAACATGCACAACATGACTATTAAAATGCATTATAAAAGTCACAAATCACATCTTCAACCATAAGTATGGTTGGTAACATAAATTTAGAGGCATGGGACAAGTTTTACTTGTCCCACAAGCCTTCCAAAAACAGCCCCCAAGGATCAAATTCGAATTTCCATGGAGGTGGAGTGTTTCATACTCCAAATACTGACTTACACAAGCTCTTACAAATCCCTTACAAATTTACAACCAAGCCAACAACTCTAATAATTACTTTCCATATCCCAATTTGATTTATTTAAATTTTAATCATATGATTCTCACATTAATTCTATCACAATTAATTAATTAAAAGAAGAGAACACATTACAATTAAAATACATACAATAATAAATAAAAGGAACACATATAATAAAATACACAAACCCATGGTCACATGTAAAGATGATCCCCCCATGGGAATCTCTAACAAAACAACACACAACACAATAAAACAAGTTGCCATGGTGACCTTGTTGAATTCACCTAGAATTCCATTTTGGTTGGTCTCCAATCCCCCGATGTTTTGTTGTGATATTTTTAACCTGCAAAATACAAATACCTCCTTCAGGCCTCGTGGCCATATTAGAACATCCAATATGATACAAATAAATCACAAAAATCAACTATACAATGAATCACAACAACATCAAAGTCACAATTACATCATTTGCATTTTTAATCAACAACTATATCCTCATCATAAAATATTCATTTTCTAGATCTAATCATAATATCCAAAATTCACATGTCCAACAACATCCATAAAATATCCATGTCCAAATAATATATCATCATCCACATATGAAGGTGTCTCTAATAATCATCATGCATCGTAATCAAATCTAGATCAATCCGCAATAATCCATGATAAAATGTCTAACATCATACTAAATCAAAACATAGTAATGTCTATAATGTAATCAACAGTATCAGCATAAGCATCAAAAGGTGTCAAAGGGAAGTGGGCACTACAATATATAATATATATAGGTATATAGTAGATTATATGATATGATATATGAACTATAAGTATATTGCAATATTGAGTGGAACTATAGAAGGCATCCTTTCCTGGGTGAACTTGGGAACAATGGATCTCCACCAACAGAGTCACCAAATGACTTCTTCTATGAGGAAATTTTTTTGATATGGAAAATTAGCCCTTCCATTGAAACCATGATTTGCTCATTTTGCTACGATTTCTACACTTAATTACATCTCCCATGATTAAAGTTATCGTGCCTTTTTAATCAGGAACTAGAGCTATGAGGATTTTATGTGGAATGACAACCCTTCCAAGATCATTGGATAATCATAGGGGGGATCACTTAAGAATGTACTCCACATAAAAGTACTGATCCAAACATGCTTGTCCATGGGGGTACAAGGTTGGAAGATTATCGGATGATGGAGACGGAGTGCTTGAGATTAATTAGTAAAGTTATTATCTATGAGTTGCCCATTCTTGTAGAGTTCACTACCCAGGCTAACCAGATTAGTCCTCATTCAACTATGGGATCAAAACAAATTTTTCACATGTCAAGACTATTGAGACCATGAGACACAATATCTTCATAATATTATCCTAATCAAGAAAAGCAACAAAGTATTTGGATGGGACCTAACTATTGAGGAATATGATCAAACATGTGTGGAGTAATCAAGAACTTACAAGCAAATCATGAATAATAGGGATTTTAGAAACAATGGTTTACTTCAATCTTTATTCATTTTTTTACAGCAAAGTTCAAAAATATACTATGAAATGCATTCATGTAGTGTGATGCTGTAAATTATTCAAAATCTAGAATCCCAATTGGTGGGTATCTTTCCAACACTTTGGGAATCTAAGTCCCTCTACTTGAATGGTGCAGCTCCATATTATTATGCACGTGTGAAATTGAACTCTGTGGTGGCCTTACGGCCAGGGATCCAACAGGGGCACTCCACTGACCCTGTGGAAAAAGCTTGCAATCGCTTGCAAGAGAGGAATTTTCTAGGAGAGTGGGAAAGGGAGTGAGAAAAAGAGAGGGGGATTAACATTGTAGGTAGAAAATCATATTCCTACAACCATTAACCAGAAAATTCCAACACACATAGATTAGAAGAAATACAATTTTACAAATGGCAACAAGACAAGTTAATATTTTGAACACAAAGTCTCACAAATCTCCTTATCAAAAAAGGAAACAAACTCCTTTCTTCATTGATGCTTGTAAAAATTGTACATATTGTGAGTGGGAAGAACATAGAGATGAGAAATAGAGGAAATGTTATCTTTTTGCTTCTTCACAAGTGATAATCTCTCATGAACACACAAAATTGACAACCCTTTGGAATGAGGGTGCCATTACAATTTATAGAACTAGAGGAAATATCTTCACCTACCCCCCACATGACCTTTCATATGTCTTACACAACCCGTGACTTTTTGTATTCCTAGGAATAGAATTAAGTCCCCTTTTATGAATTAAGGGTGACTTATTACATTATAAAATTAAAGTCACTTTTTAAATAAATAAGACATAATGAAAAAGTGCAACAACCAATGAAGAAATAGAACATGGAGGAGAGAGAAAGGGGGAAGAGAAGAGAGAGAAAGAGAGAGAGAGAACAATGCCTGATGAAGATGATGCCGTTGCTGATTTCACCTCACTGCCTGATTGATCTGATGAAATGCTCCAATGCAATGAACTTTGGATCCTTGAACATTTTACACCATGAGAAACCTCCTTTGGATGATGCACAGACACCTTGAACTTGAGTGTTTAGAAACATTGTTGAATGATCACCTAGATGACTGTGGGCGTTGCTCATGAGGTCCACTCGAAGAAGTAGATGAAGATGGAAACTGACCCTGCCATGACTTCTGCTACATGGCCACAATATGTATTGATTGGAAAGCATTTGATGAAGTGCATTTTGAACACAACAGTGATGACCAGTAAATCCATCCTTGTACATGATGCAATGACAACTTGGATAAGAATGAGTGTTCAAAATGACACTGATTGAGATTTCCTGATGTTGATTCTAGATAACCTATGGGAAATGCTCATGATGATCTTTTGTGACACTTTCCAATGACTTGATGACAAAGATTTCATCCTGAAGATGCACATGAACTTTCACCTCCTCACATTGAAGGTGAAGATCTCGAGTCACCAATGATCCAAACGATCCATTCCTTTAGATTATTTTGAAGTCCTCATTAGTGAAACATTGTTACCCCTCACATGTTGAATACCATGGAACAGAGCATTTCTTTTCACACCTATAAACATCTTTAAACTTCATGGACAAGTTGAGAACACTACAAACCTGTGAACTTGAATTTTGACTTATGAAAAAAGGGGGGATTTACTATTTTTAGTAAATGGAATTTTCACCCTTTTTCAACTTTGATCACTCACCTTTCTCCTTCTTGGTTGATCCTTGTGCACACCACCTTTTTTACCAAAATTAATTCTTATGAGAACTTACTAAAAATAGTAAGTGCATCTGTGTAGGAGGCTTACTATTTTTAGAAACTGGTTTTCTGGGCCTCGGATTTCGGCGAAATCAGTTTTTCTGATATGGGTTTTTTGTTTTTATTGCACCTCTGAATTTTAGCTCAACCCGATCTCTGGAAAAAGAGATATTAAAATTTCAAATTTTTTATGGGGAAACTGGGGTTTGATCACTACAAAAAATCTGTTTCTTGCATGTAAAATGCAAACCTGGTTTTTTGGATCCCAAAGGTTCTGATAATGGAAAAGAATTCAAAAAAGTTTTGTTTTGATTCATTGCACTAGTTTTTTAGATATGAGCATTTTTTCATTCTCATGTGTTACCTCTTCATTCTGGACAAAAATCTTTTTGGAGCTTTTTTTTGGGTTTTTTTATAAAAATAATGGTTTGAGATCATGATAACATGGTGAAATGAATGGATGATTGAAAAATGGAGGAAGGAATTCTGGAAAAAAATCACCAGAGTTCCATGTGCAAATGGAGGAATGTGGGGGAATGAGTGAAAAAATGGCAAAGTGTTGGTATTTATAGTTTGAAACCTTGAGGAGGGGGGGGCACATTTTTTGTCCCCATTTTCCCCTTGGAACGAGGACAATGGGTGCACAAAAATGTCACCTTATCCCTATGCTTGACACTGTCACTTCTCATGCACTGGTTGAGAGGAATGGAGGGGGGGCTAAAAATGAGCACTTGGAGGCTTTTTGGTCGTATGAGGAACCTTGAGGGAAATAAGGGGGAGGGAGGCAATTTTTTTTCCCCTTTTCCCCTTGGAAAGGGACAATGGGTGTACAAAAATTCACCTTAGCCTAGGAGTGACACTTGTCATTCATGCAGGAGTAGGTGAGGGGGCTAGTCAATGTTGGTCAAAGGGGGCTTAGTTAAGTTGTCAAGGTCACATGGGGTGACCAACATGCTAAAGGGGGGAGGGGAAAAATTTTTGTCCTCATTTCCCCTTGGAAAGGGAAAATGAGGACAAAAAAAATGTGCCTCAACCTCATGCTGCCACATGGCCCCAAAAATTTGACTAAGTATTGAACATGTACCTTGGGTGACAACTTGAAAAGACCATAACTTGAGCTTCTAGATGAATTTTTGCACAATTACCTATATAATTTTGCATGGAAAATGAATTTTGAGAATAATGGGATGGGTATCATGCCTTGATTATTACCTGAAACACCCTCAAAAACATCATTTTTTCTTCAGGACCACTAGATGTGCTTAGAAATAATGAGTTGGATAGAAAATTGCATGGGGTTTAGGATGGATGTGATTTTACCACCATGTAGAGGACTGAAAATTATTTCCATTGATATTTTTTTCTCAAAACTCATTCCGGATCTCCCGGATTCACCTCTTGAATCTTAGGTGCTCTTTCGCGATGCAAGCTCCTTCGGCCTCAAAAACCCACTTTTGATGAACTGGCTCCTAAACCTCTAAATCTTTCCAAAATATTCCTAAATCAGTTACACAATGATCTTGGATCTTGAATACACCTCCTTGATGAATTTGGGCCTTTGACACAACTCCAGAGATTATGCACTTGTCTTAGAAAGGCTGATGATAGCCCTTCCTAAGCTTGCTTGAAAATCCACTTTTGAGAGATTGCTCTGAAGTACTTGAATGATATTTTTCTTCCTAAATCACCTACAGGGAAGGATGAAACACACATTTGGAAGGACATGATAGGACTTGATATAGGGAATAGGATGACCATGGGGGTGTTTGGAAAGGGACACATATAAATTTTTGACACTAGGGTATGGTTGTCCTATTTTCAAGTGAATTTTTCCTATGCAAAAACATAGGAACAACAACTGGATCTAGCTTGGGGACATGTTATGGATCAAGACATAAATGATACCATAACAAGGACATCCATGATAATCTAAATTTACAAACTAGACCAGTTCCTTATCCATTGGGCTTCATAGAGTCATTTATAACAGATAGCTAGAAGGAGTACACACACACACACACAAAAGGAAACACACGACACATGAAAAGGAAAGAACACACACAACATGAAAGGGAAACACACACCTTAAAAATCACCTATGGTATAATGCAGAGGGACAACCCACTTTCATTTCTTGTACAATTTTTAGATATTACCCACTACTGCTTAGGCAACTCTAATTATGTTCCATCCAAATATGACAGATAGAAATAATTGTCTCCACATGTCTCACTAATCTGGAATGGCCCCACAGCCAAAATGAGTCAAAATTAATGTGGCTACCCATTCAGATCTATATACTTATCCAAAAGTAGAACAAATATATCCAAATTTGAAATTCATGAGCCTTTTCCTTCTTGTCGAACTAATTTTTTCACCTTCAACTAGACGAGCCTTGATTCTATCCACCACCTTACATCTATCATATTCAAGCTTTTCAATTAAATATAATCCTTTTATCAATGGCATCATATACTACCCATCATCCACCGCTTGAAGAAACTTCAGTGCCGGACATCTCCACTATAACTGGAATCTCTACACTTCTATCCCATAGAGTAATTGAAATGGAGACATTCCAATGGTCACATTATTTAGTGTTATCCTATCTACCCATAACGCATCATATAACTTATTTGTGCTGAGTCCTTGTTGATTTTCATCCACTAATTTTTAGACTATGGTCACAATGTTTTTTTGTTACTTGACTCCACTTGACCATTCCCTTATGGGTAATAGTCAGATGCATGTGGGACAAATGAGATTCTTTACCTGTAACAAAACTTCAGTTAAGTCTCTTGAAGAGAAATATGTGGCATTATCCACCACGATCTTTGAAGTATACCAAAACAAACAATGATGTTCTCCTTGATGAAATTATAGTCATTAGTTTTTGTATTTTCTTGCTTTGTTTGGATGTCCTCTACCCATTTTTTGAAATAATTTGTTGTTGTGAGCACATAGGTATGATCTACACTCGAGTGAGGATTCAAGACTCCACTGAAGTATAGATACCCCACTGTTGGAATGGTTCTTCAATCGTCACCAGCTTGAAGAGGAAACACAACAAGTTGTGGTCTCCTCAAAAAACTACTGACATGCCTCACACTTAGAAACCCACTCTTGGGCATCTGCAAACAAGGTTTGCCAATAATATCTTCCTCTGAGGATCTTATGAGTTGTGACCATTGTCTGAGAAGTTTTTCACATGCTTGATCATGATATTATTTCAAAAACTACGCATGTTATCCCTTTGTCAACAAACTTGAGAAAACAACCATTGAATACCCTTTTATAGAGTGCATGATTCCAAATGACAAACTTGGCCACCTTGAACTTGATCATTTCTTCTTTTACTTATAATCAAGGTGAGGAGGGCACTCACTATACGTCAAGAAGTAAGTGATGTCAACATACCATTCATTTGTTGTGCTCATAAAAATGACTTGAGGTAATTCCTTACTGAAACATTCACAACATAAGCATTCTCCTCTATAAATTTTGACCACAAATGCATCATCTTCTACAAGTAAGTCTACATAATCCATTTCCCCTTACTAGATTAGAAGGCTTGATCTCTAAATCATACTCCTGGATCCTTGCCACCTAGTTGCCTCATTTTTTTATCCTTGGATCTTGTTGAGTGAGAATGCACTTGATAGCCAATCTTGGTAACATCATTATGGTGTTTGAGTTGAGGATGTAGAACCAGAAGTGATTTTAGGGAGAATGCTCTAGAAGTACTTGCATGATCTTTTTCTTCCTAAATCACCTACATGGAATGATGACACACACATATGTATGCTTGGAAGGATAGGATAGGACTGATACGGGGGGTGGAATGACCTAAAAGGGGTGTCCGAAAAGGTATGACATTAAATTATTTGACACCAGGGTATGGTTGTCTTGTTTTTAGGTGAATTTTTTCCATGGAAAAACACATAACAACAATCCTTCATTATTGTAAGAAAGGATTCATCAGCAAAGTGTCCATTTAGTAGTTGGGCATTATTAGAAGAAGGCAAGGTAATGCCCCAGACAAGCCCTTGGGATTTGGATTTGGCAAGCAGATAGCCAAAACCTTCTACTGCAAGAACATAAAGAGCATGCACTAAAGGGAAACCATTTCATATGGATTGGAAGAGGCCAAATAGAGATGAGATGTGCCAATTTATGATGATTTGAGACAAATCTTTTTCAAATACCATCTTGACAAATTGTATGAAAATTGGACCAAATCCCAACGCCTGAAGCATGATAGAATGAAAGGTCACTCTATCATGTTGTAGACCTTCTCAAAATCTATTTTAATGAATAGAGCTAGTTAAATGGACTTCTGATCCCATTCCATACCTTCCCAGATGGGTATAATATTTTCTAGAATGTAACGCCCCTGGATGAAGCGAGTTTGCTCCAGCGGAATAATGGTAAGAAGAATATGCCACAGCTAAATGACAAGAGCTTTGACAATAATCTTGTAGGAAACATTGAGCAAGGTAATAGGTTTCCAAATAGTGATCAAATTGATGTCCCTAGGATTAGATATGAGCTTGATATTCCCTTTTTTAATGTGAGCGGCAAAGTGATTGACTCTGGAATCCTTCTAGATGAATGTGAAAGAGGTCCAGACCAACATTATCCCAAAGTGATTTATAGAACTCGGAGATAAATCCATTGTAACGAGGTGCCTTGTCATTAGCCATTTACATGACTACTTCATAAAGGTCATCAAGGGTGAGCATGTGATCACATGCAGTTCCTTGCACCTAAGAGAGCTTGAATGGAACCATGGCCAAGCATTGATCTAAGGCAACATGTCGCTCATCCAAGGGTGTTTGAGCTTGAAAAAACAACTTGTAATGGTTGATAAAGGCCTGCAGCATAAGTTGGGGATCTGTGAGATGAGTTTTGGCATCACATATGGTACAAATTTTCTGAAAGAAATGTTTTTCTTTGAGAAATAAAAAATTCCTTCAAAACATGGTCCCCCACTTTAAGCTAATACAGATGGGCATGAATTTGAGTGCCCCAAGCATTGTAATTATTTGCTATTTGAATCTTATAGTGGAGCTCTACCACCTAGAGTTGTAGAATTTTAAAAAATGGTTTCCTTCAAGCGCCACCACCACCTGACTAAGAGTGGATGAGGCAGTGGAGTACGATCTACACCAAATTCTAGCTAGCTATCGACCTTAGATTCTAAGGAATTTGGTCATCCTAGTCATCGCATCCTCCCACCACTAGGTCCAGTTGGAATAAAGAGGTGGATGATAATTTTTTGGATGACTTGGATGAGGTGTTAAATTTCACACTTACATGATATGATTGAGTATGGGCCTATGCTCTATCAAAGCAGTATTGAGAAAAAATTGTCCTTAATGACAAAAAGGTCACCTATCTTGCTAATTGATATGAAATCAAATAGGGAGGTGGTCTGAAAGGATGAAATTTGACATCACTTCCACAGGAACGGAATAAGTGTTGTCAAACTAAAAAAAATATTAAGTTGGCAACATGGCCCTATCGAGAAAGGAAAATTTTAGTGGTGAATATTTGTTAATTCACGAATATTCTAGTTTTTGAAAATTAAAATTGGTGAATTTTTTGGGTAGGGAATAGGCTTAGGTCGCCAAAATTTTCTGGGTATAAGTTAATTTTAGGGGTTATTCACCATCCATTTGAAAGAGAAATTCACAATATTTACCTTAATATTGTCGGTCGGTAGCATATTTTACGCTACTGGCCTACAACATAAATATATGTTGTTGGACGGTAACATAAAATATGCTACTTGTCGGTAACATATATTTATGATGTCAGTCAGTAGCATAAAATATGCTACCAGCCGAAAACATATATTTATGTTGTCAGTCGGTAGCATATAATGAACTACTGGTCAACAACATATATTATGATGTCGACCGGTAGCATACAAAAAAGCTATCATCCGGTAGCAATAGATAGATTTTAAAAAAAAAGAGTATGGGATTTTTGTTTACTTGCGCCATATTTTGGGAAGACAAATTTCTCATTGAGACAATCATTTTTAACTGCTAACATCAAAAAAATTCAAAAAAAAAAATCCCATACAAAATTAGCATAATTTGTATTTTTTCACAAAAAATCACTTTTTTTATTTTTTTTGTTTGAGCCATATTTTGTGATGACAGATTTCTCATCGAGCCGGTCATTTTAATTTCTATTTTCAAAAAATAATTTTTAAAAAAATTACATACATTTTTGGCCAACATCATATACTATCAGCCAATAACATAATATATGTTGTCGGCCGGTAGCATAAAAAATACTACCGACTGACAACATATTAGCGCAAAATTCAGTTTTGCCAGATTCACCAATGAATTTCTACAAAAAAAATTTGTGGGGGTCTTAAAATTTTCCTTGCCCTATCGATCCATTTGAGAACTTGATCTGATCTACCTCAAATATTGAACCAAGTAAACCAAGCTTTAGAGGAGGGTGTGCAAGAGGCAATGGGGTCATTAAACCTAAATTTATTGTCCATATAGAACCACACCTCTCTTTCCCCAGTTGTCCATCGCATAGGAAAGTTACCATACTTATCAAAATGCATCTCAACCATATTGAAGTTGTCTCAAATTACCTAATAAGCATCAATAATTTCATTTGTTATCCACAACCAAATATTGGCTCTTTCAACCGCATCATTAGAGACATAAATATTGATGAAGCTTAAAGGGAAGATTTCAATATTAAATAAATCTCAGATGACACAATTGGTGGGATTGACACCATAGTCCATAAAGAAGGGCTTCCATTTGGGGGTAACAGGGATATCAAACCCCCTTACCCACTCTCATGATTACTAGTAAATGCAAGGTTGTTAGGCCAGATTGATTTACAAAACATCACCAACAGAAAACCTATAACTTTCACTTCCAGTAGACACAACATATCTAAGTTGGAAATTTTTTGACAAGCATCGTGAACAATATACTTACGATTGGATTTTGTGAGACCCCACACATTCCATGACATACAATTCATTAGAAATGGTGTCAAGGGCCATATCATTCACACCCAAGCCATCTAAGGCATCAAAATGATTTTACAAAAACTGAGCATTATTGTGCTTTAAGAAATCCTATTTCTTGTGCCCGACATAATCCATATTATACTCCTCCTCTATATATTCCACATTGTGTGCCAAGTTATGATCATGGCTGGTCATAGAGAAACGAGAAGGACTTTGGGCCCAGTTGGACGGGCCATGTGAACTAGTTAGCAACAACTGTGAATTCAGAAGAGTCGATGGAATTCAGATGGATTTTTTTGGTTCCATAAGAACCATGGCCACCTTAGGTGGGTTAGAGAACTTAGGAAATGAGATAAGGAATCATTAGAAATTGGATCCTTAGAGTAATTTTGGCCAGCAGCTTGTTCTTTAACAGTTGGCTCATGTGAGCAATTGTTGTTAGACACCTTGGCTTAAGCCATTTTGTTCTTGTTTTTCTACCTTCCAAAGGTTTTAAACCCATCCTTTTGAGGGGGTTTGACAGATTCAGAGGCCACCTTCAGTGTTAGGTGATTGCATGGAACATAGAGAGGATAGTCCTCGATCTTATCATCAAAGGCCTAACAATGAAAACATGTGTTAGGTAGGTTAATGTATAAAACACATTAGGAAAACGAACATCTCCCATTTGAATTTCCACGAACTCCTTCAATTATTGGGATAGCTTGACTTCAACACAAACATGTTAATGAATTCAAGTGTTATAAAATCACTAAGGTTTCATGTAAAAAAAATTATCTATAAAGGAGGTGATTTTGTGTAAAAAGTGAACACATGGCAGCGGAAGACCAGGGAACTCCACCCAATATAGAACTTTAAGGCTTGCATACTCAAATACCAAAAAATATTTGGTCTAAATAGAAAGGAAAAAAAGTGATTTTCACACATACCAAGTGGCTGAGTGGTTCAAAATAGTCGAGGCATGTGATGGGTCAGACAAACAGAAAAGGAAAAACATTTGGTCATGTTCTACACACTTTGAGGTAGATTCCGTCACCGTTCCAGGCCGAGTTAACCCATGAATTTAGCATGCTTTCAGAAGGGATACGACCCAAAAAAAATACCTAATAAGGAAAAACTATTCTAACCATTGACACGCAACATTAAATTTAGGAACAGGTAAAATAACATCAGGATGAGAATAATTAACTATGAAAGACCTTTAGAATGAACTACTAGGGACGTTTATGTGGCAACGCCATTGTTTCTATCTCCACAAGCTCCATCCTCGACAACAATATCTAGGTTTGAGGTAGAAGGAGGCATTATATAGGGGCACCCAGAGGGTGGAAAACCCTAGAGCTTACTGGAAAAAGTACAACCCCGTTGCGCTCGAAAAGGCTGCGGTATGACATGTAAATGAAAAAACCCTAGTAGAACGAAAAAACCAGCCTTGATTCAGACCTTTATGGTAACATTTTTAATATCCCTTCTACTCATATGAATAATTTCATTCCAACATAGCTTTGAATTCAACCATACATGTACCTTTTCTCATGATGCACTTGTACTTATTTCAACATGCCTTAAATTTCCATTCTAAGCCAAGGAGACCTTTCAAACCATCTTATTATCCTTTATACCTTCTAGATATCATATCTCAGACTCACATGATGACCAAATTATAAGTTATGATCTTTTATCCCTCTTTCACTTCTCTATTCTACTCATAGGATACTAGCCTTGTTTCGAGAAAAATTCATAAGTTTTGATCCATTCACCTTCATAGGGAAAACTTACTTATTTTGATCACCCATTTTCATGCTTTATCTATATACCAAGTTTCACTATACGCTTCTTTGGAGAGGATTAATCAAACTTCACTTTGCTAGTGGAGACACCAAATCACATACTTGGGTACATTTCTAGGTCCTTATCACATACCACTATTCATATGATTCCTAAGTGAGAAAAAAAGTAATTGACATCTATCTTTGGCCTCTTTTATGTCTTTCTTGTTTCCTTTTTGGGCTTATACACTCTAATGCCAAATATGACCTTCACTGCTTTATCTTTCTTGGCTCTATACACTAGTTCCTAGCTAGTAGGCCAACTCCCAGGTGCCCTCATCCCCTCTAGGCACCCTAGACCTCTTTGTATCTTACTCGCCTCTTTTGGGCCTCTTTTATCTTTAAAGCATATTTTTTTCTTAGGGGTCCACCTTTTAGTTTTCAAACAAGGGAATCATATAAATACAAAGTTATGTGATCATAATAAAGGACCAAGCTCTAAGCATCTACTATCACCACCTAAGGTTGTATCCAAAGTCATTCTAAGAGCACCTCTTTATGGGAGAGGTTCCCTTATTCCACACACAAACAAGAAAACTACTTATTTACAAATTTACAAACTATCAGTATTAGATGAGGAATTTGATGTTGGAAATTTTCCCATATTTGATCTTTCTCAATACAGAAGAAAAGGATGCAAAAGAGGCAATGATTGAGAGAGGGAATGGCCACACTTTTAAGATGAATAAATAGTAGAATAAGATCCTACTTATGCATGCAATAAGATTTACTTAAAAATATGAATTTAAATATATCTGAATATAGGACATGTATGTTGTAGTCTCAAAGTTCAAAGCACAACATCAACTGGAAGAACACAAAGTTTCATATCCAAATATAAACACCCACATTCACAAGATAAAGAACATAATAGAAAAAATCAAAGGTAAAGGAGGGAAAGAACTTATTATGTATTGATTATTTGATAGTTCTATATTTTTACATCCCAAACATCAAAATCCAACCCCCTCCAAAATGACAAAGAGTTCATTTTATAATTACTTGAGCAGTTACAATTAGAGACCTTTAAGTTTTCTTTCTTTAATCAAAAATTAATAATCTAATCAAGTGTTTATAATATGAAATTGGCCCCACTTAAATATTACATGATTACAATAGAAAGTTTCCAACTTAATGAAATACATTGATTAAAAGAAAGGCCTAAGAGACAGATGATGGAAAATTTGAAGAAGTAGTTTCCCCGGTATTAAATTTGAGTATTTGATTTTTGAATGTTACTAATTCTCCTGTTATCTCCATACCTTGGGGAATGATGGTGTTGGCAGTTGCATGATTCTGGCTATTTAGGCAGTCTTCCATGTCCTTTCCAAATTTTGCATTCTCTAAGAATCCCTTGTTGGCCTCTATAATTGAATTTTGAAGTGCACAGATCTCTTCCATCTTCTCCTTTAATACAATATCTGATTTAAACAAATCTTCTTTCACAAATTTTTTGAACTTGGCCTTGATCTCTTGGACTGTAAAAATTATCTTCTGAATTTTCTTTGAAGAGTTGGCAGTGAAGGTCTTGAAAATCAAATATGATGCAAGCCTTGAAATATTATCCCTTTTATATCATGTTCCTGAGTTCATCAATGGCTTCTTCAAGGACTTTCATCTTCCAATCAATATTGAACACCCATTGTTTAGATAAATTGAATTTTGGATCATCAAACACTTTGTTGGCCAAAAGAACTTGCACATCTGTTTCACTCATGAGCCGGAGGTCTTGGATACATTCAACCCACATTTTCAATTCCCTATCCAAACTACCGGGTGTTGTAGTGAATTTCAGTTGTATCATAGTGATATGATCATATGAATTGTATGCTTCCTTGATGAAGTTCAATCCTATGATTAGCATTCCATCCACCATGGCTTCCATTGCTTTTCCATAGGCAACATGCTTATGGATATCTTTAATAGTTTGAACTTCCTCATTAGTTAAAATAGTGGAGGGAGGTACTGTATTCAGTGGAGTTGGATCAATTACCTTGTCTGCTTGCCAATAAAGATATGATTAAATTTGAGAAGATTTGTATATGTTCCTCAAGATGCTCTTGGGACTGTTTACCCCTTTCTACCCTTTTAATTACCTTGGACATTGTCTCCTTAAAATTATGCACTTCACTCTCAGGGGTAGATTCTCCCAATGGGATCCTTGTCAGCTCTAAGTCATTTATGGTCAAATCCTTTTCATCCTTCTCCTCCTTGGGCTTAGAAATCTATAAGAATTGTTGTCCTTTGGAATCATATATAAATCTGGAAGTAGTTTTATCTTTCTTAGGTGCAAAGGATGTGCCTAAAAGAGCTTCTACAACACCAAACTTTGGGGCAATGATTGAAGATGAAGATTTCCTCTTTCTACTATCAAAAAATGGTTGAACCTAAGTAAAATAAGTACTAGAAGAAGAGGGAACAAGGGGCCCTAACTCAAGCGTGCTCATTGATCCCAAAAATTTTGCAACCGATACTTCTATGAAAGATGTCTCAATACTAGAAACCTAAATTTCCTTGGCGGGTGGATTCTAGAACAACCACTATCTCAGCCTCTAAGTGAGATCCTCTTGCTTATCATCTTCTTCTTCCTTTTCTGTGATGCCCCCTTCAAGATTGCTTTCTTCTTCTTATCTTTGTTTCTTTATCATTCTCCTCAGAAAGATCAATAACCTGCTCAATCATAGGCATTGTTTCTATTTGACTTGGAGAAGAAAATTGCTTGTTTTCTTCCTCAATCACTTCTTCCACCTTTCCATCTTTTCAACCTTCCCCTTTTTGGTATACACCAAAGTTGAAGATCAAGGAGGAGAACAGTTTGAGTTGGTATCTCAGGTGTTGAACTAAAGGCCTCCCTCTAAGATGAAGATGCTTCTTGAGAAGGGGATTTCACTCTGCTGGTTCTATAGGCTCTCCTTTTCCTATCAAACCAAAAATTAGTCCTGACTCAAATTGGGTTTATGATCTCTTGCAAGTTGTCCCTTTCCTTCTTGAACCAATCAATGGTTTCAAGGGGAGTATGCTTGATAGTTTTTTCAAATTCAAGAGACTGTAGTTCTTCATCATCATCTTACAGTTCATTAGGTACCTTGTAGATTCCAAAATCCTTGATTTTTTATAAGGATAGCCTACCATAGTATCTTCTTCTCACCTCATAGTTTCTGAACAATCAACCCAATAGTCTTCTACATCAGAGAGGTGGTAAAAAACATTATGAGATTATTGGCAATGAAACCTTTGAGATCAAAACAAGATCTTTTCTGAAATAAATGTAAATTGAAAGCAACCACCGTCCTTTCAATATTTTGAGCATCCAAGGAAGTATTACAAGTATAATTTCCTAGAGTGATAGGGAATTGTATACCAACTATATTCTTGTCTTTGCAGGTCCTATGCAACTTATCAAGCTACCTAAAAATTTCTACTAGGGCAATCTTGTCGATGTAGAACATGGGGAGCTTATAGGGAGAATATTCAAAGCATTGCAACCTGATGTAAGAGAACTTTCTGAATTGAATGAAATAACTACCATAGGTGGATATCAGCTGCTTAGCTTCATCAGAAAATATTTTGGTTGTATCACCTTCTAGAAGCCTGACTATGTACATTGTGAAGGCATCATTGACCCTCCTAAAATGATGATTACTATTCTTCAGGGTCAATTTTGAGTGGTACTCATAAACTAGAGAATTTTTCTTATTGTCATTCTAGGGAAAGACCCAACCATTCCCTGTATGCCCTAATAGTGTACATTAGATAGGAGGTCATGTAAAAGACATTGGTCCTTTGCACATTAGCCAATTGCTTAGTTAGATTGATACAAATGATTTCTCCTGAGTCCAACTTTAGTTTCCCTTCACATATGATATTGATGTAAGGGCACATCCAAAAGTGAAACTCATTGCTTGTAGGAAGCCCCATTATCTTGGATAGGAGAATGATGATGTCAGAGAGTTCTTCTTTAAAATCACTTCGGTACATGGCTTTAGGAAATCTAGAAGCTCCCTTCTTTGGGGCCTTGAACCAGGACTTGGCAACCATATGCTTGTATTTATCAGGTTCTTGATCAAACAATTGTTGAGCTTGTGCCATGGTGAGAACATTAGAATTTTCAAATACTGGGATCCCAAGGGCAACATTGATACATCCCACCTCCAATTTGGCAATTACTTGACCTTGGGGATCTGTGATTTCTCTTGTGTCAGAGTCAAAATGGGAACCACAAGCCAAAATCATATTTGCACATTGAACTGAAATAGGGAACCCTCCAGCATACGCTATCCCACAATATTTGATGAGTTGAGCCACAGGCTGAGGATTTTCATCATTAATTCGTGCCCAGAAGTCATTGAAATCCAAGTTTTGTACATCAGTATCCCCTATGTCAGGTATGGAGGTCTCGAGGGAAGAAAGATGATCATGACCTTTATAATGAACCTTCATTTATGGCAAAAGAGGGTTGAGGAACAATGGTTCAGAAGGGAGAATACTCATTCTAAAGGCAAAAATGTGGTAGGGCACAGGATTAGATTAATCTTGGAAATCACACAGAGGGATTATGGAAATTCTACCTTTGATCACTGGATGAATGACGACCTCCTCAGGATCAGAACACACTTTGAATTTTTTAAAATGGCTAAAGGTGGCTCATGCTACGGCTAGAACAACTTTAGAACGGAGCACATAAAACTCAGTCTGTAATTACAATGGTAGGAAATGACTAACCCCTCCCATTTTATAATATCTTCTTTTGGAGGAGGTTGGTGGGATGCATTTAATGAGAGCATTAATTATTTGTGGGGAATGGAGCATTTGAAATGCAAGATGTGGATATGATAGAAGAAATCGGCACAGGAGGCCTAAAAACACATGGGACGCTTAAGACAAGAAAGGTCAAGGTTTCCACAACTAAAAGATAGAGGCCTTAATGTGCGGAGAATGTGGATTTGTGGGGAAATGAGGGCAATGTCACACTTAGGATACCTGGAAAAAAGGAACCAAAAACCTCACACTATATAGTATGCAACTGGAAATCGGGTAAATCGGGCGAGAGACGCATAGGTGGCCTATGGGACACTGGGACAAAGGTTCTCCGTAGGCCCAAAAATACGCAACCTAAAAGACTTAGACAATTTTATGAAATAGATTGCGGGTTGGTAAGGCTTCACGGGTCCTATGGAAGTGTGGGGAACCGGCGTTAAGAAAGCACAAGGGCCGTGAACTCTCAAAAAGGTCGAGACTCCACAAACAAAGGAAAATTGGATCCCTATGGGAAAAATGGGAAATCAGGGAACAAGGAGCACGGAGGACCATGGGACATGTGGGACACCAAGACCCGAAATACCCGCAATACAAAGGGAAAGATCCAAAAACTCAAAAGCTTAAAAATGACTAACTTGGGGACCTCAATACTTCACAAAGGCCAACAAAGGCCCATAAAGAAAGGACTTACTCAAAATTTTGGAATTTTGGAAAATATGCACACACATTTTGGGCAAGTGACAACAAGACTGCATTTTTCTGCACACACTTCATAGGAGGGGAAGTTTATTTTGGCATCCACACATCTATCTAAGTTGCTACATATAGATATTGCTCACTATCAAGTGCATATTACACAAGATGTTCCTAGGGCACGATTCTACACACACACACAAAAATACATGGATTCCTGAGATGTAGTGCAGTTCCCAGTTGTAAGTTTTACTCTGTTGGGTAGCTATCGGGGTCAATCTAACTCCCCATTTACATATTTTTCTTTTTAGGATTTGATGTTTTTTGGGGTTTTGAAGGATATCATTTGTTTTGTAGGTTAAAGGTGAATTCTTCGAGCATAGTGTGACACATACATGCAACCAAAAACAAAGTTTAGTGAACACCTTGCGACACAAAAAGAATCATATTCTATCCATTTTTGGAGACATAAGCACCTAGAAGCAGTCCTCTGGTGCCTAGGCACTACTGCCCCAGCCCAAGCACCCTGATCAAGCTTATTTTGACAGTTCCAAAAAAAATTGGGTTCAGTTGTGATAATCTACCCTCCTATTTCATTAGTTTTTCAGTCCAGAATACTTCAATATTTATTGTGAAATCATGTTAGTCTTCTATTCCCTCTCTTGCACCTAGGGTTTCATATTTTTATTAACTTATTGCTTGTGTCAGATTTATGCTTTGTTTTTTATTTATCATACGTGACTCTGAAATATCTAGGGTTTAACATAAACAAAAATTGTTAAATCATTTTGGTGAACCCATCTCTTTCGAAAACCCTCTTCTTCCCCATCTCATCATAGATATCTCCATTCATGATTTCTTGCTAGCTAATCCTGGTTGTAGAGATAAAATTATTTCTCTATTGGTTAATACAGGTGTCATTCCTTCTGATACTCATCTAGACAAAGTATATTAATCATTTCACATAGATATTTTCTCAACAACTTAATTTTCCATCTGATATAGTTGGCAATCTTTCTATTTATGAAAATTATCCTCCCCTGTATATGCCAACTCACATTCATAATGAGGGTATCAAGCGAACTATAATTGATAATGGATCTAAGCTCAATATTTGTACTCTATCACTCCTTCATGACATTGGTCTTTATTCTTCTTTAGTTCACCCAAAATCCATTTCTCTTCGTGTGTATGATTCTTCTACTCATTCATGCATAGGCATTATCACCTTACCATTCACATTTGGGCCAAAAACTATTCTTGTTGTATTTTTTGTGATCAATTTCCCAGTTCAATACAATTTCTTACTTGGCAGGCCATGGCTTCACGCTATGCAAGCAATGCCTTCTACAGTTCACCAATGCATAAAATTCTTACATGAGGGATTTGAATATACCATAGTCAATGATCATGACCCATTCCAAAATATTGCATGCACCTAATCAATCTACGTTACTACTCCAATTTATGTTACTCTGATACATCATGTTGGTGATCAACAACCTTGTGTACTATCCTGACAACTTTCCTCCACTTGAAGGAACTATTTGTGTATTAGACATTGTCCCATCCATTTGAGCGTCACCCCCTCCTTCTATTAATGCTATGGTACTTTATCAGGGGTCTATCCATACATTGGATGTCATACCACCTTCCTCATCTTCTCATATTGACCTACATATGTGCTTCCTCCTTTCACATGCACTTTGTTCATAAATAATGCTTATTGGCCACACATTCCATTTGATCCCACTTGCTCTAACACTACACATATGATGGCTTGGCTCAGCTTGGACTCACACTCAATGATCTCCTCCCTCCACCTCATTCTCCTTATCTCTATCATGGATATGTCCACATCAATTTTTCTTATGGCCTTCACGTATTCCATTTATCAGTCTTTGTTACATGCACTTCTCACACATCTCCATTTATACTAGGGAAGTCTTGGCTTGATTACATTGGTGGTAATTTGGATCTTGATCATATCAACATTTCATTCCCCATGCCCTTCGGGCGTGTTTTTATTTGTAATGATTCATTTCTTGGATATTCGCAAAATATTACTTGTTGGTATGCACATGGATGTCCATTACCACCTTTAACTAATGAAGAATACGTAATAGGCATGTACAATCTTTTACGCCATAATGGATCTTTACATGATCAACTGCATACTATTTCTTACCAGGTCTCTAACACATCTCCATTTGATTTCAACCGTGAAAATGATGATATCTTAGATGATGTTGATTGATTATTCTATACATCATACACTTGGGGGGCATCATGCTTACTCTTCCCACCTTATAGCATTATCAGGTGTCTCATATTTGTACTATTTCTGCTATGTGCTTCACATCTAGTCTTTTACATCACATCTTACACATCTTGATACACTTCTTGTATCATCATTACTCTATAACGCACTCTTATGCTACAGTTCACACTTGACTATTGAGGGCATACTACATAAATGAACCTCACACTTTCATACACATTTCACACTCTCATACACATACTACCCATGATGCACTATTTTGCTACAGTTCACACTTGACTGTTAAGGGTATACTACATACAAGAACCTCACACACTTCACATTTCACTACTTTTCACTTCACACTACCCCATCACTCTAGCATTCACTTTTAATATGAACATTGTACTATACTCTTCTACATTCATTGATCTATGCTTTAAGCTTCAAACCATTTCCCGATGATGCAATCTTGTTCTATGGTTCATTCTTGACTGCCGAGGGGTATTTTATAAATGAACCTTATCTCATACTACATCCATACACATCCACTTAAGGGACACATTTCTCCTATCACATTCACGTTGCATTCCATTCCATTCACATTCACAAAACATTATTGCATATCTTGGTTGCATTTATTCTTTCTTACTTATACTTACATGTACACTTTGTCTTACTATGTTAGACAGATACTTCATATGTCATTATATTTTCTATATACACATGCATGTTCACTTGTCCTCTAGTTTTGAATGCAACCTTTACATAAATATTTACACAACATTTTGGATGTTTGGCACTTTACCTCTTACCAGTCCCACTGAGGCTCCTAGGGGCATCTACTTTTGTACACACTACATGTGTTATTGTTTCATTTTATACTAATTCCTATTCTTACTATAACACTACTCTATATCATACCATACATGCTTTGACATACCTTTTATCTTTCTAACATGCTAATGGGTGCTTCATGTGCAGTATTTTCTTTACAAGAACTATTTCCACCATGGTTGTTTGATACTTTGCTTGCTACTATTTTCCATTGTTTTTCATTGTTTGCGGGTTATGCCCTATGTCTTACTTGTTCATTTCTTGTATGATTTTGGCCACTTCAACCCTGATTTCTTAAGTCATTGTGAGTGATGTCCCATGTTTTGAACTTATTTTCATGGTCTACATTGTATTCTTACTTGCTAGATTACACTTTGTCTTCTATATGCGTATTTGTCTTGTTTGCACTAACACATGTTTTTACCACTTTGTTGTATGTGCCTTGGTTTTTATCAAGCACATTCCCTCCCCTATAGGGTTACAGTTTTCTCATCATCATCTAATCCTCTCCTTTAGGCCACATCCTCCTAGCGATGTCGCATGTGCTCCAAACAAGGGGGCATACATTGGATGAATTAGTCACCCCATACAACAGTACAGAGAAACATAACACACAGTTCATAGGGATCAAAATCAGCACAATTTTATAAACAACCTAGATTCTTACTTGGGTCCTCTGTACAACACAAATGATAGTGCTCAGATACAGACATGAAGTTCCTGGCACTCCTAACCTTTCTTGGGTGCCTATGTCCAAGGGCAGTTATAGTTACTTTTTCATATCAACATAGTTTTCAACATTTACACAGAGCAATTTTCTCAGTACAGGCACAATCCTCCAACAATCAGAATGCATTCTATCTCCATTTTCTTCTCTTTCTACTTGGATTGAACTTGATTGAATTAGAAAAAAAGGATCACACCATCTGCAATGGTGTATAAATTTTGGGAAGCAGTCAGGGATGGAGAATAACACTAGACCTTTCTCCCCAACACTCTTCTGCCATGGCATGAGATCACCCAAAAACTCGCACTTGGTATGATATCACCCAAAAAACTTGTTCTTGACATGAGATCACCAAAAAAATCATTCTTCTACAACATTTTAGGACATTTTCTATCCTTTTAACTCATCATGGATCAGGTGCACACTTTCCTTTTACTACTTTTTCACATTTTTACATACTTTTACATGCTTGGATCATAGATTTTTCATATACATGACTTTGACTACTCTTTTGCTCTTCTTTTGCAGGTTTGGCCTTAATATGCAACAAGAAGCATCCCTTCATCAAGCACGACAAACAACAATAGGTAAAACATGACACAACACATACACTTCACCCCTAGGGTAACTTCCTCTTTCTTTACCTTCCACGCTTCATTTTTATCACTCCACGCTTTTTCTTGTCTCTTCGGCATGCTTTCACCATCAATCTACATGGTTATTAGGTACACATCTCTTATCTAATTTATGTTATCAAGTATTCACTCAACAACATAAAGTGGGGGAAAATGTAGACACTAAATCACACACTTGGGTACATTTCTAGGTCCTAATCACATACCACTATTCATATGATTCCTAAGAA
Source organism: Taxus chinensis (assembly GCA_019776745.2). Lineage (NCBI taxonomy): Eukaryota > Viridiplantae > Streptophyta > Pinopsida > Cupressales > Taxaceae > Taxus > Taxus chinensis. The sequence goes on from JAHRHJ020000809.1 coordinate 33,853, forward strand.
AGAAAACTAGTAATTGACACTATCTTTTGCCTCTTTTCTGTATTTCTCTTTCTTTTTAGTCTTACACACCCTACTACCCAATATGAACCTTAACTTGCTTTATATTTCTTATCTTTGACACATCAGTTCCCAACCAAGGACACAAGCACCTAGGCACCCTCATCCCCTCTGGGCGCCCCTGACCTCTTTGTATCTTACTTTCCTCTTTTGGGCCTCTTTTATCTTTTGGGCATCTTGTTTTCTTATGGGATCAGCCTTTTAGTTGTCAATTATGAAATTCAAACAAGGGAATCATATAAATACAAAGTTATGTGATCATAATAAAGGACTAAGCTCTAAGCATCTACTATCACCACCTAAGGTTACATCCAAAGGCATTATAAGAGCATCAAAGCATCCATCTAGCTATCATTCAAGGGACACGGAACTTCATTTTTCTACATACACTTCATAGGAGGGGAAGTTCTATTTTGTCATCCACACATCTATCTGCATTGCTACATCTAATTATTTCTTGCTATCAAGTGCACCTTGCATAAGAGCTTCCTAGGGCACGATTCTACACACACAGACAAAGAACTACATGGAGTCTGAGATGTAGTACAATGCTCAGTCGTAATTTCACTCTGTCAAGTGACCGTCGGGGTTATTTCAAATCCCCATTTCTATCTTTTTATTTTCAGGATTTGATGTGTTTTGGTTTTTTATAGTAGATATTTTTCTGTGTAGGTTACATGTGAATTTTGTGGCCATAGTGCAATATACAGGTGGCCAACAACGAAGGTTGGCGAAAACCTTATGACATCGAGAGAATTAGATTCCACCCATTTTATGAGACACGTGCACCCATAAGAAGTCTCTGGGGATTAGGCACCCCTGCCCTAGTCCAGGCACCCTATTCCATCTTGTTCTAGCAGTTCAAAAAAATTCTAGGTTTGGTTGCAATAGTTTGTCCTCATGTTTCATCAGTTTTCCAGTCCAACATAATTTGGGATTTATTGTGAAATTAACTAAGTCACTCTTTCCCTCTCTTGCACCTAGGGTTTCATATTTTCATTAACTTATTTGCTTGTGTCGAATATGTGATTTATTGCTTATTTATCATATGTGACTGTGAAATATCTAGGGTTTAGCATAATTCTATTTTTGTTAAATCAGCTAGACACCAATTAGGTCTTTGGACTGTATCAATACTATGAACTGAAATTGTAATGAACTATAGGAAACCAAGAATATCTTAAGCTATAAAGCCACAAAAATCATGAGGAGGAATATGTCAAGGTTATATGTTCAATTTTTCAATGCTTGATTCAACCTCTAAGGCCTTCATTTCACAAAACCTCGTTAAACCCTAGATAGGATTTCCTAAAGTCTAGTATATATGACTTAGCTAAATCTTGACATTGACACAATGATTGATTCTTATACATACCTAGAAAATCCTCATTGTATCTCCTTTAAGTACACACACTTGACATGCTTTACACTAGTGACACTATGATAAATATTCTCATATAAATTTAACACAACATGACCAATACACAAGATGAAATGAGATAGACTCTTGAATTACTAACAAGACCTCAAACTTAGAATAAGTCATCACTTTTGAGATATAATGGATAATTTTCATGAATCTATCCTTAACCTAAAACACTTAACTTTGAATCACATAAAAACAGACCACAACAATACCTTGAAGGATCAAGAAAAGACCTAGTACACTCTAATAGTGGCAATACATACTTGAATACATGACTGCACAACCTCATATGCTTTCACTATAACCACACATTATATGATTGAAACAAAAAAAGAGCTACTAACATACCTTGAAAACCTAGTGAAACACCTTATCCTACCTTGATATCATACAAAGAATTCATAGCAACATACTTCAAACACCTAGCTTCCCTCTTTCCAATGCTTCATTTGGATCAATACACATCCAAGAGAGACTAGTAGAGGAATATATCATCATTTTGAATCTAGAAGAGTGAATTGAAGAGGTCACAAGCCCTCTTAGAAACCTGAAACTTAACTTTCATTCACTTGTTTATGATCTGAGTTCTGAGACATACCCTAATTTGAACACATTAATATTTTCTCTTGCTGGAATGTTGTTGTTCACTCTTGGCTCCCAAGATTGTTCTACCTTCTAAAATGAATATTAGTACTTTGAAATTTCCCTCCTTTCCTTATAGGACCATGACAGTCCCTAGAAACATTTCAAACCTGTTACAACTAAAACACACAACTTGAATTCTACCCCTAATACCTTCATTACCCTACTCTGACTTGAAAGCTCATGTAGACAATATATAACAATATGACCTCTTTTATGGAAATTATAGAAAACTACATTCTTTGCTTCTTCACTCATGTTATCCCTCCATGGTTTATCATCACTAAAGGCCAAACCTCCTACACTCCTTTGATCTATGACCAAAACCATTACATAAAACATATAACCATTAAAATATATTTCATACCTTAAGGCATTAGGTTGCCTAATGGGCTTTGTCTTCACATTGTCTTTGATGAAGTTTTCCTTCTTTCCTTCCTTGGTTATTTGTCCTTCATCATCCTTACTTGGACTATTATCTTCTTGCTTCATTTCTTTTCCTTTGAAGTCCTAAAAACCCAAATGACTTTTTCACCTATTGATTTCTAATGCTCAAGAATGTCATCAAGATCCTTGGTCTTTTCTCAAATTTCTAAAAATGATCTTTTCCTTTGAGTACATCAGAAAACTCTATCTTAAGAAGAGTCACTTCTTCTTCCTTGGATTGAAAATTTAGGGTCATTGAACTCATCTACATCTCTATGCACTTTCTCACTGTCTCATCTAATTTTTCAGTTACATCCCAATGTTTCTCTTATAAGCTCATGAATTTTTCTTTTCATATTCTTTGACCTAAGTTCTGTAGCTTCAAAATAACATTCTTCTCAGCATGCTTTAGCTCAAATTGGAGCACATGCCAATTCTATCTCATAAACATCTTCTTCTTCTTCATTCATATTGTATGTTATCACCAAACAATCTTGAACTTTCACTCATGGATCTCATAGCATCTTTGGTCATGAATAATACCTCATCAGAAACCTCTTCATGCTCTGATTCTGATTCAAAATCAGATACTCCATCATCAATGCTACTATCCTTGGGTGAATATCACTCTTCTTTTGTATATAAATTCTTTCTACTCTTTTTTTATAATCAGACTTCTCAAAACTCTTCTTACCTTTGTTAAACTTATCATCCTTCTTGTCATCTTCTCCATCACTTTCTTCATTCTCATCCTTGTGCTTATGATGAAATTTATTTGCAAAATGGCCTACCTTACCACAATTAAAACATTTAAAAGAGATATTTCCTTTATACTTACCTGATCCAACTTTCAATCTTCTAGAAATCATGGAAAATAACTCATCATCATCCATCTCATGAGTAGCATCATCATCCTTAGTCTTCTTGATCTTTGTCTTCTTCTCACCCTTTAAGCTATCTCCTTCTTGACAGGTTTATCAATTTGAATCCTCATCTCATATGTTGTTAGGGTTCCATGCAAATCATCCATCTTCAAAAGAGTCAAATCCTTGGCCTCTTCAATAGCAGACACTTTGGAATTAAACCTAGGTGTTAGAGATCTCAAAACCTTTTGAACAATTATTTCTTCATTCACATCTTCACCAATGTCTCTCAAGGTGTTGAAAACCTTTTCAACCCTAAGAAAGGTATGCAACAATAGGCTCATCATCACTCATTTTAAGCCCTTCAAACTGATTTCTTGAAAGTTTGAAACTTAACAATCCTTACCTTGGAGTATCCTTCATACAAGACCCAAATTTTCTCCCACATAGATTTTTCTTATTTTCAATGCATCACCTTCACAAGCTCAGGTTCATCCTAACCACACATGATAGCATTCATAGCCCTTGAATTATCACTACATAGCTTCTTGTTGCATTACTTGTTGGATGGAGTTGCAGGAGTAGTATAACCATCTACCACATTGATTTCCAAATATCAAATACTAGTTTGACATGATGTGAGTCCTCATCCTTAAACTCCAAAAATCATATTTCAATCCATCAAATTAATGGTGCCTTGCTAGAAGAAGAACCATTCATGCTGACTCGTCAATTTTTGTGCTTCAAATGATATCCTTTCAAGTGATCAAACTTCTTCAAAATGACCAGCTTTGATAGCAATTGTTTGAAGCACAATGGACTTAGGGGGTGAATTAGTCCTTTAAAACTTTATTTAATTTACAAAATTTAGATTTTCATTAAAACCATTAACATTTAACCCATTAATGTGTGCATTAACAACATTCAACAACCATTCACATGAACCATAAACAAGAGAGTACACATTAACACAAGATATAAGTGGGAAACCCTCAAGGGGAAGAAAACCCACTGAAAAACTTTGCTTATATTACACATAACAAAATACTCAAGTGAATATTACACATCACAAGAGATTTCTTTAGTGAGGCACCAACCCCTACAAGGAGCACCAACCCCTAAACCCTTATTGATATTACTCACAAAAGGATACACTCCCATGAATATGAATCATCACACAACCATTTTGAATAAGAATATCACTATGATATTTTTGCAACAAACAGCTGATGGTGATCACAAGATTCAGCTCCAAACTCCTTCAAACCCTTCTTCTTCACCCTCATTGCTTTAACTCGCTCAAACTTAGACAAACTTGAATTTATTTGGCTTCAAACCCTTGTACACAATGCTCTATAACATTCCTCATCCTTTCACACACTTCCTCAGATCTAAAATGATTCCTTCATACCTGCTTCACACTCTCACTTGGGTTGCACTTTTCCCTCTCACTTCAACTAGTTCAAATTTGAACTCAAACCTTCACTTTATACCCTTATCAACTCATAAACATGAAGATAGTTCAGTCTTCATCTTTATTTTCACCAAATAAATAAAAAAAAACAATAACAATTCATAAAAACATTCATAATGGACCCATGTAGGTTGGTCATGCTTAAAAACATAAAACAAGCTAAAAACAACTCAAAACCCCATCACTTAGATGATCAAAAACCAAAACACCATAACCATGATTATTAAAGATCCCAAATTCTCATACATGTAAAATATGACATAAAATAATCACCATCCATTGTTGTACATTATCTTCACCAATCAAATTCTTCATAACTCACTCAAGAAGGCTCATATCCTTCTCAAAACAATTGTTTCTCAGGAACCATGATCTTCACCTTTGGACCTCAAGACCACCCAAGAACACCTCAAATATGGAATGTAACCACTCATTATAATCCAATTAACCTATAGATCACATCCATTCTTGTGTTATATCTCATGAAACATACCATTATTTTCCACATCATTAGGTGAGTCATCTCACTTAGGTGAGATCGTAGGTCCATGTGTCATTTAGGGGTCATTATGAGATTCTCTTACACGTCAGTGCATCATATGTGTCATTGGGAGTTACACTTCTATTCTGGGAATGTAACTCCCCCTCTCCACTCGAGTTGTCATGATTGCAACATTGGGGGTTACTCAACACCTCCTATATGTACACCCCTTTGGATCTATGAGATAGAGGAGAGTTTTGTGGATTTAACGAGGTTCTACCCATGTTTTGAATATTTGCATGCACATTCGGTTGATGCTCACTCCTCCCAAGATCTCTTCATGTTGTCATTTACATGTCTAATGATGTGCACGTCATCCCTCGTGATCCTTGCTTGTAGGTTTCAAACCCTCTTACATGGTATCAGAGTGGATCTTGCGGATCTGTGCACTCTTCGGCGTTTTCGTGCATGTTTTTCTGGCTTTCGGCATGATATTCAGATTCTCGTTGCATGTGTCGTAATGGATATTCCATTGTGCTCTTCTTGCATTGATTCAGGGATTTTATACCTTTGTTCGGTTTGAGGTTGTTTTTGTATGGTCGTTTCAAGTTTTTGGTTTGATCTTCAGAGTTTTGTTTACTTTTACGGGTCAAGTTTTATGTTGCAATTTGAGGTGTTTTCTCGTGAGGTTTTAATGCAGTCTCTTCAGCTTTATGTTTTTGAAGTGTTGACTGGTTTTTTTTTGACCTTTACCGCCAGCTCAGCCCCTCTCGCCTGAGCTGGTCAACTCAACCTTTGGTCCTTTTCCTTGGACACTGCAACATTCTTTTCTTCCCTTCACTGCATCTGTGTTTTTCTTCTTGGCTCAGGTGGATCCATTTACATGACTCATCTAGGTCCTCTAACCTATGCTTGTTTCCATTGGCTTGTTTTGTTCCTGAGTTGACTCATTTCCATGCCTTTGGTTCTCATGGTTTGATTGTTTCAGAGCTCTAGCACTCATTGGTCTTGGTCTTGTCTACATGGTCACCACTTGGTTTGCATTGAGTTGGAAATTGCATTGTAGTACTTTGGTCTTTGGCTACATTAATACATTACACTTAGCCTCTTGCCTTTTCCCTGCTTCATTGACTCAGCCTTCAGCTCAGTTTTGCCTATCTGACTTTGTTTTACTGCATTGCCAACATCTCTGGTTACTTTGTGTTTGTCCATTGCGAGCCATTCCCCTTTTTTTCAACTCTTTCACTATGTGACTCTGTCTTTACTTTGCTTGCCATTTTCCCCTATGTTATGTTTTCCATTTTACTCATGGTGGTTCTGTGCACTCTCAAGCTCCTGGTCCAACCTATTTCATCCTGCTCTGATCTAGACTACTGTTCTAGTGCTCCACTCTGCTTGCAGTTCACTTGCTCTCAATTACACCTGACCAGTTCAACTTTCCCTTCTTGAGATGGCACATTTGACACGTTTCCAACTACGTGTCATCACATCCTGAATCACCTGAAACTGAGTCCACTAGCTCCATCGACTGGCGTTGACCTTCTTTTGCATTCACATCAACCAGTGCATTTACCTACCATTACTCTGTTGTTCACTCGGGTGGACTCTGTCTTCACCCATCCACATGTGGAGCTTCAACTAGTCAACTCGGTGTTAGCCTAACTTGTGGCTCCACCTTGGTTTCAAACTCCTGCTCGACCCCTTAACTCAGCTTGGTCAACTCACCGGTGCAACCCCAGCTCAGTCAACTACCTCACATGGTTTGAGCCCCCCATCCCTTTTAGAATTGTTTGGAGGTTAAAACAATCCCTATTTTTTAATGTTTTAAGGTAAAAACATTCCTTGTATGGCATTGTAAAATATTTTAGGCTTTATTTTGCTTGTATCATGCCCTTCCTTCATGTGTCTGAAGACGGAGGGCGAGGTCCAGGGTTGGCAGGAGGCTAATCCCCCCTCGCAAGAAAAACAAACCCTGCCTAAAATTTGATGCCATTTCCAATGAGTACCCACACAACACCCTTTGCACCCATTTCAGGAACTTTTTTAATGTGTTTGTAGTGTTTATTGGCATTTTCCATTAGTTGCGGGAATTGTTTTCTTGCTATAACTTTTGACTCGCTCCTCAGTTTTGAGTGCTGCTTTAGTCAAAGTTTCATGATTTTTCACACATTACATGATGACATTGTCATTTTTGTTAATACACTGCTTTATAAAGTGCCACATTCTAGGGGGTTCACTAGTACTCTTGGTGTTTATTACACACAGATGCATTATCAGCTGAGTCTGACGTCTTGCTTTCGTGCACCTTGCACTTCTTGCATTCTACATCATGGAGGGTGCTCTTTCTAGACTTGAGCATCATAGGATCACTTTACAACCTCCACCACTTCTCATTGGGAGAGAGAACTATTCATTTGGCGTGCTTCCATGGAACGTTACTTCACCTACGAGGGTCTTTCACACCTTCTTACTTGGGCCAGTTCCTACACCCACTGATCATCGTCATTTGGAGGACTTTCTTGACACTTGCGACCATGTTTTTGGTCACTTGATGATGCATGTCTTTAGATCTCTCTAGTTTCACGTGGCAGACTCAGATCCACCCCACCATGTCTAGAGCATTCTTCAGTCCCTCTATGGAGACCCTTCACATACTGTCACCATTGTTGTTGTTGTTGATCCAGTTGTCTCCTCTTGTTCTTCATGTGATGGCAGTTCCACTGACACAGACTCACTTGGTTCTACTTCTAATGATGAGGATTGTGCACCCAGTTCTGATGTCGAGAGTACTACAGAGGACTCTTCTCCTCCTTCTCTCACTATTCCAGAGAGTGTTGACACATCCCACATCTCATCAGATATCGAGCAGTCTCCTTCTCAGCCTCATACAGTCATCACACCCACCTCTTTTCCACCTTCCAGTGTGTGAGGCCCCTTTCACTCCTCTACCTTCATTGGATGACTCATACCTATATGACATCACTCTTCTGTTTGTTGAGCCCCCTCATTGGGACGAGTATCTGCCTGACCTTAGTCATCTTTTCGCAGAGTACACTTGTGATGTACTATAGGTTCCTCATCCTTCTATAGGTATTTCAGAGGATTTCATCATCTCCGTTGTTGGGAGTGCCCCTTCTGGGACTCTTACCACTTCCACTTTTCCAGAGACCTTCATTGATCCACCCTTGCTTGTGGATCCATTTTCTATTATGGGGGATGTTTTGTTACCTTCACATCAGTTGGACATCCTTTCTGCGGGTGTTCACTCTTCATACTATGATAGTTATGCACTTGTGACATTACCTTCGGTTCCTTTGCACTCACTTGCTAGACCTATGTCACACTTTCGTGGACCAAACTCAGAGTTCTTCGTGTTGCTACCTTCATTTTCCTTCGTGGAGTGGGCAGACTTCCAACATGTCATTTCTGTCCTTCCTAAGGGTAGGCACACAGTTCGGTGTGGGTGGCTCTTCTTCAGTCTAGAGGTAGAGGATCTCGTCATCAACATTCTTTTGGGAGACCTCCTAGAGCTATAGAGTTCAGATCCATCCATGGCATCTTCTGCATTCCTCTTGTCTCCCTCTTCTTCTCTCTTCTTCTTCTTTCTGAGAGATTTCCTCTTTGTACATGGGTACCTTTTCAGGCTCATCTATGGCTGGGACCCATCTTTGGCATCTTTCTTAGATTAGAGAGTGTTTTTTTCTCTTGTGGTGGATGTTTTTCCCACTGGGTTTTCCTTCACTACTTGGGATCTTTTTCTTGTGCATGGGTACCTCATCAGGCTTTGTGTCGGGACCCATTTCTCATTTCTGACTTGCCACCTCATCCTAAGTTACGATGAAGGGGGGGTGTTGGTGTGTGTTATTTTCCACATCATTAGGTGAGTCATCTCACTTAGGTGAGATCGTAGGTCCATGTGTCATTTAGGGGTCATTATGAGATTCTCTTACGCGTCATGCATCAGTGTCATATGTGTCATTGGGAGTTACACTTCTATTCTGGGAATGTAACTCCCCCTCTCCACTCGAGTTGTCATGATTGCAGCATTGGGGGTTACTCAACACCTCCTATATGTACACCCTTTTGGATCTATGAGATAGAGGAGATTTTTGTGGCTTATCGAGGTTCTTCCCATTTGTCGAATCTTTGCATGCACATTCGGTTGATGCTCACTCCTCCCGAGATCTCTTCACGCTGCCGTTCGCATGTCTGTTGATGTGCACGTCATCCCTCATGATCCTTGCTTGCGGGTTTTCGTACCCTCTTACAAAAACTGCTTGAGGACCAGTCTTCATAAATAGGGCACACTTTTCCCTTTATAAGTTCAACCATGATCTGAAACCATCATGGACATCAATTAAAACTCCCAGGATAAAAACAATGTCAATTTATTACACAATTCCTTTGGAAAACTTTGTCCCAAATTGAAATTATTCAGACGCTTACATGTTTGAGTGGGGTCCACTCATCACCACATGCTCTATCTTACCTTTCTAGAAACCTGGAGGAGTCATCTACAACATAAAATAATCATAATAGCACAAGAACTAAATTATGGGCACTTACACTAAATATCTCTCCTACTACTTTTTAGCTAGGGTTTCAAACTCATAAAAAGTTGTTTACCTTCTTAACATTTGTTCATAAAAATGTGAAAATGAAACCACTCCATTATTTTTTTGAAATCTAATAAACTCAATGGAAAATTATCCTTAACATAAAAAAGGTCCCATGCAATGCACACAATTCATGTTAAGAATCAGAAGTTGCAATTCGAGCTGGAAAACACCTTCTTTTGGACCCTGTTTCACCTAAAACACAATAACTTGTAAAATCTTCTTAATAAAAACTTGAAATTTTTCTCACACCTTTGTGACACATTTCTAAACCATCTCTAGTCATCATAATATCTCAAATATGTCTGAATCTTCATAACCCATCTCATTTTCATGACCATCCCTTACAGTTTTACATGGTTTATGCTAAGGTCAGCTAAATCAACATTGTAACCCATGATCAAACCTATCCAAAAGATCCTAGCACACTTTATACATCATGTATCACTCACTTACATTCCTCTATGATCTCACATGGCTCTACAACTCATCCTTATGCCTCCAAGCACCTAGACTTGGTCTAGATGAGCACTTGTAACTTAGTCTTCCACCTGTACATGCATTCTTAAATTCATGTGAGTGCCTAAACACTCTCCAAAAATAATCTCCATGCTCCTCAATGCACCAAACCACTCAAACTATATTTCACCATCACCTACATAGCTAGGTCACCTGACTAAGCTTGCTAAACAAAGCCAATCTCACTAAATAACCTCATGACATCATGAAACCTTATGAATCTCCATGTCATCAATATACTAAGAATGTTATGACACTACTCCATCAACCTCTTTATCATTAAATCCTAAAACTTAATGTGCAAACAATTCAGGCTTCTTTGAAGGATAATTACCCACTTCCCATGATGGATAAAATCCTATAGTTTGTGACTAGTTTGGAAATGTTATCCATGCTTGATGGACTTTTGGGATATAAAAAAATCGAAGTAGATGTGCAAGATCAACACAAGACTTCCTATACAACTCCATGGGGCACATTTGTTTACCAGAGGATGCCCTTCGGTCTGATAAATGTATGTGAAACTTTCCAAAGGGACATACATATAGCTTTTATAGTTTTGAAAAATAAGTGCATTGTGGTTTATTTAGATGATCTCACTATCTTCTCTAAGAATAGGGAAGACCACTTTCAGCACCCAGAGCTCATTCTCCAATAGTGTAGAGATCATGACATTTCACTTAATCCTAATAACTCTATTTTCAGGGTGATTAAGGGAAAATTTCTCAAACATATTGTGTCTAAGGATGGAATCAAAATAGACCCAGAAGGATTTCAAGATATTAATAAGATTTATCTCCCTACAATAAAAAAAATTGTTCTCTATTTCTTTTGCAAAATCAACTTCCTTAGAAGATTCATTCAATGTTTTACTGAGTTGACTCGAAACATACAAATGATGAAAGAGAAGTAGTATTTTCACTAGATTTCATAAAGAAATAAATATTTTGAATAAATAAAGAAGGTTATTACAAGAACACCAGTTCTGGATTGTTCCGATTTTGATAAGGAATTTATTATCTACTATTATGCCTTAAAACACACCTTGTCTGTCATTTTGGTTCAGAAGACTTTTCAGGGGTGTGAAGTGCCAATTTCCTTTATGAGTTATGTTTTGAAAGATCATGAATTGAAATATTCTCAAATCAAGAAACATGCTTTTGTTTTGGTTAAGGATTTAAAACAGTTCAGATTTTACATTCTCAATTCCCATTCCCATTCCATTGTTTTTTCCTTGATACACTCATGAAATCCATTTTGAATCAACAAGAGTTTGGATCCAAGAGAGGTAATTAGGTTATTAAGGTTCAATAATATAACCTTTATATCAAGCCAACTGAGTTGGTACGATATTAGGGTATATGTCAGCTGATTGTTGAGAGTGTAAATGGAGATTCAACTAACAAGTAAATTTTTGAAATTCCTATTGTTCTCTTTTTGAGCTCCACAAATGAATGGTATTCTAACATTGCCCATTTTTTTACATATGGGGAATGTCCCACACATCTTAATGCCAAGGAAAAGAGATCCATCAAACTCATAGTTTCCTAGCATGTCCTTTGGGACAACTCTCTTTTAAAGAAAGGCATTGGTGGTTGCTTCTTAAGATGTGTGGATAAAGAACAACAAAAAATATTGCTAAGCGCTTACCACAATCAATCCTGTGGATGGCACTTTTTTTCATCTGTAACAACTCACAAGATTCTTTAGAGAGGTTACTATTAGCTGACCTTGTTTAAGGATACAACTAAGTGGATCTTGAAGTGTGAAGCTTGTCAAAATTTAGTTAGAAGACCTAAGTTAGCTACTCTTCCATTGAATATCGTTGTGATTGAAGAACCTTTTCAACAATGGGGGTTAGACTTCATTGAAAATCTTACTTCCAACTCTAATGTGTGGCATACTCATGTTTTTATAACTACAAAAAACTGTTTCAAAAAGTGGGTGGAGGTCATCCATGTCAAGAAAACCACTTCCAAGGTTGTCTGCAATTTCATTCAAGAAAATATTATGGTTTGATTTGGAGTTTCCAAAAGGTCATAACAGATAATGCTCCAAATTTTTCTTCATACGAACTCATAGATTTATGTCATGGTTATGGAATTTCCCTTTCTCATGCTCTTCGGACTATTACCCACATAGAAATGGGCAATTTGAATCAACCAAAAAGAATATAGTGACCATAATGAGGAAATTGGTTGATGAATCACAACAAAAATGGCACAAGAAATTGTATGATGCTCTTTGGGATGATCGAATAACACCTAAGAGGGTTATTCAAATGTCTCCATTTCAACTGGTCTATGAAATGAATGATCAATTTCTAGTCACACTCGAGTTATCATCCTTACACCTAGACAAAGCAATTGAAGATGAGTAGTTCAAAGATGCCTTGGAAAAGAGGATCATGTACTTGCAAAAGTTAGAGGAAGAAAGGACTCAAGTAGTTGATCATATCTCATCCCATCAACAAAGGGTCAAGCAGCTTTTTGACAAGAAGACCAAGTCTCGTGACTTTTAAGTTGGAGACATTATCCTACTTTGGGATAAAAGGAGATAACCTCATGGGATTCATGGTAAGTTTGATTCACTTTGGCTTAGTTTGTTTCGAATTTGACACTTTACTGGAGATAACTCTTATTATTTGGACTATATGGATAGAATTACTCTTCTATTACCATATAGTGGACAATATCTCAAATTGTTTAAGTCTTGAATGGATGGCAGTCCCTTGTACAGTCTTATACCTAGTCTTTGTTTTGGTCTTTGTTGTGTGTTTGTGTTTCATGTTCCTTGGTCTTCTTCTGTGCATTTAACTGTAATCTTCCCAATGGATATGCATTGGTATTGTGAACCAAGAGATTTTGGAGTTCTTTTATTTGTCTTGTCTCAACTTTGTGTCAAGTCAATTCAATCCCCAAAAAGAACTAGTTATTTTCTTAGACCCTAAAATTGTGAAATTAAAAAAAAAATGAATTTTTGGTTAAGTCACCTATTTGTCTTGGTTATACTTACCTTTTGTTGTTAAAAATGAGGAAAATCCCAAACAATTAGTCATTTTTTTGGCCAATCTGGGCCTTGGTTAGATAAATCATACTTTTGAGGAACATGAGGAATAACTCCTCCATTCCTCTTATTCCCCCACATTGCTGCATAAGCCGCACTTCTTGGTTTCACCATTTAAATCAAGATTTGATTGAGCTTTGGGAACATTTTTTAAGTTCTTTGTATGCTCTGATTCCACACAATTCCCACATTGTCACACCTCTCCTTCACATTGACTCAATTAGAAATTGTGAGAATTGATGGAATGCTTGGAACTTGTTCCTTTAAACCACCCATTCTCCACATGTTTGTTTCCCATGCATGCCTTCTTCTTGACATTCATATTAGCGAATGCGGACTCTATGAGAACTAATGAAACTTGTTCCATTGTGTTGTGTGTTTCTCACATCCCCGAAGCACCTGTAATGTATGGAAATTGGGATTGTACAATGTGTTCATATTCTCCCCAACTCCATCATAACTGATTTATAAGAAAAAAGGTTGAAATTGTGTTCCCACTGGCCAATTAATATCCTATTCACCGATTTGTATGAGGGGACTGTTTCATCCTCAAGTCTTATTAAAATCATTCCATACTTAATTCATTTCACATTTTCAAAGATCAAGTCTTAACGGTGTTGTGTCTACTCTCCCTCCCGTGCGTCAAAGAGGTAATTTTCTCATAACTTCTTCAAATTTTGTCTATATTCAAAAATTCAAAGTGCATTAAGATTGTTGTGAGGGTATCATATTTTTCATGTAAAAAGTGATTAGTTTCATCCTAATTTTGTTCATTATGGTAATTATTTTAGTTCTAAGTCGTCCCCTTCAAACACTCCTCATAATTCATTTTATAGCCTTTGTTTTCCATGACTCCTCCATAAATCTATCATCATGAAGTTCCAATACACTGGATAAGAGAGAATTTCTTCTGTAGAAACGTTTTTGCCTGGCATTGGTGATAGTTGATGTCAACACTGAACTGAGATTACTTTTTGGGGGCTATAATATCCTATGAATAATCAAACCCATTGGCCCAATTTGTGTTAAATAGTGGGATTAAGCTCATGTTAAAATGGCTTCCCCACCTCCCCACCTTCAGTACATCCACTAACATATTTTTTTCC
>JAHRHJ020000821.1:0-443895 GCA_019776745.2 Taxus chinensis
TTTACTGTTTCGGTCTGTTTTTCTTTTGCATGGAGTATCGTATGATCATCTTGTACATCATGCCAGAAAAATTTCGCCACAATAGGTTTGGGTTCTCATCTAAAAAGATGAGTCATGCACAAAAAGGTCTCTTCTTCTGGGCCAAGTCGCATTTTTTGAAAGGAAGGTTTTAATCTCAAGGTGATGTTTTAGAACCCAGGCATGTGAGAATTTTTGACCTGCCCGACGGTACTTTTTCCCATGAAGCAAAGAAAGTCCACTCAATCATGATGGGAAAATTCGAGCAAACACAGGCAGGTAGGATTCTTACCTGCCTTGTAGGGTGACAATTTCTCATTGTTGAATAAAAGAAAATCACTTTAAGGGCATTGATGGGATTTCTTACTGCCTTGCAAGGGTAAAAATCTCATTATGAAATCAAACATCTTACAGTGGATCATGGGATTTTTGGAGCTAGGTTGTAGGGTGATCATCCCACTAGTTGAATTTTACAAATAGAAATTCACCTTGGTCAAAAAGTGTGACCCACTTTGTGAATATAATGCATTTTAATAATATTTGTATTCACCCAATTTGGTGCCAAGCATAGGAAAAGTCAACACATGATGAACGGTAAAGAGATATCGGAATAAAATCTATTATTTAAATTAATTTAATTATTTAATGCAAGCCCCCCTCTCATGCAAAAAAGTGCGCCCCATATTGAGGAGAAATAATACTTTTTAAGTATTATTAATGGACTTAAGATTCCTATTTTTGGTGCTTAAGGTACACAGCATCCTATGAAGTCAATGTGGACGGAGTGAAAGCTAAATTAAATAAATTTAATTTATTTAATGGCAATCATTGCATGCACAAAAGAGGTGCCCAATGAAGAGAAAAACATGTAATAATTAATTGAATTGTTCAGGAATAGGAGGACGCCAATTATTAATTAAGAATGGTGAAGGTAATAAAGATGGAATGGCCTTATAATGATGATTAATTAATTAATTCTCAACAAGGAAGAGGAAAGTGCAGCCCGGGCATTTTGCGACCAAAATTAAGGGAATTTGGCATCAGAACAGAAGGTGTTTTCACAGGGAAACTTCAAAGTTTGGCCGCCTAGGTTTGAAGGAGTGTGAATAAGTTGATTAATTATATACATAGTGGTACAGGTGCTAAAGTGAAAGTTTGACAAAATTCATGCTTGCTTTGCATGAAACAAAAACTCAAATTTTGGGGGTGGTGCAGGCTGTGATATATGTAGATGTTTATAATTAAAATCAAGTGTTCTGTTCCAGTTGTATCTTTGTTGAATTAATTACAGAGGATCATTACAGTGCTTATACGAGAAAGGGAGCTTAATCAATGGCCAATACATTGAACATATCATCTTGAATCTAAAGAATCTACAGATCTGACGGTTGTAAAGAATTCTGGCAAATAAAAAGAAAAGAATTAATCAAACCAAAGATTCACTCCAGCAATGCCAAAGCGAGGGATGAAGAGAAGATCAGTAGAATCAGGGGTATAGATCCAGATCAAGATTCAGATCCAGCCCCCAGAATCCCAGCATCCATAATTGCAAAAAGGTTCATCCTTTTGTTCGAAATGAAGCCCGTGAAGAAGTCAGTGCATGGAGAATTCCTTCCAGACCTTGTGATGTTCTCCCACTTCCAGTTGAAGCCTTCTTTGAATTTGCATGCACCCGGAGGCTTTCAAGATTTTTAATTGTCATAGGTAATAAAAATAAAAATGATGAGTTATTTCTGCAAAACAGGCATTGAGCCTTGTTACTGAGAAGAACTACAAAAGCTTTAAGGATAGAAGGAAGACAAGTCAAAGCAATTACAACAAGAAAATCACAGTACTGGCTTCTAGATTCATTGCTTCCAGATTCCAGTTTGCGTGGAATCAAAGACAAAAGAACAGCATTGCAATGCAGATTATGAAAAGGACAAGACTTGCCGTTTCTCTTTCTTCTTCTTTCTCTATTTCCTCCGACAAGTAATGAGCGATCAAATTAAATTATACACCTAAGTGATTGGTAAAATCATTACTGAAGAAGTCAACTAATTAGACATAGGTGGCAAACATGCAAAATAGAAGGTTCTTACATTCAGTTGACAAATCATGGATGTCATGCACAGAGGAATTCAGGCGGGAGATTGTTAGTTGTTCCTTTCGACTTCACATGTGTCAGTCACTAAAAGCTTCCTATTGAATTTCACCCTCTACATGTTATAAGAGAGGAACGGAAACATACGGGTTAAAGGGAATATAATTTGTTACGCAGCATTTTTGTGTTCCAAACTTGTGTTGAAACTCCTGATTAGCTATTTGAAGCAAAAAGGAATACAAAGGAGCAAGATGGCTGGAGGAATTTGTGTCAGGGTGCATTTTACTTCTAACTTTTTATCGCATATCTACTGATACACTTTGTGTTATTTTAGATCTAGATCTGACATTTGCCTTTGCTTATACTTGTTGTGTTAAATATCTATTGTTCGTCTATGTGCATGCATGCAATCAACTGGTATCTATTTGACCGGTTCCATCTTCTTATTTTCCCTGTGTTTTTATTATTTCCCTTCTTATTTAGATATTTCCTGTTTTAACAGTTTGATTAATTGCCTGCCAAAAGTAAATCTAGGTCATTAGTGTAATGGTTAAAGTAAAACCCCAAAATAGATATTAGCATATTTTTGACACTCTTCCACTGGAGGCCTCACACGGTAGTACATGAGGGAGATTTATATCATGACTGCCTAGGTTGTCAGTTATGCAGGAAAGAAAATCTATGCGTAAAGTATGTAGATGATCAAATATAACATTGAATCCAATGAAAACCGGGCTTTGTTCAGGGCAGAGGTAGGTCTGTCAAGAGGCTGGGTCTGGTAAGGGGTCATAGGTGTTGGGTTGTTAGGTCTGGGCTGAGCTTGGGTGAATGGGAGATAACGGTCTAAGTATAGCCACAGAGATCGGTTATCGGTCTGGTGGACTGATGCGATATAAGGAAATAACCAACGGCGGTCAGTTAAGCCATCGATAGGGGCACAATAGGTTGAAAACTATAAAAAGGATCTTTAGCCTCTCTATGATTGCATAGAGAGTGAGGGTGGTTGGGGATAGGGTAGAAGATGGCTAAGAAGACTCAGGAATGTGAAAGATATTACGAAGAATCGAAAAGGCTGGTGGTCGGAAAGTGGGTTGTTGCGGAAAGAAGGTGATATGCGAGTGATGGAAGAAATGAAAATACAAAAGACAGCAAGAGATCAAAACTTGGAATAAGCCATAAATGAGAATATCACAATACTTACATGGTATTTTGTAAATCCGTGAATGGAGATGGTTGGTGTTGATCAGGGAAGAGATGGTTAAAATATAGTGAAACCTTGGTGCTCACGCGTGAGTTTCTTCCAATGCTTTGGAAGGAGAACAATTGTTGTCTTGCACTGTGGTTTGAGGTGTTTCTCGTTTGGATTGCATGAGCCTTGAAGCTCGAAGATGAATGCAATAGGCTCCAATAAACTGAATGACCAACCCGGGTGAAGAGTTTGAAGAGTGTGACAGTCTATTTAAGTGATTGATGTCGGTTAGGTAACCGGCGCGGCGAGGAGAAACTGGCATAGGTTAGGGGTGAATGTGGAAAATGGAAATGTGCAGAAATTGTAAGTGATATCGAATTGCGCATAGGAGTATTACTCGTATATAGTTTGATTTTAGATTATATCGAATTTATTTGGCATGAGAGGTTTTAATGCGGCCCACGAGGTGATGAAGGAGGTATCCTCTAGTTTGCAGGTAATTATATTCCCACCCAATCGAGGGGATTATAGACCAACCACACGGAATCGAGAAAGAATTCAAACTAGGGTCACCATGGCAACCATTGTAATTGTGTGTGTGTTATCATTATTGGATAAGCGAAAATGTGACCTAGGGGTCATTGGTTTGTTTGTTTTAATTTCCCTTTTTAATCCGGGAGGATGTGTTTTCTTTTACTAATGAAATTTAATTGTGTTATATTATAGATTTTGGAAATGTTTACCCTTTTATATTCGTGGGTAGTAGTGTCTTAATTAAGCCAATTTAAAATTTGTCCTAACTAATAAATATGGACCAAAAGGAGTTCATTTATGAGACTTGATTTATCTTGATTTTGTGTGAATGTTGTTCGTTTAGTCTTGAGGTAATACACTTTACCCTCATGGGAATGGGAAACTCGATTTGGCTTAGAGGGCAAATTTGGAAGTGTGGGACAAGTCACACTTGTTCTCACGCCTCTTAAGTGCCATGCCAACCCTTTAGGGGGTAGGGGGTAAATTTAGGCTTATAGGTGTTTTGGGGAAGATTTAAACAAGGTGAACGGTTAATGGCAAGTTCTTTCAAATATTTTAATTCTTGTCCTTTTTGGGGGGAGTGGGCTTAGATGGAGAGTGTATAAGGTTCTTGTCATTACTTCAACCACTTATTAATTGTGACTTGGCTATGAGGTGGACAAAGTGATGTGGAGGGTAGGGAAATGAGGTGGCATCCTACTTAGAGGCAAACATCCTCCTCTCTCTTTTATCTCTATTTTGATTTATTTTTCTTGGTTGGGGGTTACTGATATTGGTCTTTTTAACTTGTTGGAGCGTGAGAGGATTTTGGGAGGGAGAGCTTGGGGAGTGTTGGAGTTGGTGGAGGCTTGCTGGTTTTGGAGAGCGCGTTGGAACTTCTACGTGGAACAAGGCTCTACCAGGAGAGGTAGAGCTTCACCTTAGTTTAAATTATGTTCTTTTTATTTTGTGTTCCTATGGTGTGTTGTGTGTTATTTTCCTTTGAAATGCTGGTTGGGTTGTGGGTAGTTTTCCTACGTTTTGGCTTAAGAGGAGGACTATGGAGAGTATTATGTGGGGAGGCATAAGAGTTACCCTTTTTGTGGTAGGGAGTTTGGGTTGGGGTGCCCAACTTATTGAGGAATGATTGCCTTTCCTTTTGTATTCTTGTTATGAGGGAGTGGAGGCGGCATAATCGTTTATGGAGGTATACGGGGTACATGGGGCGGCTAAATTTTGTAAGGGATTTGTGGTAGCTTTAGAGGCTTTTTAGGTGGGCACCCATTCCCATTATGAGCATAAAGGGCCTCCCATAGTATTACTCTTTGGTTTCTTTGATCAAGCCTTGTTATTTGTTGCTTTGTGTTTCTTCTTGCTTGCGTTGTTCGTGTTTGAATGTGGAATGTACGAGGTGTCAAAACTATCTGTTCAGTCTTGTGGCAGCTTTTGTTGTCGTTGTCATGATGAGTTGAACTCTTCTCTTTGGTCGTGGTGGGGGCCGGGAGCCAAGAGAGGGTGGCGTCTCTTCCCATTGGATATCTTGGTTGGGTGGAGGTGTTGACTCTCCCCATATTTTGGTGTGAATCAGAAAATTTTTGGACGAGCTACCTTGTTGGTGTTGAAGCTGGAGTCTTGTGGTGACATGTTGTGAAGCTGTCCTTGGGATTTTTTTTACCCACTTAGAGTGGAAGAAATTGTCATAATGTATTTCATTCTTGTATTACATTTTGTATGACTTTCCACATTCAAGTGGAGGAACATTGTTTGATCTTGTGAGGAAACATATGCCTTCATTTGGCCTATGGAATAGTATTTACTTTGAAAAGGAAAAGAAGAAAGTTTGTTGTGAAGTGTTTTGAAATGGAAAAGAAAGCTTAGTTTCAATTTGTGTATGTGTTTATTGTAAAATGTAATAAAAAGAAATGGCCAAAATGGATATATAGTGCAAAAAGAATTGGGAAGTCAATGTGAAAATGAGAGTTTGCATTCCATAGTTTTGAGGGTTGTAAAAGAAGAGAAGAACTGTAGAAATTACTAGAAGTTGCGCTTGCTATATATAACAAACTTGAATGGAAAAAATAAAGTATTAGCCATTTGGGCACATATTGTACTTGTGAAAAATGAAGAGAGAACAAACTAGATTATATAGTATTTAGAAATGTTGATTTTTTAGCCAGGAAATGGACAAAAGAAAGATAGAGTAAATCCTTTGTTGCTTTGTAATTGAAAGAAGAGAAAGAATTTGGTTAAAATAAATGGACATTATTACTTGTAAGTAGAGGTGGATTTTTATTCGAGTGAAAAACTACTGGAAAATGAGTAGATTTAACTAAGAAATGAATAAAAGAGCAATAAAAACTAATCTGGAACTTTAACTGGTTCCAAACAAACTTAGAATGCAATTGTACATCTTTTGGTAACATTAAGTTTTTGTCAAAATCTTGGTATGATCGGTTATGTTTGTTGGAAAACAGGACCGTGCCCTGTGCAGAGCGACAGTCTCGTACCTTCGTCAGTTAGGATGACGGTCCGCGGTTGTCACCCAGGAAGCTGTGTTTCTTGCTTTTAAATCTTAGATCTTTTAAGTAAACTTTGTGTTATTTTAGATCTGGATCTAGAGCTGCCTTTGCTTTATAATTCTGTGTGTTCAAATCTATTAAGTTTCTTCTATGTGCATGCAATTAGCTCTGCTATCTACTAATTGGGATGCACATCTTCCTTATTTCTTCTCTGTAATTCCTTTACTTTCTTCTTCTATAATTTTCCTTTCTTAAACAGCTGCTTACTTGCTGCAGAACTTCTTAGTTATGGTTCATGAACTAAGTGGTTAAAGTAAAACCCTTGATAGATAAAAACACATTTATATTGACAAATCTGACGCGGGAGCCTCACTGGTTAAATGAGGGAGATTTATCTCATGACTGCCTAGGTTTGATGCTATGCAGAAAATCTAGCCAACAGTTTTTGGCGACTCCGCTGGGGAACAACTATCTTTGCAGATCAAAGCTTTTCTATTGAAGATCAGAGTGTTTCTCATACAAATCTCAAACCTGGCTGAACGTCCATTTCACCTGATCTGTGAAGGCGCAAGGAAGGACTGATCGTTTCTTCAGATTGCAGGAGCAATTCTATTTCAATCATCCTCCTCAAGTTAGAAGCCGCAGATCTAGTCTTTCACCAGGAAGACGAGTGCACGCTCATTATTTAGTTTTTACTAATGCTACTTGGATTGGCAATGAATGCAAGGATGGGGAGATGAATGATAGGAAAGGAGAAGAGGCATTTCCAAGCACTTTAGACCATTCTCAGCTTGCTGGTCTGTACGGTACTGTTGTACATGTGCAACGAAAAATAGTGAAGGAGGAGCCGCCAAGGTCACTATTGAGTGATCAAACACAAGCTTCAAAGGGGCAGCCAAGTGTAGACCTCAATATGGCCTTAAAGAGGTCTATTTCATTATATCTCCCTCCACATAAAAAGCAACCACTTAACAACTACATTAAGGTAATAAATTATTCCAAAGTGTGATTTGGCTACCATAACTAACTGGTGATAGTATGTTGATGATGCAGTGTCCTATAAGGAATAATCAAACCAGCTGAAGGATACTATTCACATTCATTACTGATCTCACTTAGTTGAAGAAGGAGCCACATGAGTCTCATGCGGGATTTTATTGCCAAAATTCCAAACATTACTGAAGGAGAAATTCCAGCTTCTAGCTTCTCTGAATGACGAGAATCAAAAGCGCTGTTCTTCATCAATGCTTTGTTTGTTGAAGTAAGCTATCAACTACAAAGAGCATGTCATGCTAACTTGTTAGTAACTCACAACATGGCGGTTGAGATTGAAGATGACCTCATCATGGCTAGAAAGATAAAGAGCACCACTTCTAGAGTTGAAAGGTCATCCTCTGCTACTACTTCCTATTCACTACTGCAAAAGTTAGCAAATGAGATGTCACAAATGGAAGAAAGGAAAATGGCTCAAATGGCTACAAGGGAAATAATATTGCCCCTGCTGCTGGAATTTCAACAACAACAACTGGAACCGTCATTGCTAGTTCCCAAAGATTAGCAATTGAAGCTGCATCCCAGAAACAACGTGGAGATGAATGAAGAAGACCAAGAAGCTGGTGCATTGATCTGTTCGAGAATGATGATTTTATAGCTCCTGTTGGCGACTCCAACATTAATTTCCTAAACTAAATATTTGAACATGACGATGAGAAACTTCATGAAGATGATCATAGTCATACATATGCAGTATTTACAAAATCACAAACTCGTCAAGCTGAGGCATTAGCTAACAAACAAAGAAGGGGAAGCCTTTTACCTTCTTCTTTAGCTCCTAGAGATAAGAATACAAGTTCTTCATTTCAACCACAGAAAGCGGCTCAGGTATCTGAATCTATTTCTTCTTTTGACATTATTGATCATGCCAAGAAAATTAAAGTTCAAATGTCAGAAGCCGAATACCTGAGAGATTTTCCTGAGTAGTTAAATATGCTAGTCAAATATGTGCAATCACCAGAACAATCCAGTACATCAAAAGGCCTTTTGCCTAAGCCCAAGGATACTCCTCCCCAGAACAACACAGCAGTTGTTAAATCCTCACCATCTTCTGAAAGAGTGGAACCATTCTATGTTTCTCTATTGCTTAATGGTTTCAAGTTAAGCAATTGTGTTTTAGATTCGGGTGCTTCTGATAAATCATGCCAGCTAAAATTGGAGATGATCTTGGGCTTACCCTGATAAAGACCATAAAAAGGTGTTACTCCATGGAGAGACAAGTCCCTTTAATCAGACAAATCAAAGATGCACAAGCTGTTCTGGCAGATTTTCCTGATAAGAGATTAAAGATGACAATCTTAGTTGCAGATATTCAATGTCTCCTACGGGATGTTGCTGAGTAGAAACTTCTGCAAAGATCTGGGAGGAGAATTAAAGATGGATTGGTCCTACTCTGCATATTCCTATCAAAGGGCTTAACCATAAGTTTGGAGCCGGAAAAGAAGGTCCAGGTACACGGTTACAAAATCTGAGGATCCTAGATCTCAGATTCTTTTTCAGGAATCTGACCATGATAGGTTTATTTCTTGGAAATGGATAAAGACATTCCAGAGCCAGAACTTCAACCAGAGCTAGAGCCAGCAAGAAGAAGAAAAAGTTTGGACTCTGGAGTTTAAAGGAACATGTTGTTCTTTTGGGTTAGGAGCTGGCGCTCTATTAATATCTCCAGATCATGAGGTATTTCCATACTCCCACAAGCTGATGTTCGAGAACACCAATCATACGGCGGAGTATGAAGCATTGCTTCTAGGAATGGAACAAGCTAAAAAGAAAGGAGTAAAACTTCTCAAAGCCCAAGGAGATGCTAAAATTCTGGTAAAGCAGGTTCGAGGGCAAAGTCAAGTCAAAAGAGATAAGCTGGAGCATTACAGAGATAAAGTGCTTTCTACCACATTCGATTTTGTAGCCTTCTCTATTGACTTCATTCCAATAAATCAAAACTCCAAGGCAGATTCTTTGGCAGTCACGGCTACACTATTGAATCCGGATAGACCACCGTCCATATTCAGACAAGGAAACTATAAAGTGGAGATGGTCTACCACCCCAAAATCCCTGAACAAACATCTGCATGTCTGCATGTTGAAGGGAGTGAATCACCACCGTGGCAAATGGTCACAGGAAAAGCTGATCCAGGTTATGATGACAGTAGTGGAGTAGTCCAACCAAAAGGTAACAAAATCCCCAAGGGTTTAGTTTCCTTAGTGGAGACTTTCAACAAGCATGATCAGTACCTGAAGAAGAAGAAAGAATATGGTGATAGTTCTTCCTCAGAAATACAGCCGGTAAATCTGGGAACGGAGCAAGTTGATGCAGACTTACCCACCATGGAGAGAAGAAAGGATGAGCCACCACCAAATGAAGTTGATAAGGACTTGCCCAGAGTATTTGACAAGAAGGCCAAAGAAAGGAAGTTCAAGATCGGAGATTGGGTACTCTGGTGGGACAAGAGATATGAACCGAAGGGCATGCACGACAAATTTGATTCACTCTGGAAAGGGCCCTTCGTGATCAAAAGAGCTACAGGAATGGATACTTTCTTCCTTGCCTACCGGGATGGAATTGAGTTACCATTGCCTTTCAACGAGCAGCATCTGAAGCTGTTCATGAACTGAAGAAGCAGGGTAAAACTTGTATGTACATAAATAAAACTTTGTTTGTTTTTCCTTGTTTTGTTTTTGCCCTTTTGTGATTTGTGTTTGTTTGCCTGACCCCGTGCTCAAAAGACAAGACACGAAACCAGAGATGCTGGGATCTCATCTTTTCCCTTGTCATTCTGACAGAGAAAAAGATGTCCACAGACGGAGCCAACTGGTGTCACCCAGATTTCATCCTGAAATCTGTGACTACCCTATCCGAAAAAATTTCGTACTTTTAAAATAATGGGTCGTTTTGTGTTTTTATTGCCTGAAAGTTCTTGTATTGCGTCAAGATATTCCCAAAGAGCCATATTAGCCTTTTTCGCCAAATACCCAGATGCCCAAAATTGTTATATTCTGTCGTCAGGATTTGTCTGCGGAAAATTTGTATTTAATTATTTTGAGCCCCGTATGAGGCTATTTGCGCTCCGTTTTAACTCTATTATGATCGAATATGTCATTATTCCTATGTACCAGAAGGGTTTTAGCTTGGAATAAGTTTTGGGTTTTATTTGTGACTTTTGGCAATTTTTCGTGTTTTTGTGTTGTCCCATTTCGTTTTCTGTGAAATTTCTCTAGAACAATTCCTTTGCCGAGTAAGCCGATTTTTGGCCTGGAGCAGCTGGAAAACATATACGCACATTATGCCCGGAGGAAGTCACCATCGGAGGTCTGGATCACTGGGAAAAAGCGAAGTCGTGCACAGAAAAGCCCCTGCGGGGATGGGCGCATTTTTGGAAAACAAAGGATTTAAGTGCGATGGGAAAAATGCATGATGGGAATTTTATACCTGTGGAAAAAATAGAAGCAGCAGGCAAGTGGGATTTTATTGCCTGCCTTGCAGGGTACTTTTTCCCGTGATAGAAAATTCACTTAAGCTGCAGTGGGAAAAAATAGAAGCAACAGGTAGGTGGGATTTTATTGCCTGCCTTAGTAGGGTACTTTTTCCCGTGATAGAAAATTCACTTAAGCTGCAGTGGGAAAGTTAGAGGCTGCAGGCAGGCGGGAATTTATTGTCCTGCCTTGCATTGCTTGCCTTGAAGGTAAAAATTCCCATGGTGAAATAAAAGAAAAGTGACTTAAGTGAAATCATGGGATTTTATTGCCTGCCTTGCAGGGTAAATAATCTCATTGTCAAAGTCAAATCACTTAAGTGGATCATGGGATTTTCGGGGCTGCCTTGCAGGGTAAAAAATCCCATTGTCATGAAATTCTTAAAAATAGAATTCTTATTATGCAAAAAAGTGCGACCCACCTTGGGTGAATAATAATGCATTAAATAAATATTTGTTAATATTTATTCACCCAATTTTGGCACCCAGGCTTGTGGAAAAGTCAACAAAAGCAATGGGGAATAAATCAATTAGAAATAGAATTCCAAAATTAAATAAATTTAATTTATTTAATGCAGCCCCTTTTGAGAAGGAATTAATACTTTTTAAAGTATTAAATGATTATATTAATTCCTATTTTCAGTGGCTATGGTCAAAGCACACTGTGAAGCTTAAGTGAAGTGAAGTGTGGATGATTAAATTGAATTAATTTAATTGATTGGATGGTTGTCCTTAAACATGCTATATTTAAAAGAGAAGAGCATGATTTTTAATTAATTAATTGCCTTTAATTGTTAGGGCAATTATTAATTATAGAATTGTGAAGGTTATATAAGCATGGGCAGCCATATGGGTGAATTATTTAATTCACAGGTAAAGAATTGCAGCCAAGAGGAAAAGTGTGCCCCCATTTGAAGAAGGATTTTGCTCAGGCAAGGTGGAAACAAGGCTAAAAGCTTCCAAATTTGGCGCATGCTTTGAAGGAGGTTGATCTTTGTCTGCATAATTGTTTGCACAGGTGTTACAGGAGCTCAGGTGTTGTTGGGAAAGGATTCATGCTCTCTTTACTTGTGCAAATGCAAACACCATTTTTTGGGGGCAGCAGGCTTGAAAAGTGTAGATTTTTACAATTAAAATTCACTGTTCATGCTCCGGTGGCCATTTTTGTCTAAATAAAGTAGGAATTCATTATAGGTGCTTTATCAAAGGAAAAGGAGCTTTTATCAATGTCCAATACATTGCATATATCCTCTGAATCTGAAGAATTATCCAGATCTGCACCAGTATTGAAGAATTTCTAGTCAAGTAAGAAGAAAAAGAATCATTCAGACAAAGATAGACAAAGCTATGGCGAAGAAAGATGAAAAAGAAAGCACAACAGAGTCATGCATCACTTCTAAATTTGCAGATATTGGAGACACAGATCTAGGCTCGGAACCTCTTGCTGAATTGATAGACAAATCCTAGAGCAGGAAAGACTTCACTCATGCGTGCAGGAGAAACTTCACTCATGCATGCAGATTAAAAGCAGTGGAATTATTCGAGTTGCAGCTTTTCCATCCATAGCCCAGTTGCCAAAGTTTGTTATGCAGGTGCAGATCCATATCCAGATGCAGATGCAGATGCAAATCCATATGTAGATCCAGATCCAGATCTCATAGTTGCAAAGGCTTCCTGGCACAAAGGCTTCATCCTCTTGTTTCGAATGCAGCCCGTGAAGAAGTCAGTGCGTGGAAAATTCCTTCCAAGATCTTGTGCATGTGCTCTCATCTTCTAGTTGAAGCCTTCATTGAATTTTCATTCACCCTGAGTGCTTTCCAGAATTTTTAATTGCTCATATGCAATTAAAAATAAGGATGATGAGTTATCTACGGCAAACCTTGCATTGATGCATGTACAACAGAAGAACTGCAAAAGCTTCAAGGATAAAAGAGAAGACAATGGCGAAGGCAAAATTCCAGCTTGCTTCCAATTCCAACTGCTTGCAATTCCAGCTTGTTTCCAGATCCAGCCACTTCAAGATCCAACTATTCCAGACTGCTTCCAGATCCAGTTTGAATCAAAGGCAAAAGCTGCATGCAGACATGAAAAAAGACAAAGTCAGCTTTCCTCTTCCTTCTTCTTTCCTCCGACAAAGTAATTGAGCGATCAATTAAATTATACAACTTAAGTGATTGGTTTAAAAGCCATTACTTGAAGAAGTCAACTACTTGGAGATAGGTGGCAGGAATGCAAAATAGAAAGTTCTATCTTCAGTTACAAATCATGCATGTCACGCAAAGAGGAATTCCAGGAGGAAGATTGCCAGTTGTTTCTTTCCGACTTCCACATGTGCCAGTTCAACTAAAAGCTTCCAACTTGTAATTGCCCCTCTACATTCTATAAGTAGAGGAAGAACCTTCGGGTTAATGGATCAGAATTTGTAAGTAGCAATCTTGTGTTCTAGACTTTGTGCTGAACCCCTGAGAGCAACTTGAAGCAGAGGAATACAAAGAGCAACTTGTAGAAGCAAGTTTCCGGAGAACTTTGTGTCACGGTGTACTTTGTTTCTTGCTTTTAAATCTTAGATCTCTTAATAGACTTTGTGTTATTTTAGATCTGGATCTAGAGCTGCCTTTGCTTTATAATTCTGTGTGTTCATATCTATTAAGTTTCTTTTATGTGCATGCAATTAGCTCTGCTATCTACTAATTGGGATGCACATCTTCCCCATTTCTTCTTTGTATTTCCTTTACTTCCTTCTTCTATAATTTTTCCTTTCTTAAACATCTGCTTACTTGTTGCAGAACTTCTTAGTTATGGTTCATGAACTAAGTGGTTAAAGTAAAACCCCTGATAAATAAAAACACATTTTTATTGACAAATCTGACACGGGAGCCTCACCGGTTAAATGAGGGAGATTTATCTCATGACTGCCTAGGTTTGATGCTATGTAGAAAATCTAGCCAACATCTCCATAATGAGACCTAAAACACAACGTGTAGTCAATGTCTATGAGAGGTAATTGAACTTGAAGTCAAATGTAATGTAGTGGAGTGCACATAGGTGCATTTTGAAGAAGGAAGGAAGAGAGGAATATGTAAGAATAATCCGTAGTGATTGCATGTTGGAATTTATGGTAGCGCAATAAGATTTTGGTCCATCCTAGTTGACTAGTAGGTGTGCAAAGATTACAAAGGATTGTTAATGTTTATTGCAAAAGAGTAAGAAGAAGGTTGATTAATCCATAAAAGTTGAGGGTATTACAAAATAGCTTAGGATGCATGAAACCCAAATCAATATCGCATGGTTTGAGAAAAGTCTTAGAAGCACATTAAGATAGTGCACTGAATACACCATTAGCTAAGGTGTAGCTTAAGACCATGCAACACATTGATTAAACAACTCTTAAATCTTCCCTTTAGAATTCAAGAGGATTGTAAGCAAGGAATACCTAAGAATACACTTTCCAATCCACTTCTATAGGACAAGGATAATTGTCTAAACAATAGAGGTTGAATAGGATAAATACGATTAGTTATAGACTTCATTGTACTAGGTTGACGTGTAAACCTCAAGTATGATAACGTAGAAGCTTTAAGCTTGTTTTGTCTAGCTCAAGCTGATATTAATGGATGCTCTAGTTCATATTTGAATCTTGAGTAGGAAGATCTAGCAGGCATATGTAAGGGACCCACTTTCCCAAGGATGCGAAATTCAAATTGACAGTAGTTGAGAAAGTAATTTGAGAACATGCTCCAAGGATGGACTGAAACATAGGTCGATTTCACCAATTTGATGTATAGTTAAGGCTAGAGGCCTAGGATAAGTGGATCTTTGGTTGAATTGGCTCTAAGGTAATAAGTTGTGAAGTTACCTGAAATAGGTAAGATTAGAGCATGAGTCAAGAAAGGAAAAAATTCTAGGTTAGGTCCTTCAAAGAAAACATCCGAGAAGTTTGTAAATGCTACATACAGATAGTCTATAGCCCCCCACCCATAGAGAAAGTGCATCTAGAATGTAGAGTGAAGTGCCAGTATGAGTAGAATAGAAGAAACCGTAGAGTTTATCTGTGATGTGATTAATACTTTGCAAATGTCTGGGAGTCATCTCAATCACTGGGTCACCATTAAATGTTTAATGCATATTAGCTAGGGGATCTCCCAGGTCTTAATTGTAACTAATTCCAAAGGCATAATAGAATTGGAAATTATTCTAAAATTATCCAAGGATTGAGAATGTGATCATTAGGAAATATAATTAATGCTAATTAGGATAAACTAGAAGGGGTGTTTAGTTTATGAAACCCAATTTAATAAATATGATAGATGTTGTTGTTACCCCATTAAGAGAGAATAAGAGTGTATAATTTTTTTTAGTAACCCTTTATATCTTCCCCCATAGAAATCTGAAGGAGTAGAGAAAGGATAACAAACAAGGAACTTAGCCACTTTCATATCTGTCCACACCCCTCATAGACCACATCATTGTAGATGGATCTAGGCCTAATTTTGTAAATAAAGACACACAATATAAAAGAGAATGTGTAGTCTCATGCCCTTTCCATATGCCACACAATTGAATAGACATTGTAATGTACTAAAATGTAGATGGAGGAAGGAGACTCATGCCCCTAAGTATTCTTGAAACCATAGTAGAAACTAAATGTCATGTGGTGAAGGAGTGAACTATTCATGTACCCCCTGTAATTGATCTATGACTGAGTGAACTGGATCTGAAACTATGTCATAAACTTGTAACATTTGTAGGTGAAATTATGAAACTAATGAGAAAGTTGATGTAACTACCCCTGGGAAAAACATGTGTAAAAGGGTATGAGGATCATACGTACGGTCTTGACCAAACTTGTACATTTTTGAACATGTGCTTGATTTTTCTAGAATTTTGATGCTTGGATATGTTTATGAGTACTTGTACCTATTTCATACCTATATGTTACCAATTATGCATGTGTCTGTTGTAAGTGTAGAATATACCTAGATGAATTCCCCCTCTTTTAAGGCATATGAAAAACCCATGTTGAGCACTTGGATCAAAAGAAATATGTGTGCCCATGCACTAGATGTATGAGAAGCTATAGGAGAGTGTACAATGCTAAAAATGTGGCCACCTTGAAGATCATATACCTATAAAAAAAAGGTTTTATGCACAATAGTCATGCAACAACAGTAATAAGAAAATATAGAAATAACAACAACATTAGTAACAAATGCATGTATAAGAAAACAAGTAAAACAATAGAATTAGAGTCAATAGTATGCAAACAATGTCACACAAAAGGAATGGAGTCCACAAACATGGGACACCCATGGTGTCACAAGAAAATCAAGGCCTATAGGCCTACAAAATAGAGACTAGGCAAGATGGACATAGAGCCACAAACATGTGGGACACCCACAATGTCATAAGATAAATAAGGCATATCAAGTAAATCAAGTGAAACAAAAATAGTAACACACACACAAGCAAGTATGTACAAAAAATAAGAGTGTTAGAACATAATGAAATGATATAGTAGTCAATATAGAAAGAAACATGTGAAAGAAGATGCTTGTCAATGCACAAGACACATGTGTTAGTCCTTGTTAGCTCAAAACAATAAAATGTACACAATATATGTAATCAAGCATAATGAGGAAGTATAAAGGAACTATAATAGAAACAATAGCACCTGATGTAGTGTATAACAGATGCCCCCAGATGTATAGGAAGTTTGGGTAAAGGGTTAGCCAACACCTATCATTGTGTACCACTTTGTGTATGTCCTGCATCAAGCTCAATATACCACATGAACGCATGTGTGTAAAGAGTAAAGAGATATGTTATCTATAAAATCCATAGTGACAAACAACATATGTGATGTAAAGTGTAAATAAATCAAGTCTAAGTGTACATGTCCTCATTTTGTCTTTTTGTAAATATATGAATGTTTTTTGTATTTTGAAGCTATATTAATGTTTTTTATATTTTTTAAGTGC
Organism: Taxus chinensis; assembly: GCA_019776745.2. Taxonomy (NCBI): domain Eukaryota; kingdom Viridiplantae; phylum Streptophyta; class Pinopsida; order Cupressales; family Taxaceae; genus Taxus; species Taxus chinensis. Next base: position 16,824 of record JAHRHJ020000821.1, read on the forward strand.
TTAGTTATGTACAAGAAAGGGGGGAGAATGGATCTATCCAATGAGAACCTCTGGAGGAGATGGATAAATAGAAAATGGATGGATTAGGCCTTGGTTGTGCTGGAAGGAGGTGACTCAAATGCAAGTGGTAAAGTAGTGGTAATGTTTGTAAAAGAAGGCATGGGAGATAAAGTAGATCCATGTAGTGTGTGAAGTAGAAGACCATATGTAGAGGATAGAAGAGTAAGTAATGTTAGACATACCATGAGAATATAAGTACTAGTGGAAATTATGGAGGGATCATGTGCACTAGAGGACATGACATAGGATCCTATGGTAGGAGAAAATTGGGAGAAACAATGTGTGAAACCAAAGGTTTATTAGAATACTTAGGAGAGATAGAGCCATGAGAGGTAGTGTGTACAACTAAAGGCCAATCAAGAGACCTAAGAGAGACTAGATCTATGAAAGGAAGTGTGTGTAACCAAAGGCCTATTAGAAGCCCTAGTATGGCTAGAATGTAGAGATAGTAGTGTAGAATCACGAACCTAGGAATAACCTAGGATTGCTAGATATGTGAGGGACATTGTGTGAATCTAAAGACCTATCCATAGATGTACTAAGTGTAGGAATATGAACTATAAAAAATGACTAGAAAACTAGGAGAAGGAGCCTCAAAGGGAATATGTCTAACGATGACAATCTACTAGTTATGAATAAACTTGACACATTGGTGGATGACAGAAGGAATATCCCTAAAGATCACATAGCCAAGGGAGACCTAAACATAATGCACCATAGCTAAGAGTAGCAACAACCAAGAATGAAATTGGTGTAGTGATAAAACCAATAGTGATAGGTAAAGTGATGTGCCAATAGTGAGTATTAGTATCAAATGCGAGATCTTGTGTTAAAATGCCAAGAGATTGAAGTAGCATGAGAGAGAAGACATTATCCTTGTTATGTGGATCAACCAAAACACCACATATATGTACTTGATTAATAGAGATGAGGATGGATATATCATCAAAAATAATGTGTCATCTATATCAGATTCGTCAAAAGTGATAAGTGGTACAAAATATGATGTGTGAGTGTAAGTTCCAATCATTCTCATCCAAGGGGTGATCATAAGAGGGTAGTGGTGGCACCGCACATGATAAATATTGTGTCACTTTGAAGTAGATTTTTCATTGTTATGCTTAGGAAGTGGATCATTGAATATTTTTAGTTTACTATTATTTTTGGTTAGCTTAGAAGATTAAGTGGGCTCATCTCATTCAATGGCATTGGATTCTATGAGATCTTGAATGATGTGGATGAATTGAATACACCTATCGGTGAGGTGCCCAATACATCAATGATAATCGTAGTAAGCATTAGCATCAAAACTCTTACTTTGAGGATTTCTCATATCAACCTCAAATGGTGGAGGGAGAGACACAAGATTACACTCAAGTAATTGTTTCAATACAATGTGTGGGCACAAGGTAAGCGTGTAAATTAAAAAACATGAAGTTGGAGTTGTAACTTAGTTGGTTGACAAATACATTGACAGTGTCCTTAGAAGCATCCTGGTGGCATCATTAGTCTTTCTTTTGAATGTGGATTTACTTGGAAACTTGGCATTAGATGTATTAGGAGTGCTAGAAATGTACTTGAGTTTGTTCATATGTAATAACTTAGCTTCACGCTCTTTGAGTGTATGACATAGATGGTCAAAAGATAAAAATTTGTTCAAATATGACTAATTCTTACAAATGGAGAAATCACAATATTTATGTGAATAGATTGTGTAGTTCACTATCAGCTAATATATTTCTCATTTTGGTAAGCATGGTCTTGTATCATAAGACATAATCATTGATAGGTTCATTAGATCCTTTTCAATTTAGATAGTTGTGCATATGAAACTTTGTCCCCAATGTTAATAGAGAATTGTGCCAAAAATTGATTTTCCAAAGTGGTAAAAGAGATACACAAGAATGTGTGGGGAGATCATAGAACTATTTTAGTGAAAAGTTCTTAAGACTTGTGGGGAATATTTTGGTGAGTAATATTTCATGAGAATCATAATCACATAAATCCACATGGGAATGGTTTATTGAAGATTTTCAGCAGTAGGTCCCCTTTACCATCATAGAATTAGTGGATTTTTAGAAAAAAACCAATTTCAAATTGGTAAGAAACCACTTAATGTGCAAGTGGATTGTGAAGTCACAATTGCAAGTAGAATCCATAGCATGAGAAGAAATTGATGCACCTTGTTGTAATTGTAATATTTTTAAAGGCATAATGTATGAACAAGGGTTTCAAGGCTTGTGTTTTAGATGAAGGTTGTGAACCATTAGGACTGAATATAGGATGTGTACATAACAAATATGGTAAAGGGTAATAAGAGGCATAAAACATTGTGCATTGAAAGATTTGTCCCCCAAGGAGGTACAACCATAGATATAGGAATAACATATTCAAAGCATAATGAGATCTGTTGAAGATGTGTCTAAGTTGATTCTCTTGTAGAATTTAGTACCAATACACAAGAATATCTTATTAATATGAGTAGGAAATCTTGTAATCAAAATGTTGGGTGTTGTGCCAAATCTATTGAAAAATTAGAGTGATCTCTAAGTATAGGATTACTTATTATGAGCCTTCACCTTGTAGGATGATCAATATGTTTGCCTCATCTTAGAAGTAATCACTATTAGGAAAATATATCATGTAATAGAATATTGAGTAGGAATCATTGTGGACCTGATGTATTAAAAAAAATGTCAATGGGATAGAAGAAGGATGCCAAGTTGTTGGTTGAGGGAAAATATCATAATGTTAGGTAAGGATGATTTAAGGTTGTATATAGAAGAGGCTTGAGGAAGAATCATATGATGATAATATAATGAATGATGCATCAAGAACATAACTAGTGAATAGGAAACATAAAAGCCCTAGGGAAGCTAAGGTGGATGTGCGTTAAGATTGAATCATTATTCAGGTTTCACCAAAATGTTTACACCCGTATTAGATTATGTGAAATCTAAGGTTAGTGAATCAGGCACACTAAAGGATGTAAGGGTTAGCTACATGAGGTCATTATGATTAATTGACTTCCAACATTACTTACCAATATTAGACCAATGCATTAATACTTGTCAACTGATGTACTGAAAAAGATATAAACTTGAAAACACAAGGGATATGATGCACTTAGTTGATTACATATGGTTCTAGGAATTGACAATTGGGTGTGTATACTACTGGAACATAGGAGATTTAGGACTGATGATGCTTCATTTCTAGATGCAGGAATTGTGATTGAAACATTTCCTTGGGAAAGATTGTATGAAACCATAACCAGGTCAAGGTTCTACCATATACATTGACCCTATTGTATGGTATTGAACACTTCTTGGATTTTGTGATCTACAACTTCTGTACTGAGATGATTTCATCTACCTAAGAAATAATTTATCTAATGTGTCAAACCCTGTAATTTTTTAGATGGTGAAAAAAATCTCTAAGGATGAACATCTTAAATGAGATCTCAAACCCTAACCATGGGTGAGTTGTATGACCCTATAACAAAAACATTACACTAGGTTATTGGCACCCCCATTCACAACGATGCTTTTATCTCATAATAAAAGAGGCATCAAACCACATGTCATTCTCCACCTAGTATGTGATATCTAAATAAATGGAACTAGATTTGGAAAAAATCGACAATGCTTGAGTTGAGTTTATATCTTGTTAAAATACTTGGAGACATGAATATTTAATTTCACACGTTATATTTCACACACTCTATTCTCCATTACAAAGTTAATCCGGATTATATAATTATATAGGAAAGGCATTCCTATATTTATGGAGCTCATATCTCCATACATATTTCTTTGTATCCCTAACAACATTCTCTAACAATATCAATCTATATACATAACTATTGTAGTGTTATTCACAACAATATTACTCGTATATAATACATTCTAACAACTAATCTAAATAACCACGGGTGAATCATTGCTAACGTAATTATTCACGTTACAATAATCACCCAAATAGCTATGTGAACACTAATTTTCTTAACAAAATCTTAAGTTTGTATACAAACTTAGAATCACCATGATACTATAATTGGGTACATTTTGGGTTCCATGAAAACTCTCCATCGAAAAACATGCATTTTCACATTCATTTGGTCCACCTTCCATGAAAATCTAGCTACTTGAGAAAGAATACTATAAATGGATTTTATCTTGGGAACTAGAGCATGTTTAATGCCCTCATTTTAAGAGTATAATTTAGTCATTAATAGCATCGTATACCTCTCAATAAAAAATCTTTAAAATACACTTAGTTTTATACATCCACTTGCATTTCACAATATTCTTCCCTGTTGGATAAGATACAAGCTATCAAGTATTATTCTTCACCAAGGAGTTGTCCTCATTTGTCATACCTTCCTCCTACGCAAACATGTTATTGGCCTCATAGGATTGAGGATCAAGAATGTCTAAAATCTAGTTATGTGAGAAAAAATAACCTCATTTGATTAACTACGAGTCTTCCATGTGGTAGACCCATTCTCGTATTCTCCTTAGCCTCTTCAAGAGTTTTAATCACCCACTTGTGTTGATCTCCATAATCCCTCACCTATAATTATGATCATCATATACGGGGAAACCTCAACTAGAGCATCACCACCTAATTCCCCCTCATTAATTTGAGTTGCCACATAATTCAATGTATAATGCTTTTGAAAACCTACCTCATCATCTCATGAAGCAATCTCCTCATCTAGTAAAGTCACAACTGAAGAGCCACATCATCTAATAGCCTCATCATCTCACGTTATAGATTTATAGAGTACTCAAATATTCTTCACTATTCTTTTGTACAACCTCATATGATATCATGTTATCAAAAACATCACCCCTCTAGATGATAAAATCGTACTTAGCCACATTTAATAATATGTAGGGTTTAGTCTCCTCTTAGTATCCCAATATTGCACACATAACTATGAAGATCTAGCTTCTTCAATATTTTATTCGAAGTATGAGCCCATGCAACACCAAAAAATTCATTGTAACGTATAATAACATTCATATTTTCATACAACACTTCTTCAGAGAATGTGGTGTCACATACTTAACATGGCCATAATAGGAACCTCGTTCAAAATATAGTTTGTGATTTGATTTGATTTGAATTAAATCTAAACATTTCAGAGTCACTACTAAACATAATAATGTATAAATGCATAAATACAAGAAATGAAACAAGCAAACTAAGGTGTAATATTTAAAACCCTAAGAAAAGAAGAAAGAAAGAGGAATTAGTTGATTTACACTTGAAATCTGGAAGTGATTAGGAATGGGAAGAAGTGAAAAACAGACTGGGAAGAGTGTCGTATGCTCACAATAAATTCTGGAATGCAGAAAAAGGTCGAACATGGGTGCCCATGAGAGGACAGGAGCATTTGAAAGACCTAGTTTTGGGCGCCTATGACTGTTCACAAGATAATCAAAATTTGGTCTTTCACTGTGTCATAAGCTTCGTTGTTGATTCTTTTTTCATTGCCTGAGATTCGTTATCAATGATCATTGAGGGTACCTATAACCTATAAAAATAAGTTCACCTGCACATACCCACAAACCACATCAAACCTAAAAAGGAAAATGCAGAATGGGAAGTCAGACTGACCCCAATGGTCACCTGAAGAGTGAACTTATGACCGAGTGTTACACTACATCTCAAACTCCATGTAGTTCTATGTGTGTGTGTGTGTAGAAATTATGCCCTAGGATGCCCTTGTGCAAGTTGCACTTGATGACGGGATAGATCTAGAATGTAGCGATGTAATAGTATGTGTGGATGGAATAGAATAAACTAACCTTCCTATGTTGTGTATGTAGAAGTGATGTACCCCTTGTCCCTTGTATGAGCATTAGATGGATTCCTTTGATGCTCTTGTGCCTTTGAATGCAAGCTTAGGTGATAGTATGTAATGCTTAGTGCTTGGTCCCTTATTTTGAAAACATAACTATGTATTTATATGATTCCCTTGTTTGAATTTTGTAATTGACAACTGAAAGGCTGACCCAAAGTGATAAAAATTAATTAAGAAGTGAAAGGGTCCAAAAGATAGTGAAAGGGAATAAAGAGGGATAGGGAGCACCCAGGAGGATAGGAGCACCTGGTGTTAGTGTCCTGATGGGCACTAGTGTCTGAGGCCATAGAAAGATAAAAAGTTAAATTTCAAAAGAGTGAAAGATGTATAAAGCCAATAAAAGTGTAGAAGACAAAACAAAAGGCTAAAGGGAGTTGTCAATTACTAGTTTTCTTTCTTAGGAATCATGTAAATGCTAGCATGCTTTTAGGACCTAGAAATGTACCCAAGTGCATAGATTTTGTGTCTACATTTTTCCCCCACTTTATGTTGTTGAGTGAATACTCGATAACATAAAGTAGATAGAAGATGTGTACCTTATGATCCTGTAGAGAGTGTGGTGAATAGCATGTTGAGTGGACAAGTGAAGCATGAAGTGATCAAAGTGAAGTGTGGAGACTAGGAAAAGGGAAGTGGACCCTAGGGGTGAAGTGTATGCATAGCTTGTACCTATTGTTGTGCTTGTATTTGTTGATGTAGGCTACTTCTTGTTGTGTATTAAGTATAGACCTACAAAAGAAGAGTGAAAGAGTAGTCAAAGTTTTGTACATGAAAAATATGAGTAAAACATGTATAAGTATGTAAAAGTTGTAAAAGTGTGTAAAAAGGAACATGTGCACCTGATATGTAAGAGTGTAAAGAATAAAAAGATGTCTTAAAATGTTGTGAAGGGTCAGTTTTTTGGACGATCTCAGTTTTTTGCTCATGCCAATTGTGAGTTTTTTGGGAGATCTCACACCAAGTGTGAGTTTTTTGGGTGATCTCACACCAAGAGAAGAGTGTTGGGGAGAGAGGTCTAGTTTTTACTCTCCTTCCATGACTACTTCCCAAATGAGCACCACTACAGATGGTACATCCCATGTTGTTCCGTATTGTTCCATATTGTAATTGATTGTAGGAGATAGAATGCATTCTATATTTGGAGGAAAGTTCCTGTTACTAGAGAACTGAAAACTACTGAAGACTATGTTGTACTAAGAAAATCTGTTTTTTCCCAAGACATTAGCTCCCAGGGAGGACAGGAGTGCCCAGGCACTAGTATCTGGGTTTGGGTGCTAGTGTTTTTACTATGTATGAAGTCCAAGTCTAATTCTAGACTATTATTTGATTGTGTACCTATGATTTTTTTATCATGTTGATCTGAACTGTAGCTCTGAGTAGTTATAGGGGTGATTTGTTCACCCAATGTATGCCCCCCCCCCCCCCTCGTTTGGGGTGCATGTGAAAACTGTAGGAGAATGTGGTCCAAAGGAGAGGACCTGATGTTGATCTGAAGTGGATACCTATAGGGGGTAGGGGATGTGCATGGTAGAAACCAAGGCACATGCAAAACAAAGTAGGCTAGTAACAAGTGTTAGTAGTAAAAGTAGCTAGCATGTAATAGAAAACAATGTAACAATCAAGTGTGTAAAACAAGATGGACCATGAAAAGTGGGTTTCAAACATGGGACATCACTCATAATGTCACAAGACAATCAGGGCCAAAGTGGCCAAAAGCATACAATGATCAAACAAGACATAGGGCATAGCCCACAAATAATAACATACAATAGAAAACAATAGCAAGTAAAATGTGACAGATAGCCATGGTTGTATATAATCCTACAAGGAAAATGCTACACATGAAGCACCCGTTAGCATGTTAGAAAGATAAATAGTATGTCAAAGCATGTATATATAGTGAAAAAGTAAAGTAAATGTAATGAGAAGTAGTGAATAATGTAGCAATAGAACTTATAATGTGTAGAATGTGAGAGTAGTAAAAGTAGATGCCCCTAGGAGCCTCGGTGGGACTGGTAAAAGATATAGTGCCAAGCATCATTACATCATGTGAAAAGATGTAAGAGATCTGCATTCACCTCAAGAGACCAAGTGAATGTGCATGTGTATAGGATAAATATAATGACATACTGAGTATCTATCTATCATAGAAAACAAAGTGCAATATGCAAGTAGAATAAGTAAGCAAGATTAAATGCAACCAAGATATGAAAATTATGATGGTGTGATGGAATGGTATGCAAGATGTGAAAATGGGAAGGAACCACATTTCCCCCCAATCAGTGGATGTGCATGAAATGAGGTTCATTTATAAATTCTCCCTCAACAGTCAAGAATGAACCATAGAACAAGAGTGTGTCATCGGGAAATGGGTTTTTTGTGTGTGAGTAGATGCTAGAAAATATATGTCATGAAGCACAAAGCATGAAGTGTGTAATGTGAGGTTCATTGATGTAGTGTGCCCTCAATAGTCAAGTGTGAACCATAGCACGAGAGTGTGTCATAGGGTAATGAAGTACAGTGTGTGTATCAAGAAGTGAGTATGCTTATAAAATGTAGACATGGAGTGTGGAGCGTGAAGTGTAAGAGTAGACACTAGAGACAATTGATAGTGCTAGAAGGGGGAGAAAACATGATGCCCCCAAGTGTGTGAGGAGTGAAGAATTCTATCTGATGATAGTGAAGGGCAAGGACCCTCCACCTGATGTTCAAGGAGACCAAGGCATGTAACAATGAGCTAAGGTTGGCAATGTAGGAGAGTAACTATGTGCATGTAAATGAGATCGATGTGAATAAGGAGGTGGAGAACATCTATGAGAAAGGGATTCCTGAGTAGGGGACTTAGGCCGATGAGGTGGACTAATGGACCAATGAGGACAACAAGGTCGAGATGTAGGTCATGCATGAATAGGAGAACTAGGTGCAGAACTAGATTTGGACTTAGGAGGCACATGAGGCTGCATACAAATAAGAGAGGTAGGTGTAGGAGTAGACCAAGATGTGAGCCATGTAGGAGGATGAAATGTCTTGGCTGATGCATAAATATCATCAGGAGTGGGTTGAGGAAATGATGTGTGAGGTGGAATACCTTTGATGGTGACAACTTGTTTTTTATGGAGGAACTTGAGACACAAGTGATGTATGGAAGGGATAGCCTATGTGGCATGGAGCCAAGGAATACCTAAGAGCATGTCACAATTGATAATTTTAGAGGTAACAAGGAATGGTGTAAATATGGTAAGAGACCCACTTATGATGGGAAGAATGACATGACCATAAGAATTAGGACCCATAAATGTAATTAATGATGTTGGGAATTGAATAGCTACAAGAAGTACAACATGGAGCATACATTGGTAAGATCCGAAATGGATAGACCATAATATTATTGATAGCATAGGTTCCAATAGAAGTATTGATATGCAATGAATTGGAAGAAAATGTAGTGTGATAATCATGATCCAAGAATGTAATGACTGGTGGTGGCACATTAGCAAAAGCAACAAGGAAATCAAGAGGCTCCGATGAAGGAGGAGCACACATGATAAGTATGATTTTCATAAGAATTTTTATCTTTCTTTTCATGGTTTGGTAAAGGGTATTAAATATTTTTAGCTTTTGATTATCATTGACTGGCTTGGAAGTAGATGGTGTAGGAAGCTCAATGGAGTTGTTATCAATAAGATCTTGAATTAGATGTCTAAGTTTGAAGAATGATCAATGGGATGCCCAATGCATTGATGGTAATCACAACATGTATTTTCATCATAGTTGTGGCCATGTGGGCGAGAAGGATCTAGATTGAGTGGTGGTGGAAGAGTAATAAGATTGCTTTTGATAAGTTGTGGTAGTAGGAATCAAGGAGCGTAAGGTAACTTAGTAAATGTACAATGTCACAGAGCTTGCACTTGAAGTGTGGTAGATGGAGAAACAAAATTGACAGTGGCCTTATCTTCAGTAGGCTTAGGAGATGGCTTGAATGCATATTTAGCTTGAAACCTATTAGAAGAGGATGAAGAAGTATCATGATATTTCAATTTTCCCATAGATAAAAGTTTTCCTTCGCACATTTTGAGTGTATGACATAATTGATCAAATGAGGGAGAAGGTCTCAAAGATGACACTCTCTTGAAGAGGAGGTAAGAGACTTTGAACAAAAATATCTTGCAATTCATGAATCAGCTAGAACATTAGTCATCTTAGCAAGGTTGTTCTTATATTGTAAAACATAATCTGGAGATGCTCATTAGATCCTTGTTTGATTTGAGCTAGTTGTGCATAGGATATTTTAGTACTGATATTGATAGAAAAGTGTGTAAGGAAAGCATCGGTAAAGTGTGTAAAAGAAGTTACCAAGTGAACGGGTAGATCATAGAACCAATGCATAGCATAGTCTTGCAAACTTCTAGGAAATAGCTTAGCTAGTAATGTATGGTCATCCACATAGTCAAGACATGCCACATGGAAAGATCGAAGATGCTCCTTGAGGGTCACCATGGCCATTAAATGTTGGAAGCTTAGGTGTAACAAAGTTAGGAGGAAGTGGATAAGAAGATATGGCGGGTGCAAAAGGGGTGTGAAGGAGTAATGAGGAATTAAGAGATGGAGAGGAATGTGAAGTATCCTTGTTGTAACTGACAAATGAGATTTAACTTGTAGATCCTGGTATAAATAACCTAGGTCTTTGGTTCCTGAAGAGGAGACTTATCGTGTGTGTGAATTAATACGATGGGTGAAATCATTGGTAGGATTAGGCATAGATACAGGAACATTAGAAATGGGTGGGAGAGTAGAATTAGGAGGTTATGACACAATAAGAAGAGAAATATTATTAGAAACTAGTGGTTTAAGCTCAGCTATGTTAGTGGCTTCCTCATGGGAAGCGAATAATAAGAGATTTAATTCTTGAGGGTGTTCAACAATATGGGCTTAGACATCTTTAGATCATGTAGAGAAATCTTCACAGTAAAATAGTCTCATCACAAATACTACGGGAAAAGAATAAAAGAAAATGCCTAGAAGGAAGGTAGGGTTCGAGCAATGGGTTCACAAATGATTTATAAAAATGAATTAAATTTCAAAGTAACTACTATACCTAATGATGTACAAATGCTAATATATAATAAGATGTAACAATAAAGCATATGCAATATAAAACCCTAAGAAAAGAAGGAGAGATATGGGACTTAGCTGATTTCTGAGAAAATAGGAAGTGATCTGGGCATGTGAAATACTGAAACAAACTATAGGAGTGTCACAGATGTTCGTTGGAGTTTTTGAACTCTGAAAATGCATAGGACAAGAGTTCCTAAGAGAGGATAGGAGTGCACCTGGTGATGGTGTCTAGATCTAGGAGCTATTTTCTTGGAAGATGTAGCTGATTTGGGTCTTTTAGTGTCAGATAAGCTTCAATTTTGATCCCTATGTTTGTCACTCTAGATTCATTTCTTCTGATCTTAGATATACCTATAACTTGTAAGAAAGAAGTTCACCTGCACATACCCATAAACCACATCAAACCTAAAAAGGAAAATGCAGAATGGGGATTCAGACTGACCCTGATGGTCACCCGAAGAGTGAACTTATGACCAAGCACTACACTACATCTCATACTCCATGTAGTTCTTGTGTGTGTAAAAATGATGTCATAGGATGCCCTTGTGCAAGTTGCACTTGATAGTGGCTATATCTAGAATGTAGAATATGTAAATATGGGATGGAATAGAATAGACTTCCACTTCTATGTTGTGTATGCAGAAGCGATGCAACCATTGTCCCTTGTATGAGTTCTAGATGGATTATTTTGATTCTTTGTACCTTTGAATGCATACTTAGGTGATTGTCTATAATGTTTAGTACTTGGTCCTTTATTTTGAAATCATAATTATGTATTTATATGATTCCCTTTTTTAAATTTAGTAATTGATAAGTGAAAGGCTGACCCAAAGTGATAAAAAGTAATTAAGAAGTGAAAGGATTCCAAAAGGATAAGGAAAAGGATAAAGAGGGATAGGAGTGCCTAAGAGGACTGGAGTGTCTAGCGCTAGTGTCTTGATTGAGTGCTAGTGTCTGAGGCCATAGAAAAACAAAATAGTTAAATGTCGGCAAGAGTGTAAGATGTATAAATCCAATAAAAGTGTCTAAGACAAAGCAACAGGCTAAAGGGAGTTTTCAATTACTAGTTTTCTTTCTTAGGAATCATGTAAATGCTAGCATGATTTTAGGACCTACGAATGTACCGAATTGCATAGATTTTATGTCTAAAGTACACATATATATGTATCCCTATGTGGTCCTAGCTTTAGTTACCCTTGTCCTCTCATGTTATGCACATTAGCACTTCCCACACTTTTTTTTATATGACTTCATCATTGACACCTTTTTCACATATTTTTGCTTGATCCATGACACATTGCACTCCATTTGACATTAGGATTTCCTTGGTTGATGCCATCGCCCATGGGAAATTGTGTCTATATTATGTTTATCTTGTCCGATGCCTTCGCCTGCACATGATGATGTCGATTATATATGTATACCACACCCAAATAATCATAAGGAAGGATTGACAAGAACTAGCCATCTACTCTTCTCTTTTATGTTAACTTTGCATCTACTCACTTTTCTCTTAGTTTATCTTACACTTTATTTGGATTGGACACTCTTCTTGGTTGTTGGATTCTTACATGATTGGGTCATCTATAATGATTCTAGGACAATAACAATGTTACCCTTCTCTGCCCATAGTGATTCTCTCTAGGTGTACTGTTTGTCTTTAAACATAGATGCATCAAAGACTACCCTGTAGGTAAGTGCTCTAACTATTTTTTTCATTTTTCATAGATTAGTTCACTTCCTTTCCCATTTCTCTATGTTAGCTTAGTATTGTATCCACATCAGTGCTAGTTGGGATATAGCTCTTATTTAATCAGCTCCTTAGATTTCCCTTTCTTTTATTTCATATACATTTCAATTATATTGCACTACTGTAGATTTTACATGATTTGTATTATATTTCTACTGGTCTACATATATCTCCCCCATTAAGTGATATCCTAGAAGGGTACTCTCCTATATCTTGAATACAGGCCTTGGAAACCCTAGGTTGACCTAGTGTACGGGTCACTTCCCTCTGGATATGCGACCTTAGCACTCATTTAGCCCATTTTAAATCAATTAATTGTGTTTTTCAATGTGTGTCTCCTCTTCATTTCCTCGTACCCTTGTAGAATGAAAGACTTAGGAGTGTAAGCCATTGAGACACATTCTTGATCTTTCATACATTTTGATGATCCCAACATGAATCCTACATACCTCTTGACTGAACACAACTCATTAAAAGCATCCATATCTAATACTTTCCACATTCCAAATCACCAAAAATTAGAAAACCTAAAAAAAACTTCCTAGACAGATGATATCACTCAAGGGTGATACCATCTATTCTAAAAAATTTGTTTCACAATGCCATTGACCCCTATGTAAACTTTCTTGCATGGACAATTATGTCGATAAGCCCTATTTTAGGACCTTTTGTAGCCAGATCATCAATCTATCATGGAGAATCTAGGCCTAGGATATTCTGATTTTGTTGTGTAGACATTTCCTAAAACCTTTCATCCTGATACTTGATTTAATATAATTTTAATTAAGTCTAATGTCAGAGTAACTTACTTTAATAAATGATATTATGCAATTAAGTACAGTAGTGCACAAGAAATAAACATTCAACTATTTAAAACCTTAAGCAAATGAAGGATGAAAGATGACTTAGTTGATTCTATGCAAATTGGGAATGATCGGGACTATTTGAGTGTTGGATATGGTTACAAACAGTGTCGAGATGACTCGATGAAGATTCGAGAGTAAAAAAATATGTAGGAAAGAAGCCTCCATAGGAGGACAACAATGTCCCAGACACTAGTGACCGATATGGGCACTAGAATATACTTAGATGATTAGGTTCTAAATTTTTCTAGGTGAGAAGATCTTCACTCCAGTATATGCTTTATCGCTTAGAATTCAATGTTAGTATTCTTATCGCACATGTAACTTGTAAAATAGATGGCTACCTACACATTCCCATAAACCACATCAGATCTAATAAAGAAGATGTATAATGGGGAGTCAAGTTGACCCTGACAGTCAACCAAAAATTGAACTTAGGATTGAGTGTTGTAGTACATCTCAAACCCTATGTAGTTCTCTATGTGTGTGTATATGTGCCCTAGGTTTCCCTTGTGCAAGCTACACGATGATAGTGAGATAGATCTAGATTTGTCCCTAGTATGTAAAATGTGTGTGATGGAATAGAATAAAATCCCCTTCTATGTAGTGTATGCAAATCAATGCAACTCTTTTCCCTTATATGAATGTGCTAGATGTATGTTGTGTAGTGTTCTTGTACCTTTGTGTAAGCTTAGGTGGTGATAGATAATGCTTATAGTGTTTGGCCCTTTATTTGAGACAAATAAATCAATATATATGAGTCCCTTATTTGAATTTTGTAATTAACAATTGAAATGTTGACCCAATGTGTTAAAAGGTGGCCAAGAAGTGAAAAGGACCCAAAAGGGTAAGAAGAAGAAAGAGAGGGACAAGTGCACCCAGGAGGGATAGGAGTGCCTAGGTGAATCTTTCCTAACTAGGTACTAGTGTCTGAGGCCAACAAAAGATAAATCAGTCAAGTGTCGGCGAAGTTGTAAGATGTGTAAAGCCAAAAAGATGCTCAGAAATAGTAAAGTGCAAGAGATAAAGTAACCAAAAGGCCAAAATAAGTTTTCAACCACTAGTTTTCTTTCTTAGGAATCATGTACACATTAGTATGCTTGTAGACCTAGAAATCTACCCAAGTGCATAGACTTGGTGTCTACATTTTCCCCCACTTTATGTTGTTGAGTGAATACTCAATAGCAAAAAGTAGATAGAAGATGCATACCTTGTAATCCAAAGAGGATTGTAGCCATTAGTGTGCCGAGTGTACAAGTAGCCATGTGTGAAGCGTGGAAACTAGGAAAGGGAGGTAGACATTAAGGGTGAATTGTGTGTATAGTAGCATGTTTTGGTATTTTTTTCTTGTTGATGTCAGTTGTTTCTTCTTGCTTGTATGGAGATACTTGAAAAATAAGAGTAATGTATGTATAAGTAAGTCAAATGTTTATAAAAGTAGTAGCTAAGGAAAAAAGTGCACACGATGTATGAAATAGTATAGGATAAAAAAATTTCTTGTTTGTCTTTGGAGTTGTTGTTGGATGGAGTTGAACCATGAATTTGGCATTTTTACTGCTAAGGATGAGATTTTTTGGGTGATCTCACTCCAAGAGCAAGTTTTTTTGGCAATCTCAAGCCAAGGACGAGTTTTTTTGGGTGATCTTATGCCAAGAGCAAATTTTTGGGCGATCTCACACCAATGATGAGTTTTTTGGGTGATCTCACACCAGTGATGAGTTTTTTTGGGTGATATCATGCCAAGAGTGAGTTTTTTAGGAAATCTTATGCCAAGGATGAGTTTTTTGGGTGATCTCACGCCAAGAGAAGAGTGTTGGAGAGATAGGTTTATTTTTCTCTCCTTCCATGATGCTTCTCAAATGATAAGTGTTATTACATATTGGAATGTCCCAATTTGTAACCAAATTGTAGTTGACTTTTAGTAGAATGAATAAATTCTGTAACTAAATGTAAGTGCTTTATATTATAGATATGTATTGTAACATGTTGGAAATTGTGTTGAATAGAGAAAATGTTTATTTTTCCCCTACGACACAAGTACCCAAGTTAGACTCAAGTGCCCACCATTCCTATCTGATATTGAGCACTAGTGTCTTCTCTATGTTTTCTATCCAAGTATGGTTATGGATCACTCTGTAACTATGTTCCTTTTCCAATTCTATATTTGTTTGTTATGTTCTAGATTTTTATGCTTCTAGAAGGGTGATTTTTTCAGCCAATAGTTGCCTCCTCGTTTGGGGTGCATGTGACAAATGTAAGAGGAGGTGACCCAAATGAAAGAACCTAAAACTAATATGCACATTATAAATTGGATACCTGCAAAGGGTAGGGGATGTGCATGGTAGAAACCAAGGCACATGCAAAAAATATAGGCTAGAAACAAATGTTAGTGTAAAATATCTATCATGCAATAAAATAAAATGTATCAAGAAACTTTGAAGACAAGAGGGACTGCAAAAAGTGGGTTTTATACATGGGACATTGTTCACAATGTCACAATAAAATCAGGGCCAAAGAATCCATAAGAAAAAAATGATCAAGCATGAAATAGGGCATAGCCTGCAAATAATAGAAAATAATAGTAAACAATAGCAAACAAGAAGTGATAGATAACCATGGTTGTATAGAATCCTACAAGGAAAATGCTACACATGAAACACTCATTAGCATGTTAGAAAGATAAATAGTTAGTCAAAGCATGTATAGATTAGAAAAAATTAATTGATAGTGATAAGGAGTAGTAAATAATGTAACAATAGGACATGTGATTAAGGAGTAGGAGAGTAACAACATTAGATGCCCCAAAGAGCTTCGGTGGGACTGGTAAATAGCAATGTCAAGCATCATGCATCATGTAAGAATATGTAAAAGTCTCTCATTTAACTCAAGATACCATGTGAACGCATATGTGTGTACAAAAAAATATAATGACATACTGAGTATCCAACTAACATAGGAAACAAAGTGCAATATGTAAGTAGTATAAGCTAACAAGAGTAAAGACAACTAGGATTCGGAGATGCTTGTGTGAAAGTGATGGTGAGCTACGATATGCAATATGTGTATATGGGGGAAGTTGCGTTGCCCCCCAACAGATGTGTGTGGTGTGAGGTTCATTTAGTATTTTCTCCTTCAATATTCAAGTATGAATCGTGGAACAAGATTGCATCATTAGGTATTGAGGAAAAGTATGTAGTAGCAGCATTATGTTATATAGATAGGAAGAAATAATGGTAAGTAAGGAGAGGGGAATTTTGATGCCTCCCAAGTGTGTATATTAGGAGTTGCTGGAAAATAGATGTAATCATTGTGAGAAAGAATAGCCAGAGTATGTATAGTGACCTAAAGGATGTATACCATATATGTAAAGTAGTATGTGTATTATGCGTAGAAGGATCCATAAGTAAGCATAAGGAGAAAAGCGCTTATGGAGTGGCATAGGAGTGAAAAGGGAAGCCATAAGCATATATAGAGGTAGTAAGGTGTGATCATAGTGTAGATAAGATAAAGTGTTGTGAGAAATATCAATTTGAAGTGTAAATCAAAAGTAAGGTATAGATGTGTATGTGAGTAGTATGGATACACAACTATTGATTAGAACATGCGACTATGGGGGGAGCTCAATTACCCTCAAGTGTGTGAGTAATGGATATCTATATGATGATGCAAAATATATTGTGCCAGGGTGGTGGATGTTGAAATGTGTCCCACTCATTGACATAAGCATTATCTATATCAAAAGGAAGAATTATAAGTGCAATATTCAGAGGTTGGTGAGAGATCTCAGCTTGTGGTGAAGGAATTAAGTGTTTGTTCTTTAATGATGTGGCCTTATATGGGACATGTGATGAATATTGTATTAATAGAGAAGGAACATGAGTGACTATTATATGATTCTCAGTAGACATAGAGGGATTAGATTTGGGAACCTATTGGGGTTTGGTAATTGGAGATGATTTTATAGCAAAATGTTGTGTAGCAAATGAACTAAAGTCCTGATGCTCAAGTTTCCTGATTTTCCATTTTAAAGCATAGAAATCATTATCACAATACCCATTAATTATATGATAATTACAAAATGGGTGACCTTTTTATTTTTTAATCCGATAAGGAGGGTAGTATTGAGTAAGTGGCAAGATGATTAAATGGTGATTGAGGAGTTTGGAAAGAATATCGTGTTTCCTAGCATTTTGATTGAACTTGAGAGGTGAATGTTGTGGTAATACCTTGACCTTGCTTGCATGAACACATGTCTTAGACATGGGATCAAGATTAGGTGTAGAATAAGAACTAACATGGGCATGAGAAGCATCCTTGAGATTTCAGGTTTTAGCTATGAGGGATGTAATTGTAGATTGAATAGCATGAAATTTAAGTTGAAAAAAAGGTGTAAATATTAAATTGACTCGAATATGGATTGATCAATTGTGTTATTAGGACTAATAGGGGATCGGAGATACGATTAAAAATTATACTTACTTGTGAAGGTGACATATGGATTTATTGAGAGCATATTTACAAATTGGGTACTTTTAAAGTAATTGATACAAGGAGACTTGAGGAACTTTAGAGTCCATGATATGAAAGAAAAGGTAATTTGTGAAATAAGATCCCTAGAAAGTGACCCATAGGATAGGACTAAGGATGAAACCCTAGGAACAACTATATAGTTCAGATGTATGATAGACAATAGATGGAAATATGAACCCTAATGCAACTAGGGTATAGGGTTAGGGAAATACAAATCTGATAGAATAGGAAAATAAGTATCCTTGTGGTCGATCATGAGTTGGGATTCACCAAATGATTTAATCTAATTTGAATTAAATCTAATTTTAGAGTAACTTACTATAATGAATGTTATTATAAAAATTAAGTACAGTAGTGCACAAGCAATAAGAATTCAACTATGTAAAACCCTAAGGAAAGGAGGAAAGATGGATTCTATGATTTTGTGCAAACTGGGAATGATCAAGACTATACAAGTGTTGGATATGGTTAGAAATAGTGTCAAGATGGCTTAATGAAGATTTGAGAGTACAGAAATATGCATGACAAAAGCGCCCGCTAGAGGACAGGAGTGTCCCAGGTGCTAGTGACCAATCTAGGCACTATTTGTCACTTGGATGCTCAGGTTCTAACTTTTTCAGGTTAGAAGATCTTTGCTCCGATATTCTCTTTATCACTCCTACTTCGTTATTAGGGTTCTGATCGCACATGTAACCTACAAAACAGATGGATAGTTACACATGCCCAAAAACCAAATCAAATATAATAAAGAAAATGTAGAATGGGGAATCAGACTGACCCTGACAGTCACCTAAAGAGTGAACTTACGGCTGAATGCTACACTAAATCTTAAACTCTATGTAGTTGTGTGTGTGTGTGTGTGTGTGTGTGTGTGTGTGTGTGTGTGTGTGTGTGTGTGTGTGTGTGTGTATACATGCCCTAAGTTTCCATTTTGCAAGTTTCATGATGATAGCAGGCTAGATCTATATTTTTCATGAGTATGCAACATATGTGTGATGGAATAGAATAAAATCCCCTCCTATGTAATGTATGCAGATAAATGCAACCCTTGTCCCTTATATGGATGTGCTATATGTATGATTTGTAGTGATCTTATGCCTTTGTGCAAGCTCCGATGGTGATAGATAATGTTTATAGTGCTTGGCCCTTTATTTGAAAGAAGTAACTAAGTATATATATGATTCCCTTGTTTGGATTTTATAATTGACAACTGAAAGGCCAATACAAAGTGTTAATAGGTGACCAAGAAGTAAAAAGGACCAAAAATGGTAAGAAGAAGAAAGAGATTGATAGGGGAACCCAGGGGGGACAGGAGTTCCTAGGTGCTTTTGTACTAACTAGGTGTTAGTGTCCGAGGCTATCAAAATATAAATCAGACAAATGTCGATAGAGTTGTAAGATTTGTAAAGCCAAAAGGATGCTCAAAAATAATAGTGCAAGAGATAAAGTAACCAAAAGCCCAAAAGGATCTGTCAGCCACCAATTTTATTGCTTAGGAATCATGTATACATTAGTATGCTTTAGGACCTAGAAATGTACCCAAGAGCATAGACTTTGTTTCTACAAAGTTGAATTCCCCTTTTGTATGGATTGTTGTTTTGTAGGATTCCCTAGAAAGAAACCTACCACCCACTAGAATTGCCTATGTGAGGAGTAAGAGGAAAATAAAAATAAAAAATACTTATGATCACCATCTTGAGATTTAGAAATTCCTTGTGCAATTTCCTCAATACAAGGATGAATAAAAAGAAATTATCAGTAAACGTCTCCTTCAATTTGTCTCTGAACAACTTGATAATAGGGAAGAAAAGGAGAAATGTCTCGAAGTAGGTGCATCTGAAAACATCCCTAATTATGACCCTACCAGCCTTATTCTCCAACTCATTTATGGGATGAACCAACAACAATCTGCTACTATGATTCAATTTCTTCGAATGAAAACCAACATGGTCCAACTAATCAATCACCCTACAATGGGATCTTGGGGCACCATACTTCCTCCTTTACTAAATGGGCCTAATGGGGCACCCATCACCCAACTCCCTATCCACAAAAAATTCTTGAGAGTAATCCAACAAGAGACTCTAGCAGCCTACATTTCTAGCATGGATATTAAGGGTATTTCTCCTTCCATTTCTTATGCGGGTCCATTGATCCCTCCATTCATATTAAGGCCTTTGGAAATATTTAGAAAGAGTGGATCAGAGCCAATTTGTACATTGCCACCAAAATATTATCTAAAACCCTCACTTGGGATGTTTTGGATTGGTATCATACTCTACCTCCTAACTCAAGAGACTCTAGCACCCTACATTTCTAGCATGGATATTAAGGGTATTTCTCCTTCCATTTCTTATGCAGGTCCATTGATCCCTCCATTCATATTAAGGCCTTTGGAAATATTTAGAAAGAGTGGATCAGAGCCAATTTGTACATTGCCACCAAAATATTATCTAAAACCCTCACTTGGGATGTTTTGGATTGGTATCATACTCTACCTCCTAACTCTATAGTTGAGTTAGAATCCTTGGTAAAAACATTAGTGAATGAATTTTAGTATCATGAATTACTAGAGAATAACATTAATGCCTTCATAAACTATAAGCAATCTGAAAATTAATCAACACAAGCTTTCATCAGACATTGGAATACCCTATCTATGTGTGTTGAACATTACATGCCTAGTGATAGCCTCTTCCAACTTTTCCTACGAGGTCTTGAACCCCGCTTTCAATACAAGGTGAGGTACTTTTGTCCCACCTCTCTAGAAGAAGATTTCAAACAAGATAAAAGGTAGGATTATCTCATGAGATGTTTTGAGAAAGTTCCTTATAAGAAAACCTAATAAGAAATTCTAAATCCTCCAAATTTCTAAGAACAAGAGTGAGACAAATGATGGAGTCTCTTATACTCTTTCTCTTATCATTTCTTTGAATAAAACTATATTCGATCAAAAAACTAATAATAACAAAAACCATCCTAAATATCATCAACCATTGAGAAAGGAAGAGTTGAAACATCGCTTACCTAAGTTATTTACTATAATCTTAGATCCCTCTCGACCTATTCCTCAATGACATAATGAAAGTAAAAAAAATTGGTGGCATGTTAACTAGGGTCACTCCCATGAAAATTGTCAAGGACTACACATGACTACCATAAACTCATTCTTAGGTTCCTAATTTGACCATGATACCATCACTTGGGAATATTAACTGAATTGGTCAAATCCCGTGATGCAACACAATAAAAATATAATCACGAAGCAGTTAATCAAGATAATGAGAATTTACAGGTATTCTCTAATCCCATGCCAAATCATAATATAGGTGAGAGTTCCAAAAATCAAGAGCATGTTAGGCCAAATGTAGTTTAAAAAAATTAATCTCCTGAAAGTAAGATTGCCATGAATGATGTTAGGTATGTCATAACTTATATAGAACCTAAATATCATATATCATTATAGCTTCAAACTCACGGGGTTTTGTAGCCTTATGTACCTCAAAATTTGGCTTCCCAAGGCAGAAATATCCCTTTTACAGATGCAATCAGCTCTTGTGGAAAATATATTATGGGGATGATGGTGCTTGAGGTTATTTCCCTAATTACAAACACCATCAGCCCATATGGAAGATCTCCTACACAGTCGATGGTGTTTAACACTACTTTTGCAGATAACATTGACCCTTGTCAAATTAAAATTAGCAAGGATGATAATTTAGAAACTAAGCAAAAGATAGTTTTTGAAGTCTCATTGACTATGCCTACTTCTTATAGTTATGTTCTCAAGGACTCCCATCACTCTCAACCCACTGCAAAGCTCAATCATGATGAGTGGGATCTTCTTGAAGCACTTGACCAAATTCCTAGCCAAATCCCTTTTCTATAACTCATGTGCACATTGCCTCATCACCCCGAGCTTCTCATGCTAGCATTATTTGACATGAGCATCCCCTTTCCTCCTTCTTTGGGGAATATTCCCACATTACATGACTCAGAGGAAAGCATATTTCATCAATGTGAAGAGCTCTCTATTCATACCAACCTTGTCATGGATGGTAAATCTTGCATTCGATTCCCTATAGCCTCCATAATCCCTAATGAATTCTTGCTTTGTGAGTTATCTTACTAGTTGTGTGGATTTAGCTTTCTAGTTGTGTGGATTCAGCTCTACTGTCAGTATCACTTAGTGAGAATTATTCACCAATGATCTAGGTAGTAGTTGCACTTTCCTCCTCCTATATGTACATCAATTGTACATTAATTGCATAATTTTATTACGAAGCTTCGAGTTGATTTTCTATGCACTTTCATGGTTGTGGTAATGTTTATTCTGTAGGAGTGATCCTTGGGATGAGAAGCATTAGATTCTTTGACATGGTGTCAAAGCATGCTTCATCCGCGATTGCTCAGTTTTTTTAAAGTAATTTGTAGGTTCATATTGGATTGTGAGGTCATTATTTTGCAAGATTGCTTTTTGGATCTATAATGGCCTATAATTACATATATTTTCTAGTTCACCCCTAAAAGGATCACTTATGATATAAACACCTTTTTTCAGGATCTTCCATCTCGTCATATAACTCGTGCTTAGAGTGAATATTTTTGGACTCAACTCATTCCATATTTGGTTGTGCCATGCTTATTACTTTAGTTGGCCCACCTCAGTATTTACACAGATTTCCTTACCTGTACTCATCTCAAGGTTATCATTGGGCATTGTTTAGATTTATCTACATTATGGTTATTATTTAGAACACCTTTATTGGTCTTGTCTTGGAGCTTTCTTCTCATATCTTCCATTTCCTTAGGTGTTAATCCTCTGTTTATTTTGCCCTGACATGCCCCTAACTCGTCCCTTGCTTTGGTCTTGAGTCATCTCATTTTGGAATTGGTTTTGACACAGTAGATTGGTGGTCATGGCTCATCATCTTGATTTGGAAATTTGTTGCTACTTGGCTCAATTTTATTTTGGCTTAGACCTATATTTGTGATGAAATCTTCTTTCACAGGTCGGGCCTAAAATGACAGTGGATTGGTGGCCTCTCTACTCTGATCTATTTGGTCACTAATCAGTTTGGTTTATATATGGTAGAGATACTTGGTTTGGTTTTAGACCGGAGGTATGTTTGTTTTGTCTCAGCTTATTAACAATATTGTTTTCGAATCTAGTTACCCTCTACCTTAGCTGTGATATACATTGGATCTAACATTTTACTTCCATTGACGACATCAATCTCTAACATTTTACTTTCATTTCCCTCTACTATGTTGCATAGATCTTCAAGATCAACCTTTGTTCTTGCTTGGTGATCTAACAACTTGGTGGTTCACTGGCATAGATTTGGTGCTCAGGTTGTGGCTATTCCTATTGACAGTGGCACTATCTCTCCCTCCTCAACCCATTTTAACTCGACCTTGGCTTGATGACTTCTTGGGGATAATTTGGTCTTCCTTAATCCTCAATTTGGCACATACCCTTTCCTCGATTGCATATGTCTCTCGCTCGTCCTCTCATTTTTCAGTAGGTCGATTAGGGTTAAAACCCTAAATCCAACCTTGTTTTTTAATTTTTATCTACTCTCAAGAGAAGATATAAAATTAATATTTCAAATATAGCTGAGTGTATAATTTTTTTCCACAGTGGTCAAAGTGGTCACACATTACTAAAGAGGTCGCAGGTTCAAAATTATTTCATCTCCAACTCACTCATTCTTATACATCAACTCATTTAGTTGGTTTTTCAACTCGTCCAATCCAGAAAAGGGCTCTCACAACAAACAAAAAATTGGAGGTATGTTTTAAAGACTTTTAAAGGCTCGAACAATAATATTTTTGGACCATTATTATTTTAGGGGGGAAATATTATAAAGGGAGATATTTTTTTTGTTTGGAGAGAAATATTTTTGGGGCAATTATTTTTGTAAAGCGGGAACATTATAAGCAAAGCATTCAAATGTTATAATAAAATTGCGTAATTATAAGCAATTTGGGGGGTTCATTTTGTGGTGAAAATTTAATTTTCACACTATTTCAACAGTCGTATAAAAGGGTAATTTGTGTTTCGCTTCGAGAGCGCTTCTCCTCGACCCTACCCCATATCATGATTAGGAGCACACAAGGGGCACTTCCCTTGACCCTGCTAGGGACTACTGCCCCAAACCCCCATTTTCTTTACACAGTATATTCCTTGTGCCCTTTTTTCTTGAGTGTTGAAGACTGAAGGATGAGGCCCAATTTAACAAGTGGTCAAATGCCCTCACAATAAAACATTATACTTCTTTCTTGCTCACATAGTATTGATCCAGAGCCAGTATATAAGAAAAAAGGATTCTAAAGTGTTTTGGATGCATTTTTGGTAGATCCCAACATCCTATAATTTTTTGGTGTTGCTTATTTTTTGAGTGTGTTCTTGCATTTATCATGGCTTCTTCCCTTGACATATTTTCTTTGCATTCTGAGAATGATACACTCTTCTCTAAAATTTGTTACATTCAAAAGGACCTTGTAAAATTTCAGGAAGAAAATAGATCGCTTAAAAAGCAAAATTCTCTTCTACAAGCACTCATTCATGACAAAGATGATTTCATACACTCCTTGCAGTAAAAACTTGCTAGCCTACAACATCAACCTCATATTATGGATAGTCATATCCCTACTCCTAGTCCACTTGCATCTATTTTTCCTACACACACTGACCTCGATTTGTCAATTTTTTAGTCTACTCATGCTGTCCCAAAGCTCATAAGCCTTTTAGGATTGTTATTGGATATTGTTCTGCATATGTGTCTATTGTAGTGACACACTCTATGTATCTCACATCATCTCCTTTTGCTCACTACTACCTAGATATTATGATAATCATACCACTACATTTGGTTCTCGCATGCTCTATTTTATGGGTTTCACTAGTGGAGGTATTAGTAGACATTCACAGGGTATTACTTCCCCTATTCCATTTGTTAAGTGGAACTCTCACCACGGCATTGGTTTTCAAGCAGGTACTTCATTGGGATCACAAATTGGTAGAGCTCCTATTTTTGTTCGATCAAATATTTCTAAGGATCATGAACAATGCATGAGTTATGTACCTTCACTCAGGCTTGAGAAACCTAAGATTTCATTTGTCATATATGATCGACCTAACACATATTTTGATGTTCCTTTGCTCTACCCCTATAGTGCATTTCACACTGAATCATATGCCTGTAGTCTTCTTTGTGACATCTTTCGATGATTCAGGGTGAAATCTCCAAATAATCCATAGTAGTTTTCATAGGCATTCATTGCAGATTATCAAAATCTTATGCGATAGCATTGACTCCTCTGGAAAATCAGCCTCGTGCTCCAATTTCTATACACATATTCATTGTGAATATTCCTTGTTTTACATAATTTTTGTTTAACACACATAGTATATCTGCACAATAGTTTTTTTGTGACATTTTAAACTCCAACATTTTCAACATAATGTAATAGTAATACTCTGTGGCAGCCACTCAATAATACAAAATGCTAATACCACTGACAGCTCAATAGTTCAATTTGTTTCAGTGTTCGAGCTGCAAACCCAATTTTTTTTGACAACTCATACAGTTACTTTATAGCGTCATTGAAACTTGATTCGTCTTTAAACTATGGCATTGGTGTGGAAGATTTGATCCTCACTTATATTTAAGTCATAATGTGTTCTTGCATAAGATTAGCTACTAAGGCCTTGGTCTTGGATCATGAAAATCCTATTTATCAAAATATTGATAAGTGCTTGAAAAAAATACTTATTTCCTTGACAATTGATAATAATTATTAAAAAATCGTGGCACACAAAGATCGTCATGCAGTTTGATCGAATTATCTTAGTAAATGTAATCTTAAACTTTAAGAAATCACTCCACTAACAGTTACCTTATATGGAGCTATTATGGGTGAATCCTAAAGTTGAGATGTTTTTGATCTTAAAAACGAACATTGTTTTGAAAATACAGTGCACAAAAACATCTTTAGAAATATACGATGAAAATGAATTAAAGGATACACATGGAAAGCCTTACATAGTGCATTAACTTTCTTTAGAATCAAATCAATTAACTAATATATGGGTAACTTGTGATGAAATATTTATAAGAAAGATCGTATGTGGGTACCTCATCATGCCCTGTGTTATCGAGTGATCCTCCTTATTTTCTTCATACCTAAAATAAAATTGAGAGGGGGTAAAATAAATTGACGAATAATAATCAAATACTTTCATTTGTTTACTATGATAGAGTCTAAAAATTATATTAGCTCTACACTTTTTTTATAAAAAATAGGTATACCATTTTGTATTGAGTTCAACTTACCAGTTGAGTTGAGTTAGCTTACTAATTGTTTGCAAGTCAGCACTAATACTTAGTATCAGTCACTAATAGTCATGTTACAAATTTATATAGGTAAATAAAAGTAGTAGAAAAATTGGTCAACTAATTCTATACTGTATATAAAGTGACATCATTATATTACGCATCTTTGATGGTCATTTTCTGTGCAAAATTTGCATAGAAATAGTAATGCTTATTCTTCTGGAGTGATCCTTGGAATGAGAAGACATTAGCTTCTCTGACATAAATGGACTCAACAATACCGTTGATACAATTTTGAGGTCCATTATTAAGAGAATCTTCCTCTTCAAATGGAGGAAAGAGAAAACTTCAATTTTCATCATCACATCCATTGAACCATTCAATCTTAAGAGATATATCAAGAATTTTCATCTTGATATCTTTTTATCATGACAAATTTTGCGAATCAAGCTGCGAAATACAAGCAATTGGATTCATACCTATCTTGAATTTTCATGGTTTGCATTAGGAGTTCAAGGTTGAGTTGGGGGGGGGGGTCTTTCTAATTTCTTCCAGCAAATCTCAAAATTTCTTACATATAATTCTTCTTTGTAAATACTCCAAAGGATCATCACAAATTAGCCTCTCTTATTCATGGATGAATATCCTCAATGAGAGATTGAAAAGTTTTTTTATCAATACACTAATATCCAAGAGAATCTACCTTTTTTGAATGTAAATAAGAACACCACTTCTTCATGAACAAATACATTGGTTGATTTTTCATTAAAGGAACTCATCCAAGCGAACCACTTTCATGTTCCTCGTGCCCTGCATCATTTGGCAATTTCACCAGCTATGATCTTTTACAATTGAAAGGATCTAGTCCACTAGGCTTCATCATTACCAATATCCAACGGAAAGGAATATTTGACAGTCCTATCAAGATAGGAATTTTAAGCCTCATCTTCCTATGTTATGAAATGATTTCCATTACGTGCAATACGTCCTGGTATAAGTATATTAGCTCTTAGATATTCTGAAGGTTTGTACCATTTATTTCATATTTCTTACCGAGAAAGAAACTTTTTCATTTGTCCCTTAACTGGAGATGGTTGTAGAAGACCAATACATTTGTATTTTACCTCTCAAGTCCTGGCATGGGAAACTTCTACTGTAAAAATATTCTTTAATGATGCCAAAATATCTACTACCAAAATTGTCAACAATGCGTTCTTATCCAAAACTTCAGTGAGAGAGACTCGGTGTAATCCTTGATATTCCCCACAAGTAGGACTTCTTTAGAATCGATGGAGTAGGAAGATCCATTTTTCAGATGATTTCAAGGTAATTCGAGAGCATTGACAACTTTAATGGGAATTACATTATCGGAGGGCTCCCGAACATATTATGCAGTTATTAGTAGTTGATATCCTCCAATCAGAAGAGAGATATAGAATGGATTAATTTTATTGGTCTTTGATGCAACTCATAGGAATAATATCTAAGATGGAGGACCAAGGAAGAATTTGTAGTAGTACAATCAAAGGAACTATTAACCATAGTATTATGATGAACTACTACCTTTGATATAGTGGAAAAGCCTATCAAATTGTCCTTATTAGTTTGCAAGAATTAGGATTCAGAAATCTGAACTTATGGATTTTTTTACTTGTTCTATGATTTTAAAAGAGGTAATATGGAGATGTTGAGGGGGGTATGTGTCCCTAGGACAAGTAGGTGAGAGAGTAGATATTTGAGGTAGCATTGGTTGATTTTGTAGGTACTACAAGAAGCTTTTGTAGAAATAAAATTTGAACTAAGGAGGGGCATTGGGAAACTTACTTGGAATAGCAGATAGCCTCTTGTTTTCCACAAGATCTAGCTTCTCCTTTGGCAGACTCCATGGAAGGTGGAATTGGAGATCCTTAACTGATTATTTTATGTCGTAGAATTCATCATAGGAGGATCATCAATCTTCTTCTTTTTTGAAGTAGGGTTAGAGGAACTTCATTTTTGAGATTGAGAGCGGGTGAACATTTTACATCAAAATCTATGAGCGTCATCATCATATTCTCCTTCACTTTTTGAATATTCAAGGAATATAATTTGTGCATCATCCTACATTTCTTCAGTCTTTAAAACATTGTTGTCCTCACTTTCTTATTCCAAATCTATAAATTCTTCTTCATCTTCTTTAGTCCTACATATTGCATTAACTGATGGCACCTCTAAGGCAAGCCTTTGAGGGTGCTCTTACAATCTTATTCCTATTCTAATTTGGGTGGGATTATTGTTATGCAGACTCACAGCACCCCCTGGATGTAGATCATTGCTTCTAGGTTGATCACTCAGGCATCCAATGTGATTGCACAACATGGAAACCTCTCTCCAAGTGTGGGACTTGTGAAACTGAGAGAGGAATCTCCAGAGAAGGTTGGTTCCTGCTCCTAAACTACCTGCCACAAGCTATTCCAGTGCAGGCAAGCTAATCTAATCCTAATCTAACCATGCCAAGGAGACAGGGAGAGAGAGAGAGAGAGAAAGGAAAAGAAAAAAAGCCTACACTAAAACGGTGATACACCAGAGAAGGAGAATGTTGGACATCTATCATGCAACTGCCATGGGACAAAGAGAGGTGAGCAATGGGAAGGATGGACAGATGCATCACAGGCCCAAGGATAGATTTCACACAGAAAATGTCCCAAAACTCCATGAACACAGCTCCAGACCTGCAAATGAAAATTCAAACATGCACAAATACCTGCAATGAAGAGAGGCAAGAAGAGAACAAGCAAATACGAGCAAAGGATGGACAGATGCATCACAAAACACGTTTTTGTTGCTCCAGAAGTTTGCACAGAACATCATTTCAATAGTAAAAGGGAAAAAAAACGCCATTATAGAGCAAGGGAGGAGGTTCGAACTCCATTTCCAACCCTGGAGAAGAAAAGAAGGGAGGGCAGAGCAGAAAAGATGAACAACTTGTTTTATTCTTTTTAGAATGAGCCAAATCTGGCTTTTACATTGCATGGGTCGAGCCCAGGAGAGAGAAACATACAAAAAATGGTGAAAGCCCATTCCTCCTTGACTGCAGGTGCATTAAAATGGCATGGGGGACCTTAAAACCCATACCCTGTCACTTTGACCGGACTACAGGAGAATGCGACCCATTCTGCATTAAATTTGGTCGCTGAAATGTCACTTCTGGCCATGAACATGCGTCAGAACCGTTTCTCAATTTTCTCACTCCAGACTAACCAAAACTCAAGATTAACCCCAGAATCATGTAGATAATTTCACAAGCTTTCCAATGATATAAAGAACGTGCAAATCCGAGTTCTGGATCGAAAGATATGATGATCTGAAGATTTAGGGCACGGAACAGACCAAAACGGATTTTGAAATTTCTTTCCTGCGCTCTGCCACATGGATGACACGTGTCAAGTGCTAATTCACTGAAATTCTCTCTCCTCCACCTTTCCCGTGGGCTTTCCTTTGAAATTTCCTTGTGGGCCCTAGCTGGGACACGTGGCATTATCCCATTGGTTCAGGCTGACCCTTCAAAACTCGCCCTTTGACTTTTGGAAACTCTTGCCCCTGGCGACACGTGTCATGATCTGGTTGGTTCTCGGCCCTTTCAGCTCCTTCACGTTCCCTTCGCGTCTTTTGTCCCAGATGTCCCAGTAACTTGGACCAAAAAGAGGAAATGGGCTTCCTCGTCCCTCATTTGGCCGATGACACGTGCCAAAAACAGTTTGATTGGCTTTTCGGCCAATCCTTTGGCGATCCACGTCCCTCACGTCCTGCGGCCCAGATGTCCCAGTACGAACTTCGTCCCGTTCCGGCATGAACCTACTGGATTTTCACATCTTTCACGTCCATTTGTCCCAGATGTCCCTTTACTGCTTGGGACAAATTCTTCCGGTTCGACACCCGATTCGGCCGATTCGCATCCCTTTTTATCCCGGATGTCCCAAACTGTTTAGTGGGAAGTTCTTCTTTTCGGCTCTCCGAACCACCGGTTCGCGTACTCAAGGCCCAAATGTCCCAAACTGTTTAGTGAGTTAACAGTTAGCCAATTTTTCTTCCTCCTTGGGTGGGATCGGTTTCCCGCGTCCCGATGTCCTTCTAGTCCGACTGTTGAGTTGCTACAATTCCCCGATTTTGGCCGAACCGGCCCTTTCGGGTCCTTCGCGTACCTTCGTCCCATATGTCCCTTTGCTTCACGGGCCGCCTAAGGATTTTCGGCTGATCCGCACCTAGATGTCCCAAATGTCCCGACTGCCCCTAGGACTAGGACTTAGTCATTTTTTTATGACTTTTCCTAGATCAATCTACATGCTTGAACTACAAAACTCTGATGCATTTATCGAAATTTACCCTGGGGGGGTGAAATTTTGACAACAATTGCTCATTGATAAAATTCCTTCTCAGGAAATTTTTCAAGAAATTGAGCTAACCTCTGAATAATGAATTATCTCTTAGATCTTCAAAATTTTGGGCCTGATCTTCCTTTATTGAATGCATTCTTGATAATTCTAACATTTAGACTGGGAGGATTCAAATTTTTTTAACATTGACTCAATGGATTTTCATGAGCACTTGATCTAAAATCAATTGGTTGAATTCTCCGTAGAAATAAACTAACTTTGAAATAGTCAACAAAGAACCTTTTTATATTATATGTAGTAGGATAGAAAATGATGTCTGAATCTTAATTGATCAACTTATTGAACTCGGCCCAGAAATTCCCCATGGGATCTTGAGGTTTTTTCTTCCCAAGTTAATTAAGCAAGGAGGGCATGATCACATCTTCCGTAGTCTGTGAATCTTACTAAAAAAAATCCATTTCATTTTCATTTGCCTCAATTACATTAATTGAACGTGATGGTACAGTCTTTAAAACCATGTTCTAAAACAACATCTTTTAATGTTTGAATAAATAGTCATACTACAACATCCTCACTGAATACCCCAACAATTCCACAAGTTTGATGAAATTTATGATAATCAAAAAATTCGTTGGGAAATGCATAATCTATAGAATTTTGGAAAGATCATTTCAAAGGGGTAACCTTTGGAAGTTCTGAAGTAGTGGAGTCAAAACACCAATGAACTAGTGTTTGATTTCCATGGCATAGGTGCTTGTGTTTCCATTTCTTCCTCTTCTATTTATTCTTCTTCCGGTGGAATGAAGACTAATGGTTTTGTAACTGGTTCTTCAGTATGACCTTCAAGAGGATTTCCATGAACTTGTTCTTCTTGTCTATATAATGGGAATTTAATATCCATAATCTCTTTGTTTCTCCTCAAATGTTTGATCAATAATGCCACCTAAATGATCAGCTTGGGTATACCTTCTTTCTTCATCAAATTTTTTTAAAGCATTAGAGAAATGAAACTTGAAAAATGCATATTTTTTCAACAAGATTGCAACAACGATCTTTGAACACTCTGATGGTGTTTTTGGTATTTTTTCTATTTTTCTATTTTTATGGATTTTCAAATATATGATTTTTTTGGCATATATACTTTTTATCAAGTTTTTGGAATCTATATTGGGTGTAGATGTGGAAAATCCTCCCAACGTAGGGCACAAAAAACTGTTGGTGAAATAATTTTTCACTTGTTTGGGAAAATTAGGGATCTCTCACCAACAGTATGGGACTAATTTCCTCTGCTTGAATGGGGTAGCTCCATTTATTGAAAACAGGGAAATTATGTACATTATTCTAATAGTCAAGGTGGGTATTTTGATCGAGGATCACATACGGGTACTTCCCTACACCTGTGGAAAAATGCGTGTAGATACTACAAGGGAGGAAATAACTCGAGAGAGGTGTAAAGAGAATAGTGAGGAGGGTTTTGCATAATAAATAACATAATATAGTTTATTTCTTAAAACCATAATACATCACTATATTCAAAGATAGATTCACCATGAGAATAAACAAGGAACTTTTGATACAAATAACCCAAAGTGTCAGTGCATAATATTCAACAAGTACATGCTCATGGAGTGTAGTTAAGATGGAGAGGAAACATAAACAAAGGAGATAGAGAAATTTGAACTTTTTCTTAGAGAGAATATTGAGATCTCTTAAAAACAAGAATAACCCTCCTTTGAAGTGAGGAGTCTCTCTCAATTTATGACTTTACAATTGTAACTCTTCATCTACCCCTCACGTGAACCTTTCAAGATCCTATTCACTTGTGAATTTTCAATCTTCCTAGAAGTGAGTAAATAAGTACCTCTTTTTATAATTTTAGAAGTAATTTTACAGTTTTAAAATTCTTTGGGTCCACTTAAGTGAATAGGATACTAAAACACTATGATTTCATACAATCAAGAATTAGAAAGGAGGAGAGAAATAGGAGAAAGAATGAAGAGATGAGAGAAAAGATGCTTTGAAGCATGGATGAAGGTGCCTCCTCCCTTGATGTAGATCAGATCTGATGATGATGAAGATGAAATTTTGATCAATGATTACCCTCCACTATGATGCACCAGTGAAGAGCTCCGATGAAGATCCTTTGAAAACATTTTCCCATTTGAAAATTCTTGAAATTATGAACCTCTGCAACATTGTTTGGACACATCGAGAAGAGGAGTGATGGAAACACTTTATAGGTAGACCACCAAGAGTATATAAATTTGACTTCCATAATTGAGAAATCCTTATGCTTATTGATACACTACCATGTATTTATGATCAATCATTCTAATGGGGAGAATTTGGTGCATTATTGTTCACACAACCATGACCCTGATTTTGTCACCTTGAGAGCACTGAAAGTGAATGATGGATGAACCAAATCCTTTTGATACCATAGTAAGGGAAGAAAAAAGGTACCAAAATCAATGTCATCCATCTTATTATCATGCACTCCATGTGAGATAAATTGAAATGGTTCTCAAGGACAAAATTGGTAGTTTCACATTTAGGCACTTTATGCTCACCGCCTCGGGGAATGCGGGAATTTTCTTGAGAATTGAGAGAAATACTCTTATGAGTGCTATGGATCATTATAAAATGTAATGAAGGAATGATATGTGATCATTTTTATTTCAATTCATCCATTTACTATTTTTATCATGTTCATGATGATTGTCTATTTTAGCCATTCCACCAATCTTGCCTCTATTTTAAGTGT
Source organism: Taxus chinensis (assembly GCA_019776745.2). Lineage (NCBI taxonomy): Eukaryota > Viridiplantae > Streptophyta > Pinopsida > Cupressales > Taxaceae > Taxus > Taxus chinensis. Next base: position 50,496 of record JAHRHJ020000821.1, read on the forward strand.
CTCAAACATGGGGGAATGAAATAAGGTATCTGGATTCATAGTTTTCTCACAATTTCTATTATTATTATGTTCTCTAATCTAGATACTAAAAGTATAAATTTGTTTTCCTGGTTTGGATTCGAATGAAACCACTTGTATAAGTTCTTATTTTTCATTTTGGGCCTTTGCTCCAATTTTCAAAGGATTCCAATCACTAGGTTTGTGTAAATCTAAAAATGGATATTTTCAGCTGAAATTTCATCATGGCTGTATAAAATGGAATAGATCATTAATTGAGGCATGTAAACACTCCTCTTAAAGGTGTTTTTATAAGGATTCTATAGTCTAAATTTCATGGCTATCAGAGTCAGGTGATTTGGGAGAAATGAGCAAATTTGTGTTTTGGAACATGAGTCTTTTTTTGTGCCCAATTTTTTCCAGAATACACCAAGCGAACACGCAATGGAGGAGTTAAAATGACCAAAAATTAATGAGAAATGAATAAGGATAAGTTTTATGTTGGAATCCACAAGGGACTGAGAGGGGGGGGTGATCCTAAGTCCATGGAAAAATTTACATTCTATTTGATTCATCATTCATACAACCATTCCATCATACATTAACCATATGTGTTCTTATTGCCAAAATGCACACAAATGAATCTCATTCTCACCAATTCTATTATAATTAGTGATTTTCACTAATTAACTAATGTTTCTTACCACTTTGGTCAATTAACAACACTTTTTGATCACCAAACCTCTTTCACATTCAGGATGCCACTTTACGATGAATCGTAAGTCAAAATCCTCTTCAAAACAGACAATTAGTGATTATTAGCTAATTAAGCCTATTTTGCCCTTGTTTTGGTCAATATACCCTACTATTGGCTCAAACCCCTCTTCCAACCACTCAAAATCACCCCACTTTCCTCCACAATGTCTCAACAAGCTTCAAAAGCTTATCCTAGCCTCCTAGTTGACCCTAAGTGGTTGATTAAGGCTCACACATCTTAATCACTTGTTAATTCACTAATTGTGATTAGTAAAGCTTAATCATGATTAGAAATTCTAATCTAATTTGGGGCTTTTAGTCCCACATGCACCAAAATAAAAAAATTTCCCAAAAGGAAAACTATATAAAGAGTTCACCTCTTACCTTTATACTTTACACCATGATTTTATTTGCATCGCATATAATAAATATGATATATAGCCAAGTTCAATCCTTGTCTAAAGCCTTCAAAAAGGTTAGTAGATGGATATCTAAAGTGACTTAACAAGTCATTTGGAGAGGTCATTTCACCTTGTTTGGAGTAGCAACCATAACCATTTGATTTCCCTCTTAGGTCTATTTAGGCCCATGTTAGGTAATTGAACATATTAGTAGGCATGTTTAGTTAGATTTTGAATTGTATTCATGTTAGTTAAGCATTCCTTTAAGCTTCTATCTTAATGTTACATTCCTAGACTTAGAGCCTTGACTAGAGGTGGAAATGGTGTTAGCCTTCCTTAGTTAGTCATGCAATTTTCTTTGTAAAGTTTAGGGTGCTTTCATTTGGCATGCCCGGTGGGACCATACCCATTGTATTCAATTTTTAAGCTTTTTAACTTAGTTTCAAAGTTTTTCATTTAAATTTTTAGATTAGTTTCAAGTTTCCTAGATTAATTTCAAGTTTTCTAGTTTACTTTCAAGCTTTCTAGAGTACTTTCAAGCTTTTTAGATTAGTTTCTCAAGATTTTTAGATTAATTTCAAAGTTTTAGAGTAATTTTCAAAGTTTTGTAGATTAATTTTCAAGCTAGGTAGTTGTTTCAACTAGATTAGTGGTAGAAGTTGTGTTTTCATGTTCTTTGCAGGATATAAGGAGGTGAAGCCCTGTCAAAATTCCCTCAAAATACCAAAGATTGGACCTTTTTCAAGAAATCTTCTCAAAAAATCAATTTTTTGACCACCTAGTTTTCTAAAAAGTGTGCATGTGCTAAATTCTTGGTAACTCCAAATTTATGCATTGCATAGAGTGCTTGTGCATCCAAGAGGAAAGTGCACTAAAGTGTTGAGATGTGCATCTAAAAAAGTGCGCCCTTGCAACACTAGTTTTTTTGGCTCTATGTGTGTAACTTGCGCCTGTGCATGTGAATCCTAGAAGTGCGCCTATGCCTCACTGGACGTGCCCATAACTGACTATGTAAAAATTTGACAGAGGTGTGCACCTATGCACTACTGTGAGTGCCTGTGCAACCTGTGCACCATGTGCACTAAAGTGTGCCCATGCACTAAGAGTGTGCCCATGCACTAAGGTAAAATTTCCTCAAAACTTCAAAATTTCAAATTCTGTGTTTTTGGGATGGCTGTCATTTTTAAGGGTTTTTAGTTGCTTTTTGTCAATTTATTGATTTTAGAGCAATATTCCTAACAAAATTCTTAGGGTTTGATAAATTTTTTTAAATTGGCTTAGGGTTTGATGAGTGATTATGTTTTCATGCTTTATTTGAGTTTGGAATAGGGTTGTGTATGCTCTTCTCTTGCACCTAGTGTGATCTTGAGAACCAAAAGCACCTCTAAACCACTTTTTTGCTTCTTGGGAGTAAGTAGGAACAATCATCATTCATTTTGTGCTTAAGAGAATAAACCTTCATTTTTGACATGTGCTTGATCTTTTAGTTTAAGAGATTTTTCACTTGATAAATAATCAAGGCTAAAATTTGTGTATGCTCTTCCCTTGCACCTAGTGTGATCTTGGGAATCAAAAGAAATTTTAGTCTTTCATTAAGAAGCACTTGGATTAATTGGGAATAAACCTTGTTTTGCAAATTTTTATAGTAGTTAGTTGATTTACAAGCTTTGCATTTCTATTTAGTTGGATTATTTGTTGTGTATGCTCTTCTCTTGCACCTAGTGTGATCTTGAGAAACAAAAACAACACTTAATCCTCTTTCTATGATATTGTGAATCTTTTTGAACTACTAATCATTTGTGTGAAGGACCTAAAATGCTTGTCAAAGAAAGAAGGGCTCTCTTCAAACCAAATTCTAACATTCACGCGTGATTGTAGGTTTCTAAAAGGAGTACAACAAAAACTACATTAATTCTAAAAGATTAAAAATACACCATAATCATCACATTGTATTGCAGGTTTTGGTTAAGAGCTACGGCTCGTCCGCTTAACTAGGACATAACCCCTTTGGCATAAGCCTTAAGCTACAACAATGGGGGTGGTCCTAGGAACCCTAAAGTAGTTCATGCAAGAGGGAACCTTGTGAATGAAATAGGAAAGTGCTCCACACTACCGACTTGATTAGTACGCCTTGGTGAGATTAGAGTCAAAGTTACTTCCATTGTGACCCCAGTGATAATATAACTGAACACACTAGTTGCTCATTGTATTAGAAGGGGGTAAAGTAAAGCTGAGATACTCCTTGGGAAACCTTGGTAAATCGAGCTCGCAGAAGTAAACTTGTGACACATAGAGAGAGAACCACCTAGGAAGCTTGCCGGCTTGGAGCCATTGTTTTTGTCTTAGTTGTTATACTTGAGAGCTCTCACAAAGTGACAACTTTGTTAGATTCAAACTCTTGTTTTTTGAACAAGGGAAATAATCTCTTAAAGTTGAAACCACGTGATATTTCATCATGAAATCTACTTAGTGTCATTTTGTCCTAGTTTTTCACTTGTCCTAAGACAAGGTGAAACTCTGCCAAAATAACACCAAGTTTATTTCAACACCACTTGGTCTACACCCTTGTTTTCTTGTTGCCCATTTTTGGACAAAAGGAAACAACATATATGGATACCACTAGATATTCACGTGTCCACCACTTTTGTATTCTACTTGCGTGACTAGGTTGCAATGTCAGAATGCAAGTGTTGAAAGTGTGCATGGTACGTACTCACGATCTAGTAGGCCCCCTTGTCTCAAAACCCATATTTGAGACTTATTATCATCGTAGTTAGGTGATTTCATCATTGTCTTCTTTTGAGTTGTTACGCTGCCCACATTATAGCCATACAATTGTGATATTTACATCTTGTTTCCATTGTGAAACTTGGCCTAAATCTCTATATTGTAGTGTTACGCTGCTCGCACGCATAATAATTTCCTTGTTATACTTAGGCATAGTTTTTACATCCTAGCTTTGTCTTGAGTTTTGTGAGTGTTGAGGTTACTTTGTTAGCATCGCTATAACATCATTTTGATACTAAAATCTTACTTTTCTTACAAATCTTGATTAACGTGTCCAAATAGTGTTGTTACGTTGCTCACATTTGTATCTTCCATTTTACAAGACTTGGACTTTGTTAGTGTTTAGAAACTGGTTTTTAGTATACCTTGTTGGAGGATCACGTCAACACTCTCTTAGTATTTAGGTCTTGTTTATCTTCAAACTTGACCTAGGTGGTGATATTGTATTGTCACTATTTGTTTCAAACCTATCTAAAACAAACATAGGGAGTAAACTTTGTTGTGATTGAATTTGAGTATATAGTATGTCATTGTATTATCTTAGTACTTAGGGTTGGTCATATATTACCTTGTTTTAGTAGATCATTCAATACCTTTCCTTTCTTCTTTATTATCCTAGGGTTCACATTGATTTATTGGATTCTTGGTTATTTTATAGTCACCATTTGTTGAGTTGAGACAATTTGACTGTAGAAAAATTTGCTAGGGTCCATTAGAAAATTTGCAAACTAGATTTTTACTATTGAAAAACATCCCTCCTGTGTATCAAGTCCATGCCTCACTATTAGTCCCATGAATGAATGGGTAAAAAGTTAGGGTCAAATCCCTTTGTTTTTTCCTAAGTTCATTGTAGTACTTCTACACATTTGTCAAACCTTAGCAAAAACATTTCTTATCAAGCAACTCTTGCATCGAATTGAACATAGGAAAAGAGTTTCCTTTGTGTCCTTTTGTTTCCTTAGGTTCATATTGCCCAATTTTGACCATTTAAAGTATTTTGACATTTACAGCTACAACTTGTTGTCTAAACCTTGTTGGTTTGTCAAAATTGTGTCTTTCCAAATGATACCTATTTTCCTTGTGATTCTCTTTGGAAAAATCTTGCTATTCTAATTCTAGGATTTTCAACAATGACACTATCATGGTCTCCTTATACGTATGACCAACTAATAGGGAACACTAAGGAATTTTAGCATTCCCATCAAAGGATGCCCATCATGGCTAAGCCTCATTTGGTTCTACACTCTAGAGAACCCATTTGGGTACCCTGTTCCCCACCTTCATCTCATAGTCGGTGGTATGGTTTGGACACTTCTGATCCAAATTATTATTTGGGTTCCTCCCACTCTTCTTCTGACTCTGATCCAAACTATTATTCTGATTCTTTGGATTCACCTTGATCTTCTGAAAATTCTCATCAGAACTATTCACTTCATTCGACTCTTAAGTCACAGTCCTCCCTTTCTTCGCAGGACTCCCCTTATCAGTCACCTAAATGACATCTTCCTCCTTTGAAGATTTGTGTGGCTCCAAGTCTCACTAATCAAACATATAATTTGGTTCTTGAGTCGCGGTCCTCCCTTTCTTTGCAGGACCTCCCTTATTCACCACCTCGACAACCTCTTCCTCCATTGAAGATCTGGGTGACTCCAAATTCATCTAAGTTGACACCTACGTCACATCATCTAAAGCACTCATCATCATCTAAGTCGACATCACAATCTCTAAGTCGACTCCCATGTCGCAATCATCTAAATGAACACTATGTCAATCTCCTAACACTCCCATGTCACAATCATCTAAGTCGACACCATGTCACAATATTCTAAGTTGACTCCCATGTCACAATCATCTAAGTCAATGCATATGTCACAAACACCTCAGATGACTCCTATGTCACAATCATATGCTGATTTTCTACATGATCCTTGTTGTTTCCCGACAATATGTCATCTTCTAGGAAAGCCAATACCAATCAGCTATCTCAAAGCCATGTCTTCTTCTACTCGCGAGACATCTAGATCCAAATCTACTTCATCTCTTGAGTCATCATCTTCTCAATCTTCCACACCAGTTGGACCCATTTCTTCTAATCAACCTCCTATGGTCAAAGAACAAATACCCCTACCGATCGATTCATCTCAAGATGAGGAGATGATCATGGAATTCCTGGGGTCACATGATGGCATTCCCCTAGAGGATTACAATCAAGGATTTAATCTTGACTTCGATACGCTTGCGTATTGGGAAGAAGAAATTGATTCCTTTTGTCAGAATACTAAGGAAGATCCTAAGACCATTGAGGAAGATCCTATCTTTTCTTCACATCCTTCTTTGCATAGCATGATTCCTCAATCACAATCTCACCTTGGGTCACCACCTGGTAGCCCATCATCTGCTTCTATATGTGGGGCACCTCCAAGTTTCCCTTCATCATCATCTATTTGTGGCTCACCTTCTGGTAGCCCATTTTCTTCTCACCTTGGGCTCACCACCTATGGTAGCCCATCATCTTCTTCTATATGTGGGGCACCTCCAAGTAGCCCTTCATCATCTATGTGTGGCTCACCTCTATGGACACATCCATCCTCATCATTTCTTCTATATGTAGCCCATCACCATCTTCTATATATGGGGGCACATTCCTAGAAGTCCCTCATCTTCAATTCTTGGGCCACATCCTAGTAGCCCATCATCTTCTATATATGGGACACCTCCAGGTAGTCCTTCATCTTCAATCTTAGGGCCACATCCTTGTAGTCCTTTATCTTCAGTCTATGGGACACCTCCTGGTAGCCCATCCTCTTCAATTCTTGGACCGTATCCTTTGCATCCATCACATTGTCCTTCTATCAATGATTGTGGCAAGCCCACCATCATTTCTCACATCAATTCTATTCATCCACTTTCTTCTCCTACTTCTCGGGATCAGACAAGTCATGTAATAGCTTATAAGAAACCCAAACAGTTCCTTCATCAAACTAAGATCAAAAATTCCAAGAGCTCCAAATCTCCCAGCAATTTAAACAATCTTGAAGTTTAAAATCAAACATGATTCAAAAATGCACATCAACGCAATCATCAAGTATGGTGCAAAGTGCAGAAACCTCTAGATAGGGACCTCAATCTCACACACACACAATCCATGTTTCATGATAAAACACAGTCATCTATTGAGTATGAGCTCACCACGATCATTGAGATTGGGGATAATATGACTCTTGATAAGCAAACATGCCTAGTCTTCCTTATCAAGGAAATTGCTAACATTGTTGTTGGATCTTATCATGCCAAGTGACCTTGTCGGTCCCACCTTTTCAAAAAATACAAAAATACAAAAAAATGAAAAAAACATTTCAAAAAAATATCAAAGGTAAAGATCAAACATTGCAATCAGGTATTGCATACACATGGATGTTCTTTCTTCCCTTTCTTGCTCTTCTTCTGCAAGTCTTCCTACCATTTTCATCCCTTCGGTGATATTTTGGTTAGCCTATTCACATGCATTTTGTGACATTTATCTCTATGGTATCCATTTGGCCTTGGTCTTTCATCACCTTGATAAATTAAAGAACGATTGACCTCATAGAGATCCTATCACAATCAACATCTAAAAAACTTGTTGCAAGAAATTTTGGACATATTTGTTGACACTAGCCAATGTCATCATCACAATCACTTCCACCTCCTTCCATCAAGCCATCAGTGGTTCTTAACCCCTTGTCAAACAAGAGAGCTGAAATAAGTTTTCAGAAAGCAAAAAAATCAATCAAATCAAAAAGCCAAAGCTAAAAGCAAAAGCAAATTGATATATAACTCTCTCTTGGGGTATTTCCAATAATCTCTATCGGGGCTATGGATGCCTGACTGGCAGTAGAGAAATGTTGTGATTAGAATCAAATGCATCTCCATTGGGGCTATGGATGCCTGGCTGGCAGTGGAGCAATGTACGACTCTCCTTCCACAATCCATTCACAAAAAAAAATCAACTTTGAAAAATAAATCATTCCTACACATTGGCTAGGGTGTCTTCACTTGTTGTCTATCAAATCTTCCCTCCAAGAGGTAATAAATTTCCACGTGCACACACTGGATCTCTATGAGAAAACAAGATTAGTATGTTACCAAGTGTCTTTTTTTGGACCTTGTTCAGACTCTTACTCTAGTTTGTATCTTGTCTCATGATTCGTGCCTTTGGCTAATCGCTTCTTCATCGTGAGGCTTCTAAGCTACATTCATTCAACATTCATGTTGTTCTTCTACTTCGTTCAGAACATCCATGTGTATAATATAGCCTTTTTTCCATGTTTGTGGACACCTTTGTCCCCTTCACAAAAATAATCTTCCACTTCTTTCTATCATGTGCTTCTTGGCCAGCTTACGCTGGGGGCATCCTTGCTCCTTCCTAGCATGTCATTGGGTTACGTTCATCATCATGTTGAACCTATCTATATTGGCCCTGATCCAACTTTTACATGTGAAGAGTTTTCCTTTGAATATTCCCATCTAACACTGGGGGAAATTTCACATCTTCACTTTCTTGCGCATACACATGGCATTCTACCCTTGTACATCCCATCTGTCGCTGGGGCATCCACATTTCTTCGTTTCCTGTACATAGCTTCAGAAAACTTCTAAAAAATCAAAAAAAAACATTCAAATATGTTTCAAAATTTAAAAAAAACAAAATATGTTTCAAAAAAAAAAACATTCAAATATGTTTCAAAAAACCAAAAAAATTGGTAAAATCATTAAAAATCCAAAAAATTGTAAAAATTAAAAATCCAAAAAATTGCAAAATTTCAATTTTTTTTCAAAAATTGGTAAACAACATGCACGCAGCTGAAGCCTATATTAAGTGCATTATCCTCAAACATTGAAATTTATCCTACAAAAACATCTTTCTAATTTTATTTCCTGTCTTGGTCTCAAACGACTTGTGGATCATCGTGATCTACCTCCATTAACAAAAGCTAGGTTGCATGCTATGTCGGTACTCCCGTGCAACAGTGAGTTTCCAGAGACTGTGTCATAGTGCATGAAATATTTTCCATGGGACTACTTGTGTCCTCCATTATTCCCCTCACATGTATCCTTGCTTAGGGCACCATTTTTAACCCTTGTCGTTACAACACGAACATTTGGGAACTGCAACTTGATAACAAAAACATTGGTGCAACTGTCTTAAATGTTGTTTGTTTGAGTGCATGTGATTGTACTGGTTTCTCTGTTAGGTTAGCTGGTTTACTTTCTCGTATTGCATTGCATTATGTATGTTGCATGAGTTAAGCGTCATTTTACTTTCTCATATTGCATTGCATTATGTATGTTGCATGGAGTTACGTATTTTTAAGTAAAAATGTTAGTAATTTAGCTTTTCATGTTATCTTACACTTTTTTTATTTCAATAAAGGCCAATGATGTAGACCTAGGGGAAAAATGATATAACTAGGTTGCTTATTGAAAGGTTGGATGCAAAGATTGGGCTTGTCCTATATTCTCCATAATCATTTCTTCTCCATTATCATTTATTATCACTACTAATTTTTCTTCCAAATCACCTGGGGCAATAAACAACCATGTTTATCCCTATCCTTTTTTCTTCTAAATAACCAAGGGTTTCGTGCCCGTTCTATCCTATTTCTTCTATCCATTTCAATCATATTTTCGATCGTCGATTGACTTCTTCTATCACCCCATCGACACTCGAGGGGGCATCCTTCATCCTACTAATTTTTCTTCAAAAATTTACCTGTTTATGCTTGTCTACTATATTTGAAGTGAAGTCACTAACTTCACCTCAAACAGGGGCAAATGTAGACACCTAAATTCCACTTTTGCAATCTTATTGCCAAAACGCACACAAATCACTCTCATTCTTACCAATTCCGTTATAATTAGTGATTTTCGCTAATTAACTAACATTTCTTACCACTTTGGTCAATTAATAACACTTTTTTGATTACCAAACCTCTTTCGCATTCAGGATGCCACTTTATGACGAATCGTAAGTCAAAATCCTCTTCAAAACAGACAATTAGCGATTATTAGCTAATTAAGCCTATTTTGCCCTTGTTTTGGTCAATATACCCTAATATTGGCTCAAACCCCTCTTCCAACCACTCAAAATCACCCCACTTTCCTCCACAATGTCTCAACAAGCTTCAAAAGCTTATCCTAGCCTCCTAGTTGACCCTAAGCGGTTGATTAAGGCTCCACACATCTTAATCACTTGATAATTCACTAATTGTGATTAGCAAGGCCTAATCATGATTAGCAATTCTAATCTAATTTGGGCTTTTAGTCCCACATGCACCAAAATACAAAATTTTCTTAAAAGGAAAACTATAAAAAGAATTCACCTCTTACCTTAATACTTTACACCATGCTTTGATTTGCATCTCATATAATAAATATGATTTATAGCCAAGTTCAATCCTTGCCTAAAGCCTTCAACAAGGTTAGTAGATGGATATCTAAAGTGACTTGTAAGTCATTTGGAGAGGTCATTTCACCTTGTTTGGAGTAGCAACCATACCCATTTGATTGCCCTCTTAGGTCTATTTAGGCCCATGTTATGTAATTGAACATATTAGTAGGCATGTTTAGTTAGATTTTGAATTGTATTCATGTTAGTTAAGCATTCCTTTAAGCTTCTATCTTAATGTTACATTCCTAGACTTAGAGCCTTGACTAGAGGTGGAAATGGTGTTAGCCTTCGATCAAGAACCAACTCAACCACCTAGAAATGATTGATCAAATAATAATATGTTTCTCACACAACTGATAGTGATCCAGGTTTAGCTCACAACTCTTTAAACCCTCATCAAAACAAACACTCTCCTAACTTGATCAATCTATCTTCTTCATGGGATGAATATATCAATTTCCCTTACATATACATGATCCTCATACTTCATCAATTCTTATTTCCTATTGTAATATTTTTCCATGACCCCTAAACACTCTTTTTTAATCCCCTCTAGGTTACACATATACTCCTTAACTCAACTAATTATAAATGACTCACTAACACTTGCTTATATACCCATAGCACAAGCTCAAAACACCCTTGGGTCAGCCATGAACAAGAAGATTAGTTATCCCAAATAAAAATAATAATATGAAAAATGATATAAATACTCAACTGACACAAGTAGGTCAGCAAGGGTCAAGACATCTCCAACAAGCTCCAAGATGCACAAACAAGCTCAAAATGCACTCTCCAAGCACTAACGAATGGATCATGAACTCCAAAGGTCTCTATATCAAATTTTGTCATGGATCCATATAAGCTCCAAATAACAACAATGTCTTTCAACATCCTAAAAACATTCAGGAAGCCCAATAACCTATGACATCAAATCTTAAACATCATGAAGTATACCAAGAAGCAAGCAAACCCCACTAGGTCTTCAAGTACCTTGGAAATTCAGTCCTGAAGAACGAATAAAGTTCACATAGATAAAATATCATCATCAAGTTTCAAGTAATATACCATTGTAAATTTATCTGAATCTAATTTTCAAAACAACTCACATTTTCCTCAAACTCATAGTGGAAGACCTCCAAACAGACTCAAACTCTGAAACTTCTCACAAAATGGCTTCAAGACCCCAAAAAATAGGTCTTCAAAAATAGAGATGGTTCACATATAAAAACACCTCACCAAGACACAAACACATATACCATTGGAAATTTTTTTAATATTTTATGGAACAACTAATTAGCCTCTTTTCCAAATCATAGTGGAAGGACCTCCAACCAAGACCAATCTATGAAACTGACTCATTCAGGCTCTAAGGACTCAAGAACTAGTCTTGATGAATCAAGATCCAAACATCCTTAAAATTCACTTCCAAGCATCAAAAAAGGCATGAACACATCATCAAGGGGGGACCTATACCAACATGTATTAAACACTAACATGCATAGCTCAATTCGTGGATAAATGCTGATCCAACACACATGTTCCTTCACACCTTCTTGAGAAGCCAACTAGGGATTTCTACGCCATTAGGTATTCAAATAAAAAACACTTCACCACCATTAAAATAACTTAAACACATCATATCAGGTTCAATCAACTATCCATGACCATCAAATTGCAACAACAACAATGCAAAATGATTAAACATAACTCAAACCACAAGACTAGCATTTTAGCCCTTAAGGCCAAAATTGGTAGGATCACTTTGAGGACCTATAGCTTCCATTTTATCCAAAAAACCTATTTTAAAAATTTAATTTATTGAATATAAAATCTCCCCAAGTATTATGGAATATTTTATTTTTCATCCTGAATTTTCATTCTCAGCCCTGAAACTACAAAAACATACAAAAATAGGATTTTTCTCTCTCTCTTCTTAAATAGATGAAACACCAAACCACCACCAAAATGAGCTCATAGATGAATCCTCTTTCAACATGTAATGCAAAATTTTTCTTTCTAAGCTCATTATAAGATGACCAAAAATTTCAAATCTCTCAAGTATCTCTAGGAGGGTTTTGTTAGGGTTTCAAAACAACTTATCTTCTTAACGATTGTTCATAAAAACCTAATGATCAAATAAATCCATTATTTTTTCAAAAAAAATGGTCTTATATCAATGAAAAAATATCCCCCAAAACCTCTAGGTCCCATGAAAATTATGTGTGTGATTGGGTGAGCATCTGAAGTTTCACAATTCAAGTTGGAGTTTTGCCTTCCACTCAAACTCGGTTTTACCAAAAAATGACATATCTTGCAATTCCGTCTTCAATTTGATCTGAAACTTGTCATGAAGCATCATGAAAACATCCTCTAACTGAAAAAAACTCACCTTTTTTTCTCAAATATACTTCTGAAATCTCTAACCACATGACTTACATGTGCTTACTTAGCTTTTATACACTTCTTTCTTCCCAAAGACCATGAAACATCATCAAAATGCTAAGAACTTAACTGAAAAACTCATCATACACATCATATACAGTACCATCAAAATTCTCATACCATTACTTTAACAATAATTCCCTTCTCCATTTCTCAAGCCACCATAGCCGAACCACAAGCTCTATCTAGGAATAGGCCTAGAATGACCTAACTCTCACCATGTCAATGTATGAACTGATTCATGATGACCACATGTAGACACTTAGACACATTTACAACACACTCTATAGACCTTTCTTGACCTCATACCAACCTTTTAATCATCTTAGGAGAACATCATACTATGCACCATGCCTGACTAGACCATACCTAAACACCATAAAACTTAACCAAACTTAGACACTACTAATCAACCTTCATGTTAGACACCTTTGAATGAAACCTCATGGAGACTGGTATGACACCATGACACCCTTTTCCATCAATGGAATTAGACATCAATGACAACTCTAAGACACAATGGCCAACAATATCCCCCTTTTTCATTGATGAATTAATGCTTTCCTTTAGGATGACATCTCTCTGAAGCATTTTGTCATATAGTCCACATTTTTACATATACTGCGCCAAATTTTTGCATATAAGGCCAAAATGAATAAAACCAAGTCATGGTCAAACATAAGGGGCTTTAAACGTAGGGAACAAAAATTCCTTAGGGGCCATCTGAGTTCAAATATTCAAATTTTGCATTGAGGTTCACTTTTGGACTCAAAATTACTTAAAGGGGGAAAGTTAATCTTAAGTTCTTTTCAATTCTTTTATTGACCCCTCCGTGGAATGCAATGCATATAGTGTACTATTGGGGAAATTATTCCCCAAGATGTGAACAGTATGGGTAAGGCATTTGTCTTATATCCAAGGATAGGGAATTTTTTTGAAAATACATTTTTAATCACCCCTTCTAAAAGAGAACATGATGTAGTCTTCTTTGCAGATGTAAAAAATGGAAAGTTTTTTTCCTTACATGGACCCTAGCTTCGGTCATGAGAGATGCATGTCCACATAGCTAGCATGGGGGAATTCTTTGGTAATGAGAGATCTACCCTAGTCTTTCATTCCAAATTTGTTTTCAAGGCTGTGCAGTAGAGACTCAAAGGTCGCAGAGAAAGGTTTTCATAGATATTTTTTAGCATTGGGAGACATTAACAATGGGCTCCATATTCGAATCCTAGCAGCAGATCAAATCCATGACAACGCATCTTGGGCAGAGCATGATAGTTCATTGGAAGCATCTCGTGAAGGATTTCAATTGGGGGCATTTAAAATCAAGTAGATCATGATCAGATTCATGATAGCCATTTTGGGCTAGGCGTGGCATCATCGTTGAAGGTATGCATCCATCATTTTCTGACCCCATTTCCAAGCATGGCAACATTGCAGCCTTTATTTGGTGGTTTTCTCCAGTCAGTTGAATTTTAAGATCCTGAAGTTGGAAATTTTACATACCTGTATCTATTAATATTATTCCCAAAGACCCTTATTACTGCTCTTGTATTTGGAGGGACATGAACCTCTGAATTTTTACAGCCGCCTAGGGAATTCTATGACTTTTTCTGAAGCAACAGTTTGAGAATCTCTGTAAAATTCCCAAAAATAGTTTTATTATGTCCTATTATATTAATGTCAATCTCTCTTTAAATTTTCATGTAATTCAAGTGGATATTTTGGGAAATATTGAGTTCCCTTTAGTTTGATGTCCCAACTACCTAAAATCCTGGTAAAATCAGTATTTTATGTGGCTATAAGTTTTCAATATTTTGTGCATTTTTGCTAGTGGTATCCCATTAGGGATATTTTAGTGGTATCAGAGCAGTTGTTCCTCCAGCCTGTGTGGGGTAAATATGGACACATTTGGAAAGATCTGCAAAGGGGGTTTTATGAAGGAAATGTTCACCAACATTGGTGAAACAACAGGAAGCCACTAACCTTTATTTGAGTCAACTCACTCAGAATTTGAATCAAAGTAGATCTAGGGACAATAAGGAACATGGTGATAAACAGTGATAAAGGGCGGCCAATAAAGGTGATTGATGAGGATTCTTGTTAGAGGAAGTACCAATCTTTGAGTAGGGGTTTCAAAGATAATATGCCATTTCTAGATTATTACATGATGAAGATTGGTAGCAAGCCCAAACGAGGTCATCATATGCCGGTACCAAAGTACAAAAGAACTCATATGTAGAAGAAGCTTCTAGACAAAAGGGTATGAGTTCCATTGAGAAAAATAATTGCATTACTGAAAACTTTGCTTGTTAGAGAAATTATTCCAAGCTCAGGAGAAGAAACTTGTTTATGCAAGCAAGGAGGATGTAATGGAAACTCTTAAAAAGTGTGAGGAAGGGAATAACAGAGCTAGAGTTGCTAGGTTGATAGAGATTCAAGCAAGACAACACATATAAGAGTTCAAGGAAATGATGGGGGAAATTGATGCAAGGAAGTCTACACCCACAAAAGAAGACTCTATGGAGTAGCTGGCACATGAGGAGGAACCTCACATGGACACTCAATGTGTAAAATTGTAGCCTGCTGTAATTTCAAAACCAGCAACTGTTGATCAGCTTTCAAATACTTTCAATAGGCACTCAGGCAACAATGTTGGGGGCAACTCAACATATGTCTATCTTGAACACATAGAGGACATTGATGGCATTAAAGGGTATGAAAAGCACACTAATGTGTCTTATTTATTGTTGCCTATTCCGATTTACTTCCATCATGAGATGCATGGTATGGTAGATGACGGATTCTTCATCATGGAGTTTGTTGGACTATTGCTCATCAACTATGTGCATATGAGCATCTGGTGGATGATATATGGTGGCAAGTTTTAGCTCACTTAACAGATACAAGGACTCAAGGGAATTATAAGCTATGGGATCCTGGTAATATGTGGTAGTTATTCTAAACTATCAATTTTGATGTTGAAAAATTTGTGACTAATTTCATAAGCCAAAGAAGGAATTAAAATGTGTCTCTTGGGATTACAAGTGTTGGAAAACATGATTTCTTTAGTGGAAAATCTGGTGCAAGAAGGGAGAGTACCTCTCAAGGTACTAGCATTGGTTTTCTGATTGCAAAAAGGGGTAGGAGAATATTTTTTAATCATCTTCAGCTTGCTAGATTGTGTATAACAACAGTCGTAATGAGAGGAGAAAATAACAATATGGGACAACAGGGGAAAAGAGGCGAGAGTGGAAATTTGGGGCAGCGGCCTCCTTATTCTTCTGTCAGGCCTTTGGGGCTTCATGAGCCATTTTTCTTGAAGGATCTAGAATTTAACCAGGAACAATAGCCTGTAGATATGTTGGATGAGGAGTCTTGTTGGGAGAGGTACTAGACCTCGAGTGAAGGCCTTTGTAACAACATGCCATTCCAGAAATATTACAAAATGAAGGTTGGCAGTAGACCCAAGAGAGATTATTAGAAATAGGTACTAGAGTTATAAAGGAGATTGGGATAGATCTCCATTCCACACTTTGACGGTTCTAAGAAGTGTACTGCACCGTCTTAGGTCCAAAAGTTGAAGACATACTCTGACTCAAATCCTATACATGAGGAATATGCAATTAAGTTTTCAAGCTCGCATCTTGATGGAGATGCTCATGATTGGTGGCATCATGGGCTAGTTACATAAGGACACATACACATTCCAACTCATGTAGAGTTCACGCAGAGGCTGGTGAGTAGATTTGATAGGAGGGATCTTGACAGGTATTTCAGGGAGTGGACTCATTTGAGACAAACATGTCCCCTAGATCAGTACATCATAGATTTTTAGAGATTACCAGTCATGATACCTGATGTCATGGAGAGGAGGTTGATTTCACTATTCAAAGCAGGTTTGACTGATGCTTTTACTGGATTTGTTAAGGCATTTGAACCTTCTTCTTTACACGGGGCTATTAGGAAAGCTCATGAATTTGAGTTATCCACTCCAAAGCTAAGGGATCCACCTCATGTTCAACAAAGGGAACCTCCATTTGGATCAGATGAATGTCAACAAAGGATCCTCCACTAAGGTAGGAGGTGGTTAAAAAGCCAATCATTTCTCGAGAACACAGAGATGAGTGGAGGAAAAAGAAACTATGTTTTGATTACCACACACCTTGGATCCCAGGACATGATTGTAGAGGTAGAGGGAAGGCTTAATTCATTGAAATCTTCAAGGAAAGAAAGGGTGATAGAGATGAGGAGTTAGAGACTCGTGAGATGGATGATGGAGATAGGGTTGCTTTAGATAGTGTTGATGTGGGTTAGAAGGAGAAGAATTTTCCTAGGGAGATTATAGCCACATTGCCTAGTACTCTGATGTGCATAAGGTATTTAGGATTAGAGGAGTTATGCAAGGTCAGTGAGTTGGGGTACTCATTGTTAGTGGGGCAACCCACAAATTTATTGATACCACATTGGTTGAGAGGAAAGGACTACAGACAGAGGATTTTGAGGGCCTCAATGGGGTTGTAGTTAATGGAGAGTCTATGAGGTGCACATGGTGGGTTCCCCAAATGAGCATCATGATGGGTAACTATATAGTTACCGATGATTTTCACTTTCTTGGTATGGGAGTGACCAACATAGTGCTGGGAGTGCAGTGGATTCACTCTCTTGGTGAGTTTTAGACTAACTTTCAGATGATGGAGCTGAAGTTTAAATCTGAGGGCAGGAATGTGATTTTTAGGGGATTATCTACAAGAGCACCTAGGGTGGTTACAACTGAGGGGATGGAGAGAATGTTCCGGCATGGTGAGGAATTTTATTATAACGGATTGATGCTGAGTAGGATGGATGTGGAGGTGACCAACAATGTTGCACATGAGACAGTTATAGAGATTGGGGTTACAGGCTCAGATCCTCTGAGTTTATCATCATGTTGGTTATCTAAGGGGTTGGTAGACTGGAGATCTCATTTGCTTGTTGAGTACTCCAAGAACCGACACACTTGCGAGATTCTGGATGGTCACATACAAGATGACACCTACAAATTGGAGGAAGAGATGATATTCTATCATGGAAGAATATACCTTGTGTCAGACTCAGGGTTGAGGGTGGAGATATTGTGACATGTGCATTATTTTTTAGTGACCAGACACTTGATCTTCGATGAGATGTACATGCTTATATCAGAGAGGTTTAAAAGGCATGGGTTGAGGGAGGATATCCCCAACTTCATATAGGGATGTATGGTTTGTTGTTATAACAAATCAAAGCTTACAGGTTCAACATGTTCTGAGTAAACAGGGGATAACACTCCTATTTATTCTATTGCTTCTAGGCACGATGGGTATTTCACCCATATGCTAGTTAGTGGAAGGATGGAGTCGACTCAGTCATGTGGTTTTTCAGTAGGTTATCACTCATCGCAGGAGGTGAACTATGTGGAGTTGACATTTTTAGTTGACCATGTACTAGAATCTCGGTATTTTTCCCCCATGAGACACATCGAGATACATCATGAGGAGTTTTACTCTCACATAAATTTGGGTCATATGGGAGAGATGACACACTTGACACATATACATGTTATTTCACAGGTTGATATAGGGAATTCTACATGATTCAGAGTGGAATTTCCTACCCAGGAGTTGATTAGAGAGGCAGGGAGTGATCACATGATGATAACCTTGCATTGGCAGGGATTGGAA
The DNA here is from genome assembly GCA_019776745.2 of Taxus chinensis. Lineage (NCBI taxonomy): Eukaryota > Viridiplantae > Streptophyta > Pinopsida > Cupressales > Taxaceae > Taxus > Taxus chinensis. Next base: position 69,014 of record JAHRHJ020000821.1, read on the forward strand.
AGATTGGAAATTATGATGCAGGTACTAGTGGAGAGTTAGTTTGAGTATCATTCTACTTCACAGACACCATTTCACTTGATACCATATGGAGGTCATGATGACTGCATGGGGTTTCTTGGTTACTTTGGATTACACTGATCCTTGGTTGACTGCAGAGTGACATGGAGAAACTTACGGATTAATAGTCAACCTCTGCCACATGATAGGATAATGCTTGGGGTCAAGCATTTCTCAGGTAGGGAGGACTGTAATATCCACTTTTTCTATGCTAAAGGCCTAACTATCAAGTGAGTCCAAGTCATGGTCAAACCCAAGGGGTTGTGGATGCTGGGAGCTATTGATAAGGGGCCACATGGTACTAATATTCAAATGTTTGGCATTTGGGGGTCACTTTTGGACCTTGGTGACTTAAACAGGAAAAAGTAACTTTAGTTCTTTTCTTTTATTTTATTGACCCCTCCATGGAATGAAATGTGTCTAGGTCTATTGGGGCTCTTTTTCCTTGGAAAGTATATAAGGAGCTGGGAGAGAAAGGAGAGGGATTTTTTGGACATACATTTTTATTGACCCCTTCTGTGCAACTGCTGCTCATTGCACATCTACAGCTTGTGGAGTCAAATCCCATAGGGACCCTAACTTCAGTGGTGAGAGACCCATCCCTAGCTAGCAGGGCATTCTTCGGTAGTGAGAGATGCCCTACTCCTGGATCCGTTTTCAAGGCTATAAGTAGAGACATTTTGAAGGTTTTCACAGGTATTTGGTGGCTTGGGAGAGGATAATCAGTGGGCTCTAGTGAATCCCAGCAGAGATCAGATCCATAACTATTTGGGTAGAGGTTTTTAGAGCATATCATGAAGGATCTCAAGGGTATTGGGGGAATTTGGGGAAGATAAGCAGAGGGGATCCTGATCAGATTCATGGTAGCCATTTGGGCTGGGCATGGCAGCATCGTTGAAGGCACCTCCATCATTTTCTGACCCCATTCCAATCGAGGTGACTTGCAGCCTTTATTTGGGGGTTTTCCAGTCGGTCATTTTCAGATCTGAAGGTGGAACAATTATTTCCTATATCTATTAATGTTATTTCCAAAGACCCTTATTACTGCTCTTGTATTTAGAGGGTCACGAACCTCTGAAGTTTTCTAGCTGCCTAGGGCATTCTGTACTTTTTCTGGCAGCAGTTTAATCTCTGTAAAATTCCCAAAAACAATTTTATTATGTCCTTTATAATAACATCAAGCTCTATTTAAATTTTCAAGTAATTCAAGTGGACATTTTGGCAAATATTAAGTTTATTTAGTTTGTTGTCCGAACTATAAAAATATGGTAAAATAAGTATTTAATGTGGCTGCAAGTTTTCAATATTTTGTGTATTTTTAAGTGGTATCCCATTAGGGATATTTCATGGAAACCAAAAATACCAAACACCTGCAAAACCTCTTTTTCATGTTTCTGATGCTTCTCTCCCCCTTTGACATCTATGAAAAATTCTACAATGATGACACAACATGAAAAATTACAACGAGACACAATGAAAATAATGCACAAACTCAAACTTACTTGATTGCATGCTTCCCCCTTGGATTGTACCTTGTTTCTTGTCTTCAACCAGCAACAATAAGATCCATTGATCTATTAAGATCAAGTAAATAACTCCCCTTACATTGATATTCTCCATATTTGGCTCCAATTCATGTTCTCCATTACTTCTAGGTATTTATCATGCTTGAAAACACTAACTTTTCCTTCAAAGCTAGTAAAAACACCATTTAAGACTTATGTCCCTAAAACAACTTTTTAGTCCAAATTTGAAAAACTTCTCCTTGCTGCAGGAGTACACTCAACTTATGAACCACCCTCTAATGAATCTCCATGTCATCAATCAAACATTCTCTAACTGCCAAGCAAAGTAAAAGATCTCATAACCTTTACCTATTGTCATGGATATGGATCATGTAAAAAGTCACACTCTTAAAGCTTAATTGTAGTGTTCTCTACCTTCTTTGATGAATTCTCAGCTTGTTTTTATCATATGAATGACTACGTTTTGCAGATATGCTTATAACCATCTAGCATCCTACCTTAGTATTCTTCTTATCACCTTGTGCACCTAATGGAATATTAACGCCAACTCCCCTTGCCTCTAGATGGCTTCTCAGACTTGTAGGTATTCATTGCAGAGATCACTAACCTACTGTAGCTTGTTAGTCATAATGTATTTCATTATGATATCACAACATCTTCACATGCTTCAAAAAACCTCAATACTACGAATTAGGCCCTTCATGACACCAATGAAATTCAATACTAGCTTTTCTTGATTCATGATAAAATAAAATATATGCCAAGAATTATCATGTCCCGGTTTGACAACTAAAAGCAAAATTTTCACTCTTCCCTCACTATTCTATCAAATTTCAAGTTCCATAGTGCAGGCTTACACTTTAACTCATGAATCAAAATCTAAAATACAATAAAACATACCTTGAGAGAAACATTATGTGGAAAAATTCTATGATAATAATTAGTCCAATTTTCGTAGTTATCTTTTTCAGATCATACTTATTAATCCATAGCACATTTTTTCTCAGCTCAAGACTTTACACTTTTATGCCCTTCTCTTTATGGGATAATACTCATTTTATATTCTTTTACCCTATCAATAAAATCTTCAGGGCACCTTACATACCTTCTTAGAGGTCAAATTTATCTTATTATATCCTATCATAATGTATATTATCAACTTTGTAAGACCTTGGTCTATGATGCCTTTTTATAAGCTTTGTAATCCTTCTCCCTTCTCATTCATAGTTCAACTTCTGTACTACAGGATAATATACTCATACACAACTTCTAGATCCAAAATAAGTATAACAAACCATATGAGACACCTTGAAAATCTTTTGGCCTTTGATACACTCACTCATATTTTCATAGATCTTCAAACTTGAACATTATTACACATAATATATGATAATCGCTCTCATTGTGATATCTTGGTAGATGATATATATTCATGGACCATGAGTAATATACTTTTATTTTGTTTCAATAATTTCATAACTTGATGCCCTATAGTTGTTTAGACCCAAATCATATGATACTACCCAAGTATATATTAAAAACTATTCATCTTTATGGATATCTATACCATTTTGAAGAACCTTATGGTATAACTTGTAATTCTTGACCTCTATTAATCTCCTTGAAAGAATGAATATTTTCATGAGAAATAATGAACTAGAAGACCTTTGATGACAACTCACCACCTTCCTGAGTATGATAATAGTTTTAGATTGCATATGAAACTCTCCTCATAGCATCAACAAGGTTTGAGGATATATAACCAAAGATAATTCAAAAAATTTGACTACTTTGAACATTGACACAAACTTGACAAGGCATGACTTCATACACAAACCAAAAACTCAACCTATATACTTCTTCGTGACCAATTGTTTGATTGTACAAAGGTATTTTATCCATGAACAACAAAAACAAATTGTCAACATTCACAAGACATAGCAACACACACTTTTGAGTCACAGAGAATAATTTGACACCCACATATGCTTTGATGTCATTAAACCATTTGGGAAAATCTTCTTACTTGCACAATTAGGACAGAGCTTTATACTCAAAATCACAACTTTCTTGAAAACCTTCAGACATTTGTAAATGGTATACCCAGACTTATTTTATTGAAACTACACTTGTTGAGGCTTATAAAACTGTGAATTATCAACATACTTGACTTTGACATATCAACAAGGTCTCATTCTATTTACACTACTAAAAAGTACCTGAAAAAGATCTCAAATTGCACATTCATTTGTACTTTTTAAAAAACTAAAATGTAAGCTTATAGGACTCACATGGGTGGACATCACAATTAATGAGAACACATACCATAAATTATTTATAATGGTTTATACTAAGACATTTTAACTAAAGGTGGACACTCAAACGTATATACTTGGGGCCATCTTGTCAGGGAGAAAACACCAAGTCCTTCAAACTTGCACCATCATGAAAATACTTCATACTCAAACCTCTTGAAACAACATGAAAAATATGACCATAAGCTCCCCATTGAGTGATCAGTATTTTTGCGTTAAGACATTGACTCAGATCATAGGAATTCATTTTCAAAAATGAAATGATATAGACTCAAGACAATGTAATGGCAGCACACACACTCACACTTTCTTTTGCTTCAAACCTCATAACACCTTGGATCATATTTGAATGAAAACATGACATATTTATCCTTTAAGGACTACATTAACTTATACTACACCTTTAATGAATAGGAATCGGTCATACTTTATCAAATCTCAACACAAAGTTCACACACCTCATGAATAACATAAGAGAAATAGTACCTTTCCTTGGCAGTAGCAGACCTTCAACAAACAAATGCACCTTTTATTACTTATCATAGAATGAGGAAAGAGTCCATGAAGCCTTATGGAGTCCCCATTGTACTATTTTGAGCACTAGAATACCTAAAATTTAGGAGATTCTCAAATGTCCTCCTTCCTTCTAGCCATATTGCCATCATTTTTTAAAACTATCTTGCTCTTCATAGGCTCACTTGGATTAAGATCCATTTTGACTATCTTCTCCTCATTTCTTGCTTTATTTGTCTAATCTATGCTTGAATCCTTCTTACCTAAATATCTTAAATTAAAACTTGATAGGAACATATGATTCATTTCTAGTTTGGCTTCAACCATAACAAACATACTTTCATGACCTAATTTGAGATTTTTGTCCTTATTTTTCATGACTGAATTTCTTTTCAACTAATTTTATGGGATCTGAATTTGTCTTGTATATATTCACCTTCTTTTTATAGTACATCACAATATGGCCAATAGTATTACCCTTGAAACAAGTGACAAATGTCTTACCTTTAGGAGCTCCTTCTCTTTGCCTTGGTGGTCCTTGATGGAAATATCTAGCAATATGACCCTTCTTATGGAAATTAAAACATGTAATCTCTCTTGACTGATGTGAGTAACCATTCCTATTATTTCTCTTTGAAAATTCATCTTTGACTGACCTTCTACAGTCCCTAGCTCTATGTCCAAAGATATTGCAAGGAAAACAAACACCATTGAACTTACTTGTGAGAATCATTGCATTGGGTTGTCTTATGATGTTCATTTGAGTCCTCTAACTATTCTTGGCTCTATTATAACATTGGCTTGATGTAGCATGTTCCAAATCTATTTGTAGCTTAGCACATTCTTTCTCCCTGTCTTCTAGGTTGGTTGTGATATTCTCAACATGATCTCTAAGTTGTTTGTTGATTTCTTCAAACTTCCTACCATCCTGTCTTAATTTCTACTCAAGAAGGAAGACTTGTTCTTTGCAGTCCATGTATAATGATATAATATCAGTATTCTTCGTTCTTTGAATCCTTAACTCCTCTAGTAATTTTTTAAATTCATCTTTGAGGATAGCTTTATTCTCTTCCTTATCTGAGTCAATTGCCTTATCTTGTTCCTTTTGAGTTGCTTGTAACATTACTTCCACTCTCACTAGAAGGATTGTTATCTTCATATAGCTACTTCAACTTCTCCCATATCTCCATAGTTGAGTCATATTCTACAACCATGCAGCTTACACATTCCTCCAAAGTACCTAAAAAATATCCTTGGAAATTTCTTCCATAGGGTCTGATGAGTTGAAGTATCAAACATCTATATCATATCCAAGAGAACTTAGATAGATGTTCATTATGAATCTCCATAGTGCATAGTTTGTTCCATTGAACCTAGGACCTTGATATGGCATGGCACAATCTCTTATCCCATTTTGATCAAACAACATGTGCTTCAAGAGGATCCCCTTCAAGTAGTAAAACTTGCTTCACAAGGACCAGCTCTGATACAAATTGTTGGAAGCACGAGGAACTGAGAGGGTGTGGGGGTGAATCATCCTATTAAAACTTCATTCCATTTCATTCATCATTCGTTATCATTCATACAATCATTCAATCATACATTAACCATATGTGTGCTTATTAAATCAACCATACACAAGAGTAAGATGCAATAGAGTACACCAAAAAACCAAATTTAAGTGGGAAACCCTCATGGAGAAGAAAAACCACTAAAACTTTTCTTATATTACTAAAAACAAAGGAATTGAGTGAAGCACGAACCTCACAAGGAGCACCAACCCCTAGTTTAGAAGAGCACCAAATGATTTACATTACTATCTAAACTATTTTCTAGAAGCTTGCAATACTACGCTATGTGCTGGTTCTATGATCTATTTGTTCACTCAGTAACCTCTTTTACATACTTTGTCGATACTTTCCTTGCACATTTTTCTATAAATATCGACACCAAGATCTTTTATGCACAACTTGTTTAACTTAAATAAGGATTTAATGATCGTCTAGTAGACTGTGTTTTGCGTTATCATAACAACCTTGCTAAGATGACTAGTGTCCTAGCTCACTCTGAATTGCAAGAGCTCTTTATTCAAAGTCTCTTATCTCCACTTCAAGAGAGTGTCATCTTTGAGAACTCTCCCTCATTTAATCAACTATGCCATACACTTAAATTGTGCGAAGGAAAACTTTTATCTATGGGAAAATTAAAATAATATGATACTTCTTCATCTTCATCTTCTAATCGGTTTCAAGAAAAATATTCTTTCAAACCATCTCTTAAGCCCACTAAATCTAATGTAATTGTTAACACTATTTCTACACCTCATAAGCTTCAATTGCAACCCATGAGGTGTACTTTTACTAAACTACCTTTTGTACCTCCTATCCTATTACCATAGCTTATTGAAAGAAATTTTATCACTCCTCCACCACACTAGTATCCTTCACTTACACATAGTTACTCTCCTACACCACCACCCTTAGATCATGGTCACATGAATTTTTCTCCTCAGATATCGGGTGGGGGGCTTCTCCCTTCACTATCAAAAGATAGTCTTCTATCCCTCACACACTTTAGGGGCATCGCACTTTCTCCCCCCTTTTTTGTATTAGTTGTCTCTAGTGTCTACCATTACACTTCACACTCTGTACTTTCTATTTGAAATTTCTATGCATACTTCGATGGTACACACATTATACTGTGTTGGTGAAATAATTTGTTGTATAAAAAATTAGATTTTTCCACCAATTTTCATGGGGCTATGTCCCTCCTTCTTTGTATGGGGAGGCTCTCATTGTTGAATGTAAACTAATCTACTCCTATCTAAATGTTTTGGGGTGGCCAAATAGGTCAGGGATCACACAGGCACACTTCACTGAACTTGTGGAAAAGTGCTTGTACGGGGTACAAGGGAGGAATTTGCAGCGATGAGGGGTGAAGGAGAGAAATTAGGAAAGGGAAGGTTATTGTTGTGAGTAGGAAATTACAGAGTTCACACCCAATAACCAAAGTAGTTCAACATTCAATTAGAGGAAAGAAAAAATGAATCCATTCATGAGACTCAAAAAACCTAGACACACAATTTATATTCATTCATCAAAGATACAAAACTCTTTCTTGATCACTATGCTTACAAAGTGCATAAAAAGAGAGAAATAGAAGAACACATAAGAAAGGGAAATGGAATAAATGTAGCTTTTATTCCTTGTGTTGGTGATGTAAAGTTCAACACCTAAACCACAATTCACAATTGCTACCAAGAAATAAAATTCAAGATCCTTTGGAATGGAGAAGCCATCCCAATTTATAGCAATTGTGAATTGACCTTTCACCTACCCCCTACATGACTCTTCATGATCTCATTCAACTTGTGACTTTACATCTTCCTAGGAAGTGAAAACTAAGTTCCCTTTTTATAAATTAAAGGGACTTTTACAATATAACTTTAGAAAGTCACTTAAGTGAATGAGACAAAATACAATGATTACGCCCAATGAAGAATTAAAAAGGAGAGAGAAGGAAGAGGGGAAAGAGAGAAAAGGAAGAAGTTGTCATATCTGATGAAGAAGCTCCCTATGATGAAGAAATTTTTGATTCATGCTTCATGATGAGAAGTTTTCCTAATTGGATCTTGTTCCTTGAATTCCTTGTTGAATTGAGCTATGCAAGTGTCAACTTATCTGCCTCTGGAATGCAAAATAACCCAACACCTTGGTCCATGCCCCAAGAACATCATTGATCTTATTACATTAATTGATCCATTCTTCATGATCCTTTACAATTTTGGAAATGCAACTTTTGATGTTGTAAAGGGACTCTAAGTTATCTTCATTGAAGGAAACAAAGTCACTTGCCTCTTTCTTGACCAGCTCCTAGAATGAAACTATAAGTTCCTATGATGATGAATCTTAATGAGTGGAGGGAACTCAAGTTTTTGAACATAATTGTATACCTCATTCAAAATATCGAAAGCATGTTTTTCACAAGAGTCCAACTCAGAGATTACATTCTTGAGCATTCCATATCTCACATCCATGATGTGAATCCAAACTTGAGACAAGTTCTTTGCAGCTGATGCAAACACATTCTTACTCATGAGTGTGTGAGAGTCAAAGGAGCTCATCTCAGATATTAGTGGAAACACCTCATCCAAGTGAATTACCTCTTTTACAAACTCCTCCTTTGATTTCTTGACTTTTGAAAAATTTGCAAGGATGTACTTGATGAGAGAAGATGACCTCTGGAAACAATGTCTTACCTTTCTCGATGATTTTCTCAATCCACTTCTCATTAGCCTTCCCCTGCATTCATGTAGCCTTGTGCTTACTTGACCACATCAGGATTAGCACTACTAATCAAAGGAATGTCTTCTATTGGAAGAGAAGATGTTGAGTCAAGTTCCAAGAAGGGTTGAATGTGAGCAATGAGAACTTTTACCTATTCTTCTAATTGAACAATTTTTTTCTTGTATACTTCATTCTAAGCGAGGAGGTGAGAAGTGGATTCCTTGAACAGATGAGATTCACCCTCGTGTGAAGCTTGACCCAATGAGATGTGGGTCAACTCATAGTCTGATAGAGTCATGTCCTCAATGGGATTTTCATTCTTAGGTCTAACAATTTCAACATATTGATTACCTAAAGTGCCACTGAAGAAGCGAGATGTTGTCTGGGCCTTCTTTCTTCATTTGACTTCAGTGTTCCTGAGATTTCTTCAAGACTGGGCATGATAGCAAGTATGTTGTCCTTGGCCACTTTCGAGCATTTCTTAAATCCATGGAAATGTCTCTTCAAGAGTTGACACAATGTTGGTCACCAGAGCACCTTCAAGAGCTTGTTGTGGAACCAACTCTTGATCATCATGAGGAAGATTTTCCATTAGGGAAGACATACCTAGATTCCCTTGAAGAGAAAGGTGTTGTAATGAATCACTCTTCTTTACTTGTGAATGTGAGATACCTTTAATGAGCTTTCCTACTATGAATCTCCTCAAATATGGGACTTAGTTTTCTCACTTTGGTCATTACCTCACTTCATGCTCACCTTGCAATGTTTTACTCAATAGCTCACTTCACCTTGGCCTCACCGAGCTCATTCAACCAACTCACTAAGGAGGTGTGGGCAGATCTAATCTGATTGATGAGTGGTTTACCTTGAATTACTATGGAGCTTTGACTCTTTTTTGGATCTCTTTTGAATGCACAATATCCACGGGTTCTCAATTGTTGCGCTTGTGATGTTCTACCTTTGTTCCTAGACACAACTGCGATCAAAATGATGCCTCAATACCTCTGTGAAGGATGAATTTCCTTGTTTGAACTATGAAATCATCATAAAACCCTATGAAGATGTCAAAAAATAGTGAGATGACTGAAAATGGAGCCTACTACAACTTTTTGCACTCAAAACAGAGACTTTCTATTTTTAGCAGGTGGAACCAAGACCTGCTATTTTGGGAAATTTCACCTGTTTTTCTCAAATTTAAAATTCTTGATCATCTGGAATACTCAGTTCAACTCCATTGATGATTCTTTTCTATTTTTGGAAACTTTCTATTTTTAGACAGTTGCCTTTTCTTTTTGCTTTTTTGTTTTTTTTTGCCTTTTTGACCAAAATTGCCTAGTTTATCATTTTCACTATTCACTGAGTGCACTGTTCTAAGAGGATTTGCAATTTTAGGAAAGTTACTATTTTTTTTAAGTAAGGACACCAGATACTTACTATTTTTAGAAACTACATTTTTCCACCTCGGGTTGCAACGGAAATTGCATCACTGGATTAGGCTCATTGTTACGATCTCGTGCTTCGAATTTCAGCTCAATTTCCGCTGGAATGTCTAGAAAATGAAAAAGTAAATTCTAGGGAATAAAAATAGGGATTTTTATTCCATTAATAAACCAGGTAATCATCTATCTACTGCTAAAATTTTCTTGAAGGCACTTAGATTGAAGAACAACTGAGAAAATTTCACTTGATTTCGATCACTGGTTTGCAAGATATGAGTTTTTCAAATTTTCAGTGCATATGGCTGGCTCTAGATGAATTTTGACATGGTTTCTAGAAAATTTTAGGTTTAATGGAGTTTATTACTTAGAAATCATGGATTTATGGAAATAAATGAGTTGGGTAAAGTTTATTTCATGTTTAAAACTTTTGGCAACACTTTTTCAGTTCACGGGAAGAAGAGGTAAGAAGAAGCAATGTAAAACACTTAGTTTTTTTTGAGTTTTCAAACCACTTGGGGGTGGGGAAATTTTTTTTCCCCCATTTTCCCCACTATCCTTGGGATAGTTGGGATAGTAAAATTTGTCCCTTACTCTGAGCATGCCAAGTGGTGGAATGAGATTCAGGAGATGGGGAGGTGAGAGAAAACTTTTAACACCTGAGGGAAAAAGTTGGGGTCACATGGTGAACCTGGGAAGGGGATAGGGTGGGGAAAATTTTTTTCCCCACTATCCCTTGGGAAATTTGGGATAGTAAAATTCGCCCAAGGGTTTTCATGAAAAACTTAGCCAATTTTCAATTTTCAACCACTTAGCACTTGTTGGGAAGAAAGAGGGTCATATGAGGGTCCAAGAGCTAAAAATGAGGGGGTGGGTGAATTTTTTTGTCCCTACTATCCCCATTTTCCCCAATATCCTGGGATAAATTTGGGACAGTTGGGGGACACCAAAATGTGCCACCCATCCAACTGTGAAAATGACTAACTCCCAAAAACTTGAAATCACTTTTTCTGGAGCTCCAAGAACTATTTTTAGGAAATTTTTTATATTAATTTGACTCCCAAGACCATTTAAAGATCAATGGGATGGTTTTCAAGACCTTATTTATGCCTCCTTCTCTAAAAAAAATCTTTTTCATTTGGGACCACAAGGTGAGTCTGCACAAATTGATCTGCCCTGAGAAGCACTTGGGTCTTGTGAAGAATATGAAAATTCCATCATGTAGAGAATTGAAATAGATTTATAATGATATATTTTTTTACCCATAACTCCTTATGGAGCTCCCAAAATCATCTTCTGAAGCTTAGACACCTTTTTAGACTACTTACTCCTTACACCTTAGAAACCCGTAGTTGCAAATATTGTTCCTAAACCTCTGAAACCTTTCCCTAAATATTCCTAAACCAATTGCAATATGTTATTATATCCTTAATACCACTTCTCAATGAATTTTGGCCTTCACATTTTCCTAGAGGATGCACACCTTGTCCTGGAAAGGCTAAAAATAGCCTTTCTAGGCTTACTAAAGAATTTCACCTTTGAAAGCATTACACTGAAAAGAATGAGTCACCCTGTCTTGACATTTCAAACATTAGGAAAGTATATAACAACACATATGAGGACTTCAAGGATCAAGGATAGGCATGGCATAGAGGGAAGACTGATCTAAAGAGAGTGTTCAAGAGGGTTTCCAAGAAAAGTTTTGACACTAGGGTATAGTTGTCATGTTTCAACATTGAATTTTTCCCTTGCAAAAACACATGAAAACAGTTGGCTCTAGCTTGGGGACATGTTCTGGATCAGCATAGCAATGAGGAAAGAGCAAGCAGGAACCCCAAAATCTCAAGACACTGCGTGGACTAGTGCCTTGTCCATTGGGCTTATGGAGTCATTTCTTCCAAACACACACACAAAAACATAAAAAGGAAACACACCAAAAGAAGGAAAAAACACAACAGAAAGGAAACTATATACAGGGGAGGGAAATTTACAGAGGTGGGGAAAGAATGTACACATACCTAAAAATGGGTTGGGAGAAGTACATACCATCATGGAACAACAGACTGAAATCCAACCTTTGAAGCTCAAAAATCATTATCTGATCATACCATGCTCCTGTGATGGCTTGAGAAGAAGGAGACATACCAAGATTCCATCTTCATACTTGTATTGCACTGAAAACATTATTGCATCCAATGAAAAATTTGTTACCTATTTGAATTTCTTGCATCTTCTGGCTTCCACTTGATGTTTTGTGATCATGAGACACCATTCCTCCATGTTCTCAAAAGTGGAAACATTGATTTATCATGGAAACATTCATCATCCTTGAATTACAACATGAAATCATCCCTTGAATTAGTGAGGTTTTTAGAAAGAGTGAGAACAAACTGATTTTCTTCCCATTCAACAACTTCTCTAAAAATCTCACTTTGTTGCTATAAGTAATTGCTTTCAAAACTAGAGGTTGTCTCAATGATGCAAAGATCTTCATCATCATTGAGAGAATATTGCAGAATGGAAACATGTTCAAGACCAGTAGAGTGCTTTAAAATGGTGAGTGCAATTTGATTCAAAAATCATTCACAAGATTCTTGCAAAGTTTCACTTTGTTTCCAAAACAATGTTTGTCAATACCTACCAGCTCAAAATTGACCTTGACATCATCTTTCAAAACTACAATTCTTGATTTGGTCATGGAAACATTCATCACCCTTGAGTGAATATTGTAGTATGGATTCTTGTTCCAAATTGGTAGGCATCCAAAGGTGTGAGAACAATTGACCTTGATTCCACTCACAAGACTATGCACTTTTCACTTTGTTTTGAACAATTTTCTTCAATACAAATTAGCTCAACATTTTCCTTACTATCATCCTCGTGGTGGAGATGTTGTCTTCAAGATTGAGAATATTCATAGGAGATTCAATTTCCTTTTTCTTTGGTTTTCATGATCTTCTTCACAAAATAAGAAAGGGAAGACTTACCTTCACATTCATTCTCATCTATCAAGGAATTGAGGAGAACATTGAAGCTCATCTGTTTTCTCTATATCACCATCAAACATTGGTGCATGAAAGAGAGAAACACAACTTTCCTCATACTTATCTACATTTCCATGGCCCGAGTCAGGATCTCAAGACTGAGTTGAGGGTCTTCAATTTCTTCCACAGTCCTCAAAATGTCTTGTAGTGATTTCTCTTTCAAATATTCCATATACTCATTTTCATCTTCATTTGAAGATTCATTGCATTGGGCCTCAAGGAGATATTGAAAATATGATCCACACATGGCAAAATTCATTTGAACATCCTCATTCTCCTCCTCTACATTTCTTGTCATCCAAGGCTCACCTTCTTGCAAGAAATGGCATACTTGGTTTTCAAAATTCTCAGACAAGGAGAAAAGATCCAAGCTATGTGGGAAGGGCACACCTTTGAGCTCAAAATCCATTTCATCATCTTCATGATGAAGTAGAGAACCATGTTGGGGCAGCAATATGAGAATAATTTTCAACTTCATCTTGATCATTCCTTATAGAATCTTATTTCTCACACGGAAAAGGAAAGATTTCATACTTACTATGATGATCATCATTGTGCTCCTTTGGTGAGGATGGTGAAATCAACTCCTTAGAGAGGTCATGCTCAATTTTCTCATCCACCTTGGTTTCAAGAAATAAATTGAACTCTTCCATTTGTTCATCCATGATTGAATCGAGAAGGGAATTTGATTCTTCAATTATCTCCATTTCATCATTCAACATTTCTACATCACTTGAAGAATCAAAATTGGAAAGGAGATTATCCATGATTACCTCAAATTCATCATCTCGAGTCTGGATGAAGGATGGATTTATCGTACTTCTTTGTGGTTGGTTAAGTCCTTAGAAAGCACTGAATCATCTATCATACAACAAGAATCTTCCTCTCTTAAATCCATTTTTTTCTTCAATGGGTTGTGCCTCAAGCAGAATGAGCTGATGAATGGAGATTCAACTATCTTGTCTTCTTCATCATCTTGCATGGTGTTGATTTGATTCTCATTGAGAAGGTTCAAGGATAATTCATCATAATGGTGCACAATAATATTTCAGGAATGAACACCTCGTAGTGTGGATAATCATTAGGATCTTCTTGAGTTTCTTCTTCCTCAACATTATGAAGTGCCTCAAGATGTTCATACCTTATTTGTAAGGCCAATGCATACTTCCAAACTTCATGATAGGATTCAGGATCAGAATTTCCTTCTTCCACACTCATAAGCCTTTGCACATATTCTCTTCTCAAAATATCCATTTCTTTATCACCATATGCAAGAAAATAAACCATAGGAAGGGAGATGAAAGGAAATGTTCTCAAATTTTTATTCATTTGTGTGAAGTTGAAAATTATTCCTTCAGTGGAGTCTTCACGATCCTTCCCTTCATATAACATTTTATATCTCTTATGAATATTCTTCATCCATTTCATGGATTCTTGATCATCAGCAGCAGTAATTCACATTTTCTTTCCTCTAGCAACACTCTTCTTGAATTAGAGCCACCATGACTTGATGATGGGTCTTCACAAACAACAATATTCTCCATTCTAAAGTCTTTTCATGGATACTGCAGAGATGGTATGGACCTTCTTTCCCTTGTCTGATTGTGAGTTGAAGTAAGAGATCTTTTTGTTGTCCTTGAATTTTTTTAAAGAGATGCTCCAGAATGATGGCTGATTAAAAATTTGCATTTCTTGGTAGTCATCTTCTTCTTCTTCATTGTCACTCATTGGTATTGAACTCCAATCTTGAAACTTTTTCATTGTGTTGTGGGAAACAAATATGACATGGATTCATTCCTTGATGGAGTCACCTTCAAAATATGATTTTCTTTGAAATCTAATTTTTTTTTTTTTGTTTTATGCCTTTTTTGTATTTTTAGAGATATCTTTGTGGGTGCACTTGGGAAAATATCTCCCCAAAAGATTCGCCAAAAAATATTGGTGAAATAATTTTCATATGGAAAATTATGTGTTTCCACCATGCTCACAGGGCTATGCCCCTCCTTCTTGTGTATGGGGAGGCTCCCATTATTGAATGTAAACTATCTAATCCTATCTAAATTTTTTGGGGTGGAAAAAAGTTCAGGGATCACACAGGAACACTTCACTGAACCTATGGAAAAGTTCAATTGTATGGGGTACAAGGGAGGAAATTACAACGATGAGGGGTGAAGGAGAGAAATTAGGAAAGGGAAGGTTATTGTTGTGAGTAGGAAATCACATAGTTCACACCCAATAACTAGAGTAGTTCAACATTCAATTAGAGGAAAGAAACAATGAATCCATTAGTGAGACTAAAAAACCTAGACACACAGTTCTTAGATTCATTCATCAAAGATACAAACTCTTTCTTGATCACTATGCTTACAAAGTGCATAAATAAGAGAAAATAAAGGAACACATGAGAAAGGGAAATGGAAGAAATGTAGCTTTTATTTCTTGTGTTGGTGATACAAAGCTCAACACCCAAATCCAATCCACAATTTCTACAAGAACTAAAATTTCAAGATCCTTTGGAATGGAGAAGCCATCCCAATTTATAGCATTGTGAATTGACCTTTCATCTACCCCCCACATGACTCTTCATGATCTCATTCAACTTGTGACTTTACATCTTCCTAGGAATGAAAATAAGTTCCCTTTTTATAAATTAAAGGGAATTTTACAATATAACTTTAAAAATTCACTTAAGTGAATGAGACAAAATACAATTATTACACTCAATGAAGAGTTAGAAATGGGGAGAGAGGGAAGAGGGAGAAAGAGGGAAAAGGAATAAGTTATCATATCTTGATGAAGAAGCTCCCTATGATGAAGAACATGTTGATTCATGCTTCTTGATGAAGAGTTTCCTGAGTGGGCTCTTGATCCTTGAATTCCTTACTGAATTGAGCTACTCGTAGTTGTCAACTTATCTGACCTCTGGAATGCAAACGCAACCCAACACCTTGGTCCATGTTCCAAGAACATCATTGATCTTCTTGCATTGACTGAGTCATATTTCATGATCCTTTCAATTTTAGAAATGTAACTTTTGATGTTGGTCATGGATTCTAAGTTATATTCATTGAAGGAAAGAGAGTCACCTACCTCTTTCTTGACCAACTCCTAGAAGGAAACAATGAGTTCATATGTTGACGAATTCTCAGTGAACAAAGAGAACTCAAGTTTCTAAACATAGTTATAGACATCATTCAAGCTATCAAAACCATGTTTCCCAAAATATTCCAACTCGGAAATTACATTCTTGACCATTATCATATCTCACATCTATGATGTGGATCCAAACTTGAGACAAATTCTCTGCAAATAATGCAAACAGGTTCTTTCTCATGAGAGTGTGATATTCGAAGGATCTCATTTCAAATATTAGTGGGAAAACCTCATCCAAGTGAATTACATATTTTACAAAGTCCTCATTTTCTTTCTTGACTTCCGACAAAGTTCTAAGGATGTCTTTGATGAGAGAGATGACCTCTATAAAGAATTCCCTACCTTGCTCAATGATCCCCTAGTTATTTGGATGACTTATATTTCCATTCTGACTCTGAGGTTCTATATTGCAGTTTGCATGCACACTTCAATTGTTCTTTTGGCACGTTTTCTTGGCTTATGTTCCTCATGCATCCTTGCACGCTCCTTTCCTGTGCTTCCCATTTTTTCCTTCTCCTTTCTTTTATTCTATCTCATTTTCCTTTACGCCCAATCTTTGTGAATTCTCCTTCTTCCCAATAGTCTATACATCCTGCGCGCGCTCCTTTTACTTGCTTCCCAAAAATTACTGAGTCCCTGAGCATTCTTGCACGCCCCCTTTCCTTGTTTTCACATTATCTTGTAATGATTTTGCCTCTTCCACATGTTCCTCTGGTAGGTATTCCTTTCAATTCCTCCCACTCACATTAATTTTGCATGCCTCCTACTTTCTTCTTCCACTTCTTCTTTCCTTTGTGCATTGTGTGCTTTCTTTCTGTGCCAATTCCTGTGCCACGTGGACTTGTCAGACATTGAGTGTATCACAGGCAACCTATCAAGCACACCAACAGGGTGTCAAATCCTTGTAACCAACTAAGGTGTGACATGTGGAAAAAGATGAACAAAATAGCTGATGACGTGGGTTACACTCCAGATCACTCAAGTTCAAATTTTGGTGGGATTGGGTAGGTGAGAAGATGGGAAACGTCTCTTATGCCATTAATGCAAGATTTGGTTGATCCAACCACCCGATTTGACTCAGATATCACCTCTTTCCTTCTCCTACATACCAAACAGACATGGAGAAGCACATTTGACATTTGCAGGTGGATTTGTAGGCATTCATTGTTGGTTGTTGGTGGTTGAGTTTTCAAATCAGATTTTCCCTCCTCCTCCTTCTCTCATCCATTCATCTATAAATGTAAGAGCATTTCTCATTGATAAGGGTTGGATTCTTTCAGTTTGTATAGGAATTTCCTTGCATTTTGAGTTGCAGACCTTTAGATCTGGTCCTTGCATGTGGATATCAGCCTCATATGCCATTGTAATCGACTGTGCATTTCTGGAAGTAATAGAAGCATTGTTTTGTGGCTATCTTCTGCCTTAACTTGTTTTTTATTCTTCTTTCTTGCCTTTCCTTCATGTTGTGTGTTTTTTGTGCCTTCTCATGTCCCTTGCATCTCCTTTTTTGATTGTGTTTCATGAAAATGACTATGCAGTGACTACATTCTGGTTGTGTTATGCATGTGTCTAGCCTTCCTCTATGCATTTTCCTTCATTTTCACTCAAAGTTGATCATGTTCATCCCCCCTTCTTTCTGGTGTTATCACCTTCCTTAGTTTTAGTTTTCCCTTTTTGCATATCCTTCTATCCCTGGTCCCTTGGCATTTTTAGCTTAGGATTTCCTTTTCAACATTAGGAGTAGCAGTAGCAGTAGAAATAGGTAGAGGAACCAGCCTTCTCCAGAGGTCTGTCTCAAGTGCGCAAGGTCCCACAACTTGGAGACAGTCCCATTGTTGACTCAATGACTCAGTTCTTTCAGATCTGAGACATGGGTGCAAGTTTGAGCCAGAACAACTTCTGGCACGCCCAGTGGGACCAGCATTGAAAGCTTAAATTTCATCATTACTAAGTTTTGGTGTGTGACTTAGTGATTTCCAGCCTTTGGAGGCTTGTTTCAACACATCTGGTGACTCCCAACATTCCAGATCTACTATTTTTAGTAGTCCTGAGTGCCTTTCATGAGAAGAGTGCATATGAGACAAAGCGCAACAGCTGAAGCATATTTTGAGTACCTCCAACTATCTCCAAGGAGAATATGTAGTAGAACACCCATGCACATGCATCTCCATCTCTAGTGTGTGTGCACAATCCACTCCTCCTCACAGTATACTTGCGCACCCTACTATGGCACTACAACCACCTCCTCCTCTGAGGAACTTTTCCAACTTCACTAGTGGAAGCCCTCTTGTTCTGAATGTGCAACATGATATGCCAACAACCACACTCAAGAGTATTCCATACTTTACTGGTGAGAATCAAGTCACCCCTGTTGAGCACATCCAGGATGTAGAAAACGTGTGCTCAGTCTATCTGATCACACATGATGATGTAGCATTCGGGATTCTTGCAACCTCATTCAAAGGGAAAGTACTCCAATGGTACAGAGGTTTGAGACCTACATCTATTGCCACCTGGGATGAGCTTGGAAAAGCTCTATGTAATTATTTTGAAGACAAGTCAGATCACCTATCACTGGTGGAACAACTGACTACAACAAAGAGGGCACCCAATGAGTAAATGATTGATTTCAATATCAGATTCTAGAAGACTTGGGATAGAATCCCTCAAGTGGTAAGGCCTACATCCCAACATGCTTTCTTGTATTATCTAAGGGCCTTGAATAGTGACATTTCAGTCATGATTCAATCCATGGGAGGTAGAACCTTACCTGTTGCTTACAACATTGCAATAAGGGTAGAAAATAGTCTCATTCAGGTGGGAAAATTAGCTCTTAGACCTCCCATACTCTTATTCCTAGATATGTATTCAGTGCCACAACCTTCTATTGCTCCCATTCCTGATCAGAGCACTCAACCTATTTCATCCACATCATATTCTCCCATGCAACAGAAAGAAGATGAAGAAATGAAGGCCCTGATTAGAAACTTGTCCAATAAAGTTATATCTTTAGAAAAATAGTAGGCACAAGCCTTCAGAAATAGTTCTAATCAAGGGCATAATCAAAAACAATCATCCCTGGAGAATCAATATGCAAACCAAAGATATGCGTAGAACCAACAAAATGATAGATGGCATGCTAATGTGCATCTTCCCTTACAAGTTATTCCTCCTACACAACCTCTTCCAGTGCCCAGCACAAGCCAAGCACTTGTTATAGTTCAGAACAACATGGTGCAAGAGTCAGAATGGTGCTTTCCTTGCAACATGCCTCATAGTCAAAATCACTGCACTAACGTTGCATGTGTACAGACCTTCATGATTCATGTTGCTTCTAACTGTGAACCTTCTACAAGTGCAAGTGAGCCTAAGAGTCAAGAAAATCTAGAATCCCCTTCAGAGGCCAACCTTATGTTCTTTGGCATGCTGAAGACTTCTGTGTAATTAATCAAGCTGCAGATGACACAAATAGACCATGTGCCCAAGTTGCTGACAACACAAGGTACAAGAAGAGAATGCTTGAGTCTGTGCATGCAAGTCTCAATTCCTGCAACACAGGCCTGATCCTCAAAAGAAAAAAGATATGGCATCCAAGGCATCCAGTACAAAAATTTCACAAGTTCCTATACATGTGAGGCTCCATGCAACACTTCTCCTGAAGTAGTGTGTTCCCCTCCTTTGGTAGGTCAAGCCTCTGCACAAGCTAAGGCCCCTACCTCTACACCTGAACAAACAAGAAAAGATGTTGTTGTGCCCCAAATGCACAAGTCAATGGGCCTTCCATTCAACATTGTGGACCAGATGAAGAAGACAAATATAAATGTCACAATGTGGGATGCCCTGGCCATTCCATCTCAGTGTGACCTGTTGCATGAAGCTCTGGCCCAACTCCCACGCACTGATCCAGCTGTCCAAAAACCATGCGCTACTGTCAATATTTGTCAAGCAGAGGAGAAGCAAGTAAGTAAGGTTGTCAAAACCCCACCCTTTATATGTATTTGATCATAGGAAAACACCTTGTGCACAATTGTATGATTGACTCAGGCTAGTACTTCTTTCATGCCTAAGAAAATTGTTGATGTCCTAGGTCTTAAGTACAGCCCCTTGTCCAAAGGAGTCCTAAAACTTGATGGATCAACTGTCACCACTTTGGGAGTCATCAAGGATCTTGAGTTAACCCTCCATGCATGTCCAAGCCTCACTATAACTCAAGATGTGTCAATCATTGACCTACCTCCTTTGTTTTCCTTATGTCTATCAAGGGATTTTACTGCTAAAGTGGGTGGTTACTTGTCTTCTGATTGGTCCCATATGTTACTTAAGAACAAGGTATGGTACCCGGTTTACCATACAAGTTGAGCCAATATTTTCCTATCATGTTGATTCATATGACCCATCTCCTCTCCAAGCCAATTGCCTAATCCAAGAAGAGCAGGTTTCAAGTTTCTGAAGAGCAGCTTGTTCCTCCTCCTCTACCTGACTTAGTGCTAGATGAGTGGGTGGAAAGGCACCACAAATTTGATCCATATGCTGAAGAACTTGAAGCTTTTGAAACTGGGCTTGGTACTTATTGCATCCTTGAAGAAGAAGTTGTGTTTCCGTGCACTCAAGAAAAATAAAGAAAATTCTGGTTTGTGGAAGTTGTACTTTGATGGTTCCAGAAGCAGAAAAATGGTGGGTGCAAGAGTTGTTCTCATTTCTCCCAAGGATGAGAAGTTATTCTTCATGCACAGGTTGCAGTTCACATGCTCCAACAATGTAGCAGAATATGAAGCATTGGTGCATGGTCTTCTTATTGCTGAGAAGAAAAGGATTAAGGCACTGCAGATCTTTGGGGACACATAATTGGTTATCCACCAGGTCACAAACAAGTGTGTGACAAAGAATAAGCTTCTCAAATCTTATAAACATAGATTTTGGGACCTCCTTGAGAGCTTTGATGCTCTAAATCTGTAGGTGGTGCCAAGGAAGATGAACAAAGAAGTTGATCAGATGGTCATGCTTGGTTCACAGTTCTCTCCTGCTGAGGATTTTGTCAAGGGAAACACACAACATGTCAAGATGGTAATCAGACCATCCATTCCAGAAAACAACACCAGTTGGAAAGTGTTTGACAGTGACACACAAATCATCCATTTCATTCAAAATGAAGTTGAGTTCTCTTCAAGCATGCAAGCTGACTTGCATGACAACTATGGTGACCAAGTGATCCAACTAAAGACAAACAAGTTTCCTAAAGGGTTGGTTACCTTAGAGAAAATATTTATCCCTGATGATGAGTTCAAGGGTGAAGAAAAGTATATGCACAATGACACAAGAAGACTACTCCCCAGTCACTATTGCGTGCGGAAAGGAGTTGTTGCCCAGTAAAGCTTGCACGCATGATGAAAAGTAGGCCTTCATCTCTCTATGCCAGAAATACAGTGACATATTCTCATGGGAGTATGAAGACCTAAAAGGATTTGATCCAAGTGTTTCTCAACACTCCATTGACCTTGATCCTAGTATCAAGCCCATCAGACAAAAGCAAAGGCCAGTCAATCCAAGGATAGAGCCCCTCATGAGGAAAGATTGTCTAAACTCATTGAGGAAAAGATAATATTTTTGATCAAGTACTCTACTTGGGTCATGAATCTTGTTCCAGTGCACAAGAAGAATGGTGAAATCAGACTCTGTGTTGATTTCAAAGATTTGAATAAGGCATCTATGAAGCATCACTATCCTTTGCCTTCATTGGAGCAAATTTTGCAGACTGTGGCTAGCGTGCAAAGATTTTCTATGTTGGATGGGTATTCTGGCTTCAATCAGATCCTGGTCAAGGAAGAGGATCAATTCAAAACAACATTTACAACCAAGTGGGGAACATATGCATATCAAAATATGCCCTTTGGTCTGTCAAACACAGGCACAACATTTTAGCATGCCATGGATATTGCCTTCAAAGGATATATCAATGAGTTCATCTTGGTTTACCTAGATGACATAAACTATCTTCTCAAAGTAGAGCGTGGATCACATGGTGCACCTAGAGAAAGTATTTGAGAGATGTAGAAAATTTGGGGTGTCTCTTAACCCCAAGAAGTGTAATTTCACAGTGGTGCAGGGAAATATTTTGGGCCATGTGGTCTCAAAGGATGGCATCGCAATTGATCCTGAGTGTGTTTCAGCCATCCTGGCTCTTTCCCTACTGGTGCATAAGAAAGCCTTGTAGTCCTTCCTAGGAAAAATCAACTTTGTTAGGAGATTCATTCCTAACTTTGCAGGACTGGTAAGGCCCATCACCCTCATGCTCAAGAAGGACACGACGTTCAAGTGGATAGCAGAAGGAAAGGATAGTTTCAACAAGATCAAGCAAGAAATTTCTTGTGTGCCAACACTCATCAACCCAGATTATTCCAAGGATTTCATCCTTTATGTTTATGGAGCTGATGCGAGTGTTAGTGTTGTCCTGACACAAGAAAATGAACAAGGACTGCAGCATCTAGTGGCTTTCTTTAGTCAGACACTGAAGGATTATGAGTTTAAATATAGTCACATGGAGAAACAAGTCTATGCCATCATGTGTGTGCTCAAGAAGTTCAAGAGTATGCTCACCACAAACCACATCAAGGTGTTAGTTTCACACTCAGGTGTTAGAGACTTCATCATGGGAGAAGAAATCAATGAGAAGAGAGCATGATGGGTGACCAAAATCATGGAGTATGATGTGACTATCAAAGCCACAAAGTTGGTAAGAGGTAAGTGCGCTCTATAAATAACTTGCTGAGGATGCACGCAAATGAACCTGAGACTTCATTATTTCTGGATGAAGATCCCACGTGCAAGAACCTAAACAAGATGAAAATCTTAGTGCACAACTGGATGAAGGACATGATTACATTCCTTTCATGAGGGGCACATACCCTCCTGGTTTGAACAAAGAAAAGAGAAGACATCTGAGGCTACAGTCAATACCATATGTTCTGATTGATGGCCTTCTCTTCAAAAGAAACATTGATGGCGTACTATTGAGGTGTATTGATGTGCACAAATTGAAAAAGTGTTAGCAAAATTTCATGATGGATTCTCTAGTGGACACTTCTCTACTAGGACTACAGTAATGAAGATTCATCATGGTAGGATTCTTTTGACCTACCCTATTTTCAGACACACACAAGTGGGTAATGAAGTGCAAAGAATGCACTTTCTTTGTAGGAAAGAAGAAATTGGCAGTGCTTCCCCTCTGACCAATCCAAGCAGATCAACCTTTTACGCAATGGGGTCTTGACTTCATAGGCATGATCAATCCTCCTTCAAGCATTGGACATAAATGGGTGCTGACAGCTATGGATTACTTCACCAGATGGACAGAAGTTGTCACACTCAAGGAATCAACTGAGTCAGTCATCCTTGAATTTCTTGAAGGTATTGTAACAAGGTTTGGCATTCCTCAAACCATTATCTTGATAATGCAAAAGCCTTCCTTGGTACTAAAATTATTGATTGGGCTCTTAGTCTTGGTATATACTTGAAGACCTCCTCCAATTATTACCCTCAAGGTAATGGCTTGGCAGAGTCAACAAATAAGAACCTGATCAGGATCATGAAGTGAACAATGAATATCAACCAAAGATAGTGGCATACAAAGGTCTCATGCATGCTCTGGGAAGACAGAATCACAATGAAGAAGGCAATAGGAACTTCACCTTATAAGATTTTCTATGGAAAGGAGGCTACACTTCCTTTGATACTTGAGTTGAATTCATTATCACTTGCCCAACAACTAGAATTTGAAGGTGCAAACCAGAGAGAAATCAGAATGGTAGAGCTGGTTGAACTTGAAGAATCAAGGAATTCTACCATGATCAAGCTAGAACAACATCAACAATCAACAAAGAAGTGGTTTGATAGAAAGGCTAGGCCTCAAGCTTTCAAATTTGGGGACTTGGTCTTAAAATGGGATGCTGACAGAGCTAAACCAGGGTGTCATTCAAAGTTTGATGCACTTTGGAGTGGCCCATATATTATCAGTTCCTTTAAGGAGGCTAACTGTTTGAGTTATCTCATCTTGATGGAGGCATGCTTTCAATCCCAGTCAATGGGATTTATCTCAAACCCTTCCATTAAGCTTGCTGCATCATTTTGTATATATTAGAGTAGTTTCAATTCCTCCAAGTGTGTTGTGTGCACATTGTCTTGTTTGTACATAGTTCTTTCTTTCCACGTGCTTCTTATGCATGCTCTTTTGTTGCTTCCTAGAATGCTAGTCACCTTCCAATAGTTTTTAGTAGTCTTGCAAGATTCAGGATAGAGTTCAGAACATGCTTCAAGTGACTCAGGGGTAGTTCTTCAAAGTTGTAGATCAGAGGTTCATATATACGCTGACTCCATGCCCAATGGATGCTCCAGGCTACTGATCTCCTTCATCTAGCAGGAAGATGGCCCCAAAAGTCACCAAGCTATTATCCAAATAACTCCCCTAGTTATTTGGACAACTTATATTTCCATTTTGGCTCTGAGGTTCTATATTGCAGGTTGTGTGCACTTCAATTGTTCTTTTGGCATGTTTTCTTGGCTCCTGTTCCTTGCGTGCCCTTGCGAGCTCATTTCTTGTGCATCCCATCTTTTCCTTATCCTTTCTTCTATTATGTTCCATTTTACTCATGCCCAATATCTGTGCATTCACCTTCCTCCCAGTAGTTATACACCCACTCCTTGACTTGCTTCCCAAAATTAGCTAAGTCCCTGACATTCTTGCACACCCCCTTTCCTTGTTGCCACACATTATCTTGTAATGATTGTGACTCTTCCATATGTTCCTCTAACATGTATTCCTTCCCTTCCTCCCATGCACATTAATTTTGTGTGCCTCTTGCTTTCTTCTTCTTTTGTGCTTCTTTCCTTCGCGCGCATGTTTTTGCCTTCTTCTGCCAGTTCCTATGCCACGTGGACTATCAGACATTGAGTGTATCACATGCAACCTATCAAAGTGCACCAATAGGGTGCATTGAATCCTTGCAACCAACTAAGGTGTGACATGTGGTATAAAATGACAAAATAGATAATGACGTGGGTTACAATCCATAACACTCAAGTTCAAATTTCAGTGGGATTGGGTAGGTGAGAAGCTGGAAAATGTCTCTCATGCCATTAATGCAGGATCTGATTGCTCCAACCACCTGATTTGATTCAGATCTCACCCCTTTCCTTCTCCTACATGCCAAATAGACATGGAGAAGTGCATTTGATAGATTTGTAGGTGGATTTGTAGGCATTCATTGCTGGTTGTTGGTGGTTGAGTTTTCAAATCAGATTTTCCCTCCTTCTCCTCCTTCTCTCATCCATTCATCTATAAATGTAAGAGCATTTCTCATTGATAAGGGTTGGATTCTTTCAGTTTGTATAGGCATTGCCTTGCATTTTGAGTTGCAGACCTTTAGATCTGGTCCTTGCATGTGGATATCGGCCTCAGATGCCATTGTAATCAACTGTGCATTTCTAGAAGTAATAGAAGCATTATTTTGTGGCTATTCTTCTGCCTTAGCTTGTTTTTATTCTTCTTTCTTTCCTCTCCTTCACATTGTGTGTTTTTTGTGCCTTCTCATGTCCCTTGCGTCTCCTTTTCTAACAGTGTATCATGGAAATGATTGTGCAACTGCATTTTGGTTTATGTATGCTACGTGTGTCTAGCCTTTCCTTTGTGCATTTTCCTTTGTTTTTCACTCAAATTTGATCATGTTCATCCCCCTTTCTTTCTGGTGCTATCACCTTCCTTAGTTTTAGTTTTCCCTTTTCTCATATCCTTCTATCCCTGGTCCCTTGGCATGTTTAGCTTAGGATTTCCTTTTTAGCATTAGGAGTAGCAGTAATAGTAGAAATAGGTAGAGGAACCGACCTTCTCTGGAGGTCTGTCTCAAGCATGCAAGGTCCCACAACTTGGAGACAGTCCCATTGTTGACTCAATTCCTGAGATTTCTTTGAGACTAGGCATGATAGAAAGTTATGTTGTCCTTGTCCTAATTTTGAGCATTTCTTGAATCTATGGAAATGGATCTTCAGGAGTTAACACAAGTTCGATCATCGGAGCACTTTTAGAAGCTTGCTGTGGAACCAACTCTTGATCATCATGGGGGAGATTTTCCATCAGGGAAGACATGCATGGATGCCCTTAGAGAGAGATGTGTTGCGATGAATCACTCTTGCTTGATTTGTGAGATTCTATGAGATATTCAATGAGCTTCACCTATTTATGATCTCTCCTGGAATATGGGATCACTTTTCTCTCTTTTTTCATTACCTTCACTTCATGTTTGTTAATTTCTTTATGTAATGTTTTACTTCCATCAACTCAACTTGGCTCACTTAGCTCAATAAGCTCAATTAGTCAACTCACTAGGGAGGTGTGGATGGATCTAATATGATTGATGAGTTGTTTATTTTGACTTACGATGGATATTTGACTCTTTTTAGATCTCTTTTGAATACGCAGTATCCCTAGGTTCTCAACTGATGTGTTATGTGATGTTTTGCCTTTGTTCCTAGACACAACTATGATCAAAATGATGCCTCAAGACCTCTATGAATGATGAATTTATTTATTTGAACTATGAAATCATCATAAAACCTTGTGAAGATATCAAAAAATAACTAGATGACTGAAAATGGAGCTTATTACAACTTTTTACACTCGAAACAGAGACTTTTTATTTTTAGCAAGTGGAACCAGGACTTGGTATTTTGGGATATTTTTCCCATTTTACTCAAATTTGCAATTCTTGATCATCTGGCATACTCAATTCAACTTCATTGATGATGTTTTTCTATTTTTGGAAACTTTCTATTTTTAGATCCTTTACTTTTTGTTCTTTTTTCTGCTTTTCTACCTTTTTGGTCAAAATTGCCTAGTTTATCATTTTCATTGTTCACTGAGTGCACTATTTTAAGAGGACTTGTTATTTTTAGTAAGTTACTATTTTTAGAAATTAAGGATTATAGATACTTACTATTTTTAGAAACTACATTTTTCTACCTCATATTGCAACAAAAATTGCATCACTGGATTAGGCTATTCGTTGCGATCTCGTGCTCTGAATTTCAACTCAATCCACCCACTAGAATATCAAAAAACTAAAAAATAAAATGCTAGGGCATAAAACTAGGTTTTTCTATCGTTAATCAACCAGTTTAACTCTACTACTAAAATATTCTTGAAGGCATCTAGATTGAAGAACACCTAAGAAAATTTCACCCGATTTCAATCACTAGTTTGTAAGAAATGAGTTTTTCAAATTTCAGTGCATATAGTGGCTCTAGATGAATTTTGACATGGTTTCTAGAAACTTTATAGGTTTATGGAGATATTATTTAGTAATAATGTATTTATGGAGAATAAATGGAGTTGGAACAAGTTTATTTCGTGTTTAAAACTTTTCAGCGGCATTTTTAGTTCACAAGAAGAAGAGGTAAGAAGAAGTAATGTATAAATAGTTAGTTCATTTTTGAGTTTTCAACCAACTTGGGGGTGGGTAAAAATTTTTGTCCCCATTATACCCACTATCTCCCTTG
Source organism: Taxus chinensis (assembly GCA_019776745.2). Taxonomy (NCBI): domain Eukaryota; kingdom Viridiplantae; phylum Streptophyta; class Pinopsida; order Cupressales; family Taxaceae; genus Taxus; species Taxus chinensis. The sequence continues at coordinate 96,888 of JAHRHJ020000821.1, forward strand.
GTCCCCATTATAAGTATATTCAATTTATACTATCTCCCTTGGGCTGTAAACTAATTTGTCCCCATTATAAGTATCTTCAATTTATACTTCTTTGCCTCAGCTCTCTCCACTTCTTTTTTCTCCAAGAGTATCATAGACTTAGTTCTAACCTCCTCTTCTTTGCTTTGTTCCTTTAAAATCTTATTTGAATTCACCTTCTTCATTATGAGTCTTAAAAATGACTCATTTTTCTCAATATTGGTCATATCTACACATTCACCACTAGAAACATGATTAGTTTTAAAATCATGGGGCTTCATTTCCTCCTCCACCACTGCTAGCAGTTTTTTTTCTCTTCATTGTTTGGGGCTTCTTCAAATGCCCTCTTGATTTCACCTATACCTTCTATATTGGTAAAATCTAGCTCCACCCTTCTTTTCTCTATTTGAAGTCCAAATGACTCAATTCCTTTCTCTACTGCTTTTTGTTGCTCAAGTTCATCCATATCATGTTCCTTTTCACTCTTCATCTTCATCTCTTAGTCTATGTTTGCAATGTTTTCTTTATCCTCCAAGCTTGCTCTACAATTCACTTTGGCTTTCATCTCATCCTCTCCACTAAGCCAACTCCGCATAACTATAAGAGTTCTTCATGACCTTTCCACCATACCAACTGTTGTATTGCTATGTTTATTTGATCCATAATGAGCTAGAGATGACCCACATGCTTCTTCTTCTAACTTGTCTTCACTTGTGTTCTTTCATTCTTCATTCAAAGCATATTTTATTTCTTCTCTTTCTTATTTTTATGTACCTATTGTCACACACTCAAATACAAAGTCATATTTAAAAATGAGAGGATCTCTAGCCTCTTGAGTAGCTCTTTCAGTGAGCTCTTCTTCTTCTTTTCTCAAACTCTTATCTTCTTCACCTTCTTTAAGATATGCCAAAAATATCTCTATAATCTCTTCTTATTCACTTTCCTTTTCATCTTCCATGATAAATCTCTTGACTTCTTTTCTCTTCTCATTCTTTTTATCCTTCTCTCTTCCTCTTTTATCCATCTTCTTAGTTGCATCCTTTTCTTTTTCTCTATAAGTAACCTAATGGGCCACTTGATTATTTTTGTTAGCACAATCCCTCTTTCTTGGATTTGTAATTCCACCCACTATTTCATCAACATAGACACTTGCTCCAAATATCTCTTAAGTGAATTTATTTCTTCCTCCATCCACTTTTATCTTTTCCTCTCCATCTCTCTTCTTTTCTCCTTCTCTCTTTCTTCATTTTCTCTCTTTCTTTGGTTGATCAAATTCAACACAACCTTCAATTGCTTCTCATTGACTTCTTCCATGTATTTCTTCAATATTTATTCTTTAGTTCTCTCAGTCTTGTTTTTGATTTTCTATTCATTCATCATGTTGAGCCACTTAGGCACCGCATAACCTTGCTCATTAGTCAATTCATAAATCTCAATGGCTCTTCATGTTCTTGTCCTACATATCCTTCATCAACACTTGCAAATCAACTTGTTAGCTTCAAGAAATACTTTCATACAAATTTATTAACTGATCTTGTAGGCTCATATACCACTAATGATGTCAACACATAGCAACAACAACCTTCTTGCAACTATAGCAAGGATTTCAACAATTAAACTCTCCTTTCTTGGCATATGGAAGTTCATACAAGGTTCATAATGTACTTAACTTGGATTTTAAATGAAAGAATTAGAATAATTACCTCTTGCAAAGTTCTAGTTCATATTCTTCATACCCTTCCTCTTACTCAGAGAGTGATGATATTTCATCTAAAGGAAGATTTATAAGTCCTATTATGTCCATCATCCCTCTTCACATTTCTCTTCAATCAAATAGCCCCTTCTTAGAATTTAAGCCTTTTACATTCTCTTAAACCTTACACCATGTTATTATACTTCAATAAACCTTATACCATCCATCAAATTCATGGAGAAAGAACCAAGAGCTATATTCTTGCTACTTACCCAAATTTGCAAATCAATGCCTTTAAGACAATACCTATTGGACCAAAAAAGTTTGTAGTAAACTATGAACACCCAAAAGGATCCATTACCTTCATTATTTACTCTTTATTACACCCAATATGTATATAAAATTCTAGGTTCCAACTTCTTGTGTTATTCTCTAACCACCACCTTTTGTTTTTTTTCTTATAACCATTCACTAGGTATGTATGTATAAACTATCATGTATAGTTTCCTTTCTAGGTGGATTCAACATGAAAGGGATATCATTTATAGTTCCCTTTAGAGAGTCTAAGATATGTATGAAATATCAAGAGACAAATTCAAATTTATCTAGTATTTTCTTTGTAAAGGAGCTCCTCAAATTAGGCTTATGGATTGTGCACTGTCAGTAGTCAAAGACTGTCATTAAAATATTCAAAATGGACCATTAAAATCAAAATTTTCCTTCAAAATCCTTGAATATGCCTTACCTTCATATCTCCTTATAAATTTCAAATCTAAATTTGAAGGCTTAAGGGTATAAGTCTCAAGCCCTAGCTCTAGTCTAACCATCACCTATAGTTCAGTTGGAGAGGGTAATTTATTTACAACTTCACTAATAAATAAAATCAAGGGACAATATTTTAGGTTAGGATCTGTCTCCAAGAGAACCATACAACTCCCTTACCAGTATTCTATGAACTTCACTCAAGTTTTCATTCTTTCACTAGATTAGATCATGCATGTAGGGTTTTATGATAGTCACTAGGGTTTAAAATGGAAGGATGACTTCCTCTTAAGTTTACATAATCTAATTGTCTTCAAATACTAAATACATTCTTATATCTAAGCACTTCACCTCTAGCATTTGATAGGGAAGGGGTATTTGATCATTCAAATGAAATCATGAAATTACTAGTATAATTCAGATTATGAGCAGCAATATAACACCAAATAACACAATATTTCAGAATAATGATCTCAATATGCAATTGTAATAGCTTCGCCACTTCGAGGGGGCAACCTCCAAACCATATAATAAGACTCAAATGCTCAAATGATAATGAACTACTACCTACAATCCTCTATATATACTATTCATATGTTATGGCCATCACCCAGGCCGACCTATTAAGCATGAGAAAGTATAAATGATATAATAAAATGATATGGTAAGCCACAAGTCGGCTACTCATATCCTAATACAAGCAATAGGTTAAGGGCGTAGCATGCCCTTCCCCTTCAAACCAACGTTGTCCTCAATGTTGAATAATCCTGGATGTTGCTGCAGAAAACCTTCATCCTCCCAGGTGGCATCTTCTATGCTCAGATTCTTCCACTTGATCAGATATTCCTTAATGTCTCTGGTTCTCAGCCTCTTAGTACGTGTTTGCAGAATCTTCTCTGGCTCCAAAATGATTCTTCCTTCCTCGTCAAGTTCTGGTAACTCTGTCTGGGCTTCAAATTTCTGTCCAATAACCTTCTTCAGGCATGAAACATGGAATACTGGGTGTATGTGTGAAGATGGAGGCAACTCTAGTTTATAAGCAACACTGCCAATTTTCTGTAGAACCTGATAAGGGCCATAGTATTTAGGAGCAAGTTTGTTGTCCTTTTTCTGTTGCTTTAGAGACATCTGTTTGTAAGGCTGGAGATGTACAAAAACCCAATCACCAATTTCAAAATGTCTTTCACTACGATGTTGATCTGCTTGTTGTTTCATCCTGTTTTGTGCTAATGCTAAATTCTCCTTCAAACTAGCCAAAACCTGTTGTTGATGTTGAATGTGTTCCTCAACATCTCTGACCTTAGTTTGCACCCTCAAGGAGGAAGTGATAGAAGGTGGATGGTAACCATATAATGCTAAAAATGGGGTCATTTGAGAAGAGGTATGAAAAGATGTGTTATACCACCATTCTGCAAGTGGTAGCCATTTAATCCATCTTTCCTGCTTATCTGATACAAAACAACGTAGATACCCCTCTAAGCATTTGTTGACCACTTCCATTTGCCCATCAGTTTGAGGATGATAAGATGAACTGTGAGCTAGCTGAGTACCCAAACATGAAAATAATTCCGTCCAAAAATTACTTGTGAAAATAGGATCACGATCACTTACAATTATCTTTGGGGTTCCATGTAGCCTTTGAACTGTCTCCAAAAAAATAGTTGCGACTGTACTAGCTGCAAATGGATGTGATAGGGCACAAAAATGGGCATATTTTGTGAGCCTATCCACAATCACGAAAATAACATTCTTACCCTCTGAACAAGGCAATCCGGTGATGAAATCCATGGAGACCTCCTCCCATCTCTGGCTAGGAATTGGTAAGGGTTGCAACAGACCTGGTGTCTTAATTGTTTCCCCTTTGTTCTGTTGGCACACTAAACACTCTGATACAAAATTTTGTACATCCCCCTTGAGTCCTTCCCAAAATAATTCTCTTTTTATTCTATGATATGTCTTCAAAAACCCAGAGTGTCCTCCAACAGGTGAGGCATGTAGCTCTGCAAGAATCTTATGCTTCAACTCAGAATCTTTACTCAAGTATAACATGTCCTTGTACCATAGGGCATTACCTTTCCACTCAAATTTTTTAGATGTCATAGATCCTTGCTTGATATTCTGTATTAGAGATTGTGTATCCTTGTCTTGATCCCATTCCAATCTTGTTTCATCCACCCAATCGGCCGTCAACATCGACATTCCACATAGTAAGGCATCTGCGGATGTATCCCTTCTAGACAATGCATCAGCTACTACATTTTCTTTACCCTTTTTGTATATGATTTCAAAATCATAACCCAACATTTTTGTTACCCACTTTTGTTGTTCCTCAGATGATAACCTTTGCTCCAAAAAGTATTTGAGACTATCATGATCAGTTTTTACCTTGAAGTGTCTACCCATGAGATAGGGCCTTCATTGCTTGACCAAATGAAGAATAGCCATCATTTCTTTCTCATAGACCGGTTTGAGCAGATATTTTCCTTTGAATTGGTGACTCTCAAATGCAATTGGTCTTCCTTCTTGCATTAGAACTACTCCCAATCCTGATCCTGAAGCGTCACATTCAACAATGAAGGTTTTTGAGAAGTTGGGAGTAGCCAAAACTGGGGTGCTGCACAAGGCTTCCTTCAGCTGCTCAAAGGATTTAGTGGCTAAGTCTGTCCAATGGAAGGCATCCTTCTTTAGCAATGCAGTGAGTGGGGTTGCTATTCTACCATATCCCCACACAAATCTTCTGTAGTACCCTGTTAGTCCTAGGAACCCACGAAGATTTTTGAGAGTTTTGGGTCTTGGCCATTCCACCATAGCTTTGATCTTCTGAGGATCAACTTTGACGCCTTCATGGGATACAATGTGACCCAAGTACTCTACCTCTTGTACACCAAAAGAACATTTAGATGGCTTTGCATAGAGAGTATGTTTCTCCAAAACTTCCAACACTTTATTTACATGTTGTAAGTGTTCTTCCCATGTCTTACTGTAAATCAATATGTCATCAAAGAAAACTAATACAAATTTTCTTTAAAATGGCTTGAAAACAGTGTTCATCAAGCTTTGAAAGGTTGAAGGCACATTTGTAAGACCAAAAGGCATTACCAAAAACTCATAATGGCCCTCATGAGTCCTGAAAGCCATTTTATGAACATCTTCCTCTTTTATTCTAATTTGATGGTACCCTGAACGAAGATCTAATTTTGTGAAATAAATAGCACCATGCAATTCATCAAGTAAATCATCAATTACTGGAATAGGAAACTTATCTTTGATGGTATACTTGTTGAGTTCTCGGTAATCTGGACACATCCTCCATGTTTCATCTTTCTTACGTACCATGACCACTGGGGAAGAATAGGCACTCTGACTAGGCCTGATGATACCTGCCTTCAACATTTCCTGAACCATTTTCTCGATCTCACTTTTCTGGGAATATGGGTATCTGTATGGTCTGATGTTAGGTGTTTGGCTCCCTGGAATCAACTGAATGGCATGATCATGATCCCTAACTGGTGGTAGTCCCTTTGGAATTGCATCAAAAATAGATGAGTGAGCATCAACAATCTTCTGAAGATCGGGTGGCATTGAAGACTCTGTATTTTGTACTTCTATGGAAAATAACTTTGCTATAAATCCATCTACTCCTTTTCTGAGAACCTTCTGCATCTGATGAGAGCTAATAATCTGTGGAGACTTAGCTACCATCCCATTCAATTGTATTGTCCTTCCATCTGAATGAAATCGCATGAACAATTCTTGGAAATTCATCTCTATAGTACCTAAGGTTGTGAGCCATTGGACACCCAAAACAATATCTGCCCCTCCCATAGAAATAGCAAACATAGGTGAGTCTAACATGTAGTCTCCCATGGAAAGCTTGATACTATGGCATTTTCCTGTGCACTTGACTGTCCCACCATCCGCAATCATAACTTGCATTTCTGGAGCTGGGTAAATAAAACAATTGAGGCGGGCAGCTAACTTACTATTTATGAAGTTATGAGTACTCCCCGAGTCAATCAACACTGTCACCTTCTATTTTTTGAGATAGCCAATAACCTTGAGTGTTTGAGGAGTACTAATACCTGACAATGCATGGCAAGAAATTGTAGGTTGGTGATCCTCTACTTCCTCTTCTACTGGTTCCTCAACCTCTCCTATAATTTCAGCATCCTCATCATCCTCATTACCTCCGTCAATATAGAACAACTTCTTCTCAGCACATTTGTGTCCCGGTCCATATTTTCTATCACAGTTAAAGCATAATCCTTTTTCTCTCTTTTCTTCCATTTGTTGAGGAGTCAGTCTAATTGGCCTAGAAAATGAAGGGGAAGAGATACTACGGTCTTTGGTGTTAATGAAAGGTGGCCTCCTACTACAAAGAACTTTTTCCTCTGCTCGACGTGCCATGATAATAGAATCAGAAAGCTTGAGTGGATTAAACATACGTACCTCATGCTCGATGTGGTCCTTAAGACCCCCAAGAAATAGGTCATTCAGATTCTCTTCTGGTATATTCTCCACCCTTAAGGATAGGTTCTGGAATTGATGCACATAATCTTTGACTGATCCTATTTGTCGTAACTTTGCTAATTGACTAAAGTAGTTCTCTGAAACACTGGAACTATAGTGCAATTGCAACTCCTCGGTAAAAACTGTCCAAGTGACACCGAGACCATTCTTCTGCCTCTGAGCACATAACCATCGATACCAAACGAATTGGTCTGGTTCAAGATACAGGGATGCCAAAGTCACCTTTTGTCCTGATGGTGTTTGATGTAGCTCAAAGAAGTTCTCCATTTGATTTATCCAATTCAGGGGATCTTTACCATCAAATTTGTGCATATCCACTTTCGGCATCATGTTCCGTGGTTGCGAATAAGTTGGATTCTAATTGGGCTGGAAAAGTGATCCAACATGGTTATTTTGTCCATGATTTTGAACTGAAGATCCTCCTTGGTTGATATGGGATGGATTTGGGCCATACTTGTTTACCCTTTACATGTTGCATGATATCATCCAACCGATGATTGATTTGGGCTATGTCTCCTTTAGAGGCCATCTCAGATTGTACATTTCACAGCTCATACTCAAGTTGGCTCACCTTATGATCAACTGAAGTAAACCCTAGTGCTGAGGAATCTGTATTTACCCCTTCTGAATCCATCTCTTCAATCACTATCTCATCTTTATCTGGGGTTTTACCCAGAGTAACCGGATTCTTTTTTGCTCTTGTGGAAGGCCCCGCCATGATATCAAACCTTAGGGTTTAGGGTTTCGATACAAATTCGGCTGAACAGGAAAAAACATAGAGAAGATACTAATACTATTTTTTTAGAGCTTTCCGAAAATGTAAAGAACTTGAAAAAATTCCACAATTTGCACCCTAGGGAGTGATTTTATGAAAAACCCTAAATTTGTAATAACTTGTGCAAAATAAATCAAAAAAGTCTGAAATTTTCAGGGAACCTTACTTGAAATGTTTCACAACTCTGGTAAAAATATCTCCTACCAATTCACTCTGGTTCAAATATATTGTGGAAACAAAAAATTAGGGTTTTTGCCCTAATTTTGGCCCAGATCGCAGCTCTGATACCACTTGTAATGAAATTACTAGTATAATTCAGATTATGAGCAGCAATATAACACCAAATAACACAATATTTCAGAATAATGATCTCAATATGCAATTGTAATAGCTTCGCCACTTCGAGGGGGCAACCTCCAAACCATATAATAAGACTCAAATGCTCAAATGATAATGAACTACTACCTACAATCCTCTATATATACTATTCATATGTTATGGCCATCACCCAGGCTGACCTATTAAGCATGAGAAAGTATAAATGATATAATAAAATGATATGGTAAGCCACAAGTTGGCTACTCATATCCTAATACAAGCAATAGGTTAAGGGCGTAGCAGGTGTAAGATAGCCTTCTCAAACAAATTTGAGAATACATTCCCTAAATACTTGTTCTAGGTGCAAGATAACCTTCTCAAACAACTCTGAGATCAACAAAACACACAAACACAATAACAATACATAGAAATTAAGTAGATCATAGCACAAACTAGGTATTCTTCCTTTTTTCTTCTCTTGAAGCTCATACAAGGATTCTCATCCGGATGGAATGAGATGGATCAGTTATAATTTTACTTTTAACATTCCTCTACTCACTCTATAACTGAATATAGGCTCTTAAACTCATGGTCATATGCAATAATGTTGCTTTTGGAGGAATTTTGACAATATAACTTAAGCTTGTGAATGTCAACCAACTTGTTATGGGCTATAAACTAAGGGAGGACTTTAGAACACTCCTAATTGTCTCATTTCATCCATACAAAGGTGTAATTTCTTCGATAATGCCTCATAACTCCAACTACAAACCAAAATTTCCCTCAAAGTTTTAAATTGTCATTTTGGAGGGAAATAGCCAAATTTAAATTTGTGAAGGGCTTATTCAATCTTAACACACCTAGACAACTCTAAAAGACCTGTCAAAAGACCTAGGAAGACAAAATAGATATTATTATTCTATTTACAAGCTAGGGAGTTGATGCTCCTACATCAATTTGGGACATTTAGGACAGTCGGGACACCAAAATGTGTCACCCATCCAATAGTGAAAATGACTAACTCCTAAAAACATGAAACCACTTTTCCTTGAGCTCTAGGTGGTATTTTTAGGAAAACTTTTATATCAATTTGAATACTGAGACCATTTTAAAATCAATGGGATGGTTTTAAAGACTTGATTCTTCCTCATTCTCCAAAAAATGTTGATTTTTCTTTCGGAACCACAAGGTGAGTCTACACAAATTGATCTTCCCTGAGAAGCACTTAGGTCTTACAAAGAATGTAAATATTATATCATGTAGATAATTGAACTATATTTCTAATGATATATTTTTTGACCCTTAACTCTTTATGGATCTCTTGGAATCATCTTCCAAAGCTCAAGCACCTTTTTAGACTACTTACTCCTTGCACCTTAGAAACCTGTAGTTGCACAACTAATTCCTAAACCTCTGAAACATTTCCAAATCTTCCTAAACCAATTGCAATATGTTCTTAGCTCCTAAAAACCACTTCTTAATGAACTTGGGCCTTTAACTTTATCCCATAGGATGCACACCTATCCTAGAAAGGATAAAAATAGCATTTCTAGGCCTACTGAAGAATTCACCTCTGAAAGCACTGCACTAAAAGAAGTGAGTCACCCTATCTTGACATTTAAAACATTATGGAGAGTATACACAAAGCATAAAAGGTTTCTAAAGGATTAGGATGGGCATGGTATAGAGGGAAAACTTATCCAAAGAGAGGGTTTCCAAGAAAAATTTTGATGTTAGGATATAGTTGTCATGTTTCAACATTGAATTTTTCAGTTGTAAAAACACATGACAACATACCATCATTACCCAATGACACACTCTAGTGATATGGTTCACACTTGAATTTTAAGGGAACGCTTCATCCATGAATCTTGCATCCTCTACTCTTGATACACTTAGAGCTCAATACTTCACAATACAACTTTTATAACATCTACTTTTCTCTCACTTCGCGCTTCATGACTATCTTTTCAAGCATCACCACATTGTTGGTTGACATAATTTCCCTTCATTACCCAATGATGCACTCTAGTGTTAGGGTTCACACTTTACTATTTTAGGTACACTTCTGAAATGAACCTCAGATCATACATATTTCACGATTTGTGTTTCATGATACATCTTTCCTAGCATTTACTCGCAAGCTCACATTATACACTCATTTCCCAATGATGCACTTTTTTTCTACATTATTTACTGTTGAGGGGGAATTTATAAATGAAATCATCTCATGCACATCCACTGGGGGAAACATAGCTCCTATAATCTTCACACCTTGTATATCACACCATCATACTCATACAACATGTGCATATCTTGAATGCATTTACTCTTGTTCACGTATTCTACTTACATGTTACACTTTATTTCCTATGCTAGATGGATTATTATTATGTCATTGTCTCTTTCTATATACAAATATGTGTTCAATTGGTATCTTGAGGTGCATGCATGACCTATCACAGATTCTTACATGATGTATGATGCTTGACATGACTCTTTACCAGTCCCACCAAGTCTCTTGGGGGCATCAAATTTTACTACTATCACATACTAAGCAAATACTATTGCTACATTTTTCACTACTTCTCATTACCCTCACTTTACCTTTCGTTGATTTATACATGCTTTAACATACTATTTATCTTTCTAACATGTTAACGGGTGCTTCATGTGTACCATTTGTCTTGCAAGATTACATACAACCATGGATATCTGACACATTTTACTTGTTATTGTATGTTATTATTTGTGGGCTATGCCCTATGTCTTGTTTGATCATTGTTTTCTTATGGCCACTTTGGCTCTGATTGTTTTGTGACATTGTGAGCAATGTCTCATGTATGAAACCCACATTTCGTAATCTATCTTTCCTTCACACTTGGTTGTTACATTGTCTTCTCTTACATGTTCAATTTCCTTGTACTAACATGTGTACTAGCCTCTCTTATTTTCATTAGCCTTGGTTTCTACCATGCACATCCCCTCCCCCTACAGATTTCTCCACTTAGATATGTATATCAAATCAAGGATCTCTCCTTTGGGCCGCATTCTCCTCTAATCATCACATGCACCCTAGATGAGGGGGGCATTTATTGGGTGAACAAATTAGCCCTATTGTAGCTCAGAGCTACCATACAGAACAACACAATATAGAAATGACACAATAAAATAGACACAGATTGGCCTAGAAATAGACTTGGGTTCAAAACACACAACAAACACTAGCACCCATTCCTGGACAGTAGCAGTGGGTGCATGTGTCCCCCCTGGGTGTTTGTTTCCTAGGGGAAAATTAAAAAAACAATCAATTCTTAATTCAACACAATCTCTAGTAATTTAAAACACAATTCTACAGTAGCAGGCACTTGCCTCCAATTAGAGAATTTATTTTATCAGTACGTTTTAGTTACAATTGGGACTAATCAGAGAAAATCAAGACGTACCATTTATAGTGGTGCTTATTCAGGAAGTGTCATGGAAAGAGAGAAAAAATAGACCTCTCTCCCCAACACTCTTCTCTTGGCATGAGATCACCCAAAAAAATCACACTTGGCGTGAGATCACCCAAAAAACTCACTCTTCGCGTGAGATTGCCCAAAAAATTCGCTCTTGGCATGAGATCACCCAAAAACCTCACCATCAGCATTCAAATTTAGCAACTCCAAGCTAATCAGGAAAATTATCTATCTCTTACACTCTTATACATCAGGTGCACACTTTCCTTTTACATACTTTCACACTTTTATTTACTTCTACACATGTTACTCTATTTTTTCATATACATAACTTTGGCTAGTTTTTCTTCTTCTTTTTCAGGTCCATCCTTAATACGCAACAAGAAGTAGCTCACATCAGCAAAAACAATCACACTACTACACATACACTACACCCCTAGGGTCTACTTCCCTTTCCTATTTGTCGTGCTTCACATTTCTCGCACTTCATGCTTCACTTGTCCACTCAGCATTTTAGTGCCTACACTCTTCTCTATAGGATCATAAGGTACGCATCTTCTATCTACTTTATGTTATCGAGTATTCACTCAACAAAATAAAGTGGGGGAAAATGTAGACACAAAATCACGCACTTGGGTACATTTCTAGGTCCTAAAATATACTAATATATACATAATTCCTAAGTAAGAAAACTAGTAATTGACAATATCTTTCAGGCCTTTTGCTTTGTTTTTTATACTTTAATTTACCTTACACAGCCTATGGCCTTGTCGGCATTTTACTGATTTATCTTTTATGGCCTTGGACACTAGCACATAGTTAGGAGACTAGCACTCAGGCACTCCTATCACTCGTGAGTGCTCATGACCCTTTCTCCCCTTTTCTCACTCTTTTGGGTCTCTTTTACTTCTTGAAAATATTTTATACTTTTGGGTCAGCCTTCTAGTTGTCAATTATGAAATTCAAACAAGGGAGCCATATATATACATAGTTATAGCTCTCAAATAAAGGACCAAATACTAAGCATTACATACTATCACCTAAGATTACATCCAAAGGCACAAAGAGCATTACAAAGCATCCATATAGCATGTTTACTCAAGAGACAAGGGTTGCATCACTCTACATACATAGCATATGAGGGAAATTTTATTCTATTTCATCTCACACATCTTATACATTTTTTACATTCTAGATCTATCATGTTATCAATGTACAACTTACACAAGGGTATCCTAGGGAGCCATTACACACACTCTCACACATAACTACATGGAGTCTGAAATGTAGTGCAGTGCTTGGTACTAAGCTCATTTTTCTGGTAACCTCAGAGGTTCAGTCTGACTCCACTTTCTGCATCTTTTTTATTATATTTTATGTGTGTTTTGGACATGTGCAGGTAGAGAAATTATTTTGCAAGTTACAAGTACATTAAAAAATTGAGTGAAATCAAAGTGACAACCAGGGACTAAGAACAAAGCTCCTCCTGCATAGAATAGACTAGATCCTTATCATTCACATACACACTAACACCCAGAATGAACACCAGCACCCAGGAACTCTTTTCCTCCCGTAGGAACTCCTGTCTGGCACATTCCTGAGTCTTAGAACCTCTAGGGAGCATTGACAACACTCTTCATAGTCTGTTTCAGCTATTCACCTGCCCAGATCATTTCCAGATTGTTCAAGAATCAACTAAGTCTCTTTATTTCCCTCTCTTACTTAGGGTTTAACATTTGTAATTATTTTTGTTCTTGTGCCTTATTATACAGTAACATTTTTATATCATTTATCACAGTATTTACTTTGCAATTAGATTTAATTCCATTTATAACTTTGAGTCAATATTTAGTCTCGGTCTCATACTACTATTCATATGGTTCTTGAGTGAAAAGAGTAATAATTAACCCATGTCTTTGGCCATTTTTATATTGCTTGTTGTCGTATTTTTATCTTACACCTACAATCACCCAGTCATTTTATCATTTATCATTCTTTTCTTTCCTGACTGGAACCCCGACAAGACTGGGGTGCCCCAGGTGCCTTGGACCCATTCAGGGCACCGTGATCCTCTTTACACTTTACTTGCATCTTTTGGGCACTTTCTAGCCATTTGAGCTTTCTATATTTTTAGTGGTCGGCCTTTTTGGGGTTAATTATGAAATTAGAACAAGAGAACCATATAAATATAAAGTTATGTGACCATAATGAGGGACCAAGCACTAAGCACTTACTATCACACATCTAGGTTGCATCCATCAAAGGCATCTAAAGCTACATTTGCATCCATCTAGCTCCATCACAAGGCACACAAGGTTGGTTCATCTGCATCACACTTCATAGGAGGGGAGTCTATTGTTTCCATGCACACATTTATTACATTCTACATCTAGTTATTGCTCGCTACTTCACAAAGTGTGACTGGCACAAGAGCAACCTAGGGCACAATTTTGCACACACACACATAGAACTACATTGGGTCTGAGATGTAGTGCAATGCTCAGTTAGTAATTCCACCATTGTGGCAGCTGAGGACAGTCTAACCCCTTCATATGCATCTTTATTTTTTAGGGTTTTGATGCTTTTCTTGGGGTTTTACAGGTCTCTCCTTCATCTACAGGATTTACAGTGACATCCGACGTAGTTCAATGAAGCTAGTGCGACAAGAAGAGCATACAAGAGAACATCCAGCGACACCTCCGAGGAGGGTTTCAGACCATTTCGCATAGACCAGGGCCCAGTTCTCAGACTAGGGCACCCACAGGCACCCCTGTCCCTTTCCAGGTGCCCCAGTCCTGTCAGAGAGCTCAGATCTATGCTTTCTCATGCTTCTATGTGGTTGTTTTCTCCTCTTGTTTGTCTGGTTCACACTACGACATAGTCCCGCACCTTCGTCAAATCAACTAAGGATTTCCTAACCCCTATTTCACATTAGGGTTTTACATTTCTACTTACTTAGTTGTTTGGCTCATTTCCTTTATTTATTTAGTTGTTATTTACTGCTTTGCATAGCATTAGATTAACCTAGGATATAGAAGATAATTTCATATTTTAGTTAATCATTTTGGTAAACCCGACCTCAATCTTCACACTCTTAGGGTCCTCAATTCTTTGCTTATTATTCTCAAGTATAGTCATCATGAGTATCTCAATCATTGGTTATTTACTTGCACATCTTGATGTAAGGTATAGAGTTCAACACCTTCTAGACTACTCACATTCATGTTGATATACATCCTGACTCAGTCTATCAAATTTTTGTAGATACATTTTCTCAACACTTATCATTCAGATCTAATATTCCTGTAGATCTAAACGCTTTTGATAATGGCCCACCCTTTCATATTATGATTCACATTTTCAATAGGGGAATTAAATGTACTTTAATTGATAATGGATTGAACTAATCTTATTTAAAATCCTATGTCATTCCTGAAAAGTTAGGTCTTTCCACTCATGACGTTAGTCCATCATCCCTCTCACTTATTGCATATGATGGTTCACTTCACCCATACATAGGTCACGTTGTTCTTCCTATTACTGTAGGACCAAAAACCTCAACATAGTCTTATTTTCTTTGTCATTGATTTTCCAGTCTCATATAATTGTTTGCTTGGTAGACCATGGCTCCATGCCATGCAAGTCATTGCTTCTACCATACATCATTGTGTCAAATTCATACATGAAGGTATTGAATATATTGTACTTCACGACCGTGATGCATACAAATATTGTGACCAAGATCCTAATACTACTCTTCCTATTCCATGCATTGATACTACAAATGTCCTCAACCAATGGATGAACTACCTCATTTACCACCACTTGAAGGTGTTATTTGTGTCATTGATGTGGTTCCTTTCACTCCACCACCTCCCCCTACCACTACTACTGCTATGGTCATTTATCAGGGGTCTCTCTCTACATCAGATGTCATTTTAGCTTCATCTTCTCACATGTCATCTTCATCACTGCGACCTCCCTTCACATGTACCCTTTTCATGAATGACTCCTATTGGGAACATATTCCATTTGATCCTACTTGCGATGATACTATATGTTCACATGAGGGCTTGGTCAGACTTGGATTCACTTTTGAAGATATTTATCCTCCATTGTATTATCCTCATATATATTATGGATTCATCCCTATCACTACAACTTATGAGTTATGTGTATTCTATCTCATAGTCTACCTTCAGTGTATACCTCCTTCTACTCCACTCATATTAGGAAAATATTGGCTTGATTACATTGGGGGAAAACTCAATCCTAATCATAATGATATATCATTCCCCATGCCCTTTGGACGTGTATTCATTTGCAACAGTTCTTTTCTTGGCTATACACAAAATCTCACTCGTTGGTATGCACATGGATGTCCATTACCACCCTTCACTGATGAGGAGTATGTCATGGGTATGTACAACTTACACCTCAATGGCTCATTACATGATCAACCAGCACTATTGCTTACCAAGTCTCTAATGCTTATCCATTCGACTATGATCCTGACACTGATGATCTGCTTGATGACATTACATGATCTTTCTCATTCATCTTTCATAAACACTTGGGGGCATATATTCACATTCCCCCCTAGCATCACATCCTCCTATTCACATCATTACATCACATATCTCATACTCACAGCATACATAGTCATCTACACCACATATATCATCATTACCCTATGACACACTCTTGTGCTTCGGTTCACACTTGACTGTTGAGGGCATACTACACATGAACCTCACACACTACACAATAGGTACTACACATTGCATCTCTTCACACATCTTACAGTACATCTCACATTTTGCATACTACATTTTCAAGTTCCTCTAAATCATTTATATTTTGACATTTGTACATCTACACATCATACTAGTGTTCATCACACATGTGTCACACTCCTATTGTCTATGAGTCTAGCATTACATATTATTCATCATACATACTACATAGTGCACATTTCACACTATTAGGTTATCTACACATCTTGCATTACATTCTATACATTGCATATTTACACATTTTTCTCATCACATGGTCATATATTCTCATCGCACATACTACATCTTCTTCTACGTGTTGCACTCACTACCCGATGACACACTCTAGTCTCATGGTCCATACTAGACTGTTGAGGGTATACATAAAAAATGGACCACATCACACTCACATGTTCATCATTTGATATTCTCATGTGACATTCCTAGGATTAGTGATATATGCCTTAGGCTATAGGGTCACTTCTCCTAGCATCATCTTGTGATAGGTTATATCATCACATTCTTGCTTACATTGTTTAGTGGTATACGCTTTAGGCTAAATCACCACCTCCTTTCTATTCATCTAGTCATGATATACGCTTATGCTATAGGGTCACACACAGTTCATCTCTATGTCACATCTCATCACCACACACTCATCACAACGTGCTACACATCACATAGTTTGACCATTTCCCGATGACGCACTCTCATTTTTGGTTCATTCTTGACTACTGAGGGGGCATACTAAATGAACCTCACTGCATACAACTCCATTCACTCGGGGGCACATGGCTCCTATCATCCACTACATTCCATTCCATCCATCCACAACATACTACATTTTATGGTTGCATTTACTCTTGCTTGCACTTGTCTTTACATGTTCACTTTACTACACATGTTAGATAGATCTCTTGTATGTCATTATCTTTACCATACACACATGCGTGTTCATGTCCTTTTCTAGTTGTGATCACAGATACAAAGCTTCTACACACAGTATTGATGCTTCATACACTACCTACTGGGGGCATCCACATTCATACACTACAGGTGTTATTGTTTCATTTTGTACTTAGCACTTTCTATTATCATGTTATACATGCTTTGACATACTTGTTATTTTTCTAACATGCTAACGGGTGCTTCATGTGCAACATTTGTTATGCAGGGATATTTGCTTCCATACTTGTTTTTTTTTTGCTATTGTTTGTTATTGTTTGTCTTGTTTTTGGGCCTTGCCCTTTGTTGTGTGTACACACTTGTTTGTTTATGGCCATGATGGCCTTGAGTGTCTTGTGACATCGTGAGTGGTGTCCCATGTTTGCAACCCACTTTGTGTGGTCTATGATTTTCTCTTTGAGTGTTTACATTCTACTTATGTTCTAGCTTACACATTGTTTGTTTCTACATGCATGTTTGTTCGTACTAACACTTGTTTTCTAGCCACTTGTTTGTGTGTGCCTTGGTCTTTACCAAGCACATTCCCTTCCCCCTACAGGGAAAAGTTTCAGTTATGTGGTCGGTCCTCTTTTGGGGCCACATTCTCCTATCTGCAATGATGTCGCATGCACCCCCAAAGAGGGGGGCATCATTTGGGGTTTACACATGGTACCAGTATACAGTCTAAGTTCAGTCTATGGTTCAGTCTACAGTTTCATCGTCCATACACAATTACAGTTTAAAGCGAGTGGGTTCAGACCAGTCTACGAACCCCATACACAACAATTTTATAGGGCAGATTGTCCTTAGCATTCTGGGGAGTAGTTACAGGTTGGAGGATACAATGGACTTTCCTCCCTACACTACTTTGGCCAGTGGTGTCGGATCACCCAAAAAACCAGACAGTACAGAGATCTCTTCACCAATCTCAGGGAAGCAGTTACAGGTTGGAGAATAACACAACTTTCTCCCTACACTACTTTGGCCACAGTGGCGTGAGATCGCCCAAAAAACTCACACTTCACTAACATTTACAGGATATCCTTTCTACACCCTTTTGTCTCATCATGGATCAGGTGCACATGTTCCTTTTTCATTTTCATTTTCATACTATTTCTACATGTTTCTTTACATATACATTTTTACACATATACATGTGTATTTGACTACTTGATCATCTTCTCTTTTGCAGGTCCATTTGTATGGGAAGCAAGCAGTCAACAACAACACACACATGGTGAGTAATCACACACATGATACTAACCATGCAAGTACACTACACACATTGGCATCTACACATGTGTTTCTACCCTAGGTTCACTCTCATCACTTTTTACACTTTTTACATCTTTAGTCTCCACGCTCCATCTTTTTTGTCACTCCATGCTTTGTCTAGTCCTTCAGCACATTTCTACATCACTCTACATGGATTATCAGGTATGCATCTCTATCTACTTTATGTTACCAAGATTTCCGCTCACCAACATAAAGTGGGGGAAAATGTAGTCACTAAATCATGCACTTTGAGTCAATATTTAGTCTCGGTCTCATACTACTATTCATATGGTTCTTGAGTGAAAAGAGTAATAATTAACCCATGTCTTTGGCCATTTTTACATTGTTTGTTGTCGTATTTTCTATCTTACACCTACACTCGCCCAGTCTATTTTTTCATTCTGTGTTTTTCTACTTCTGACTGGGGCGCCTAGCCAGGACTAGGGTGCCTCGGGTGCCCTGGTCCCATTATGGGCGCCCTGATCCTCTTTACACTTTACTTTCACCTTTTGGGCACTTTCTAGCCATTTGAGCTTTCTATATTTTTAGTGGTCGGCCTTTTCGGGGTTAATTATGAAATTAGAACAAGAGAACCATATAAATATAAAGTTATGTGACCATAATGAGGGACCAAGCACTAAGCACTTACTATCACACATCTAGGTTGCATCCATCAAAGGCATCTAAAGCTACATTTGCATCCATCTAGCTCCATCACAAGGCACACAAGGTTGGTTCATCTACATCACACTTCATAGGAGGGGAGTCTATTGTTTCCATGCACACATTTATTACATTCTACATCTAGTTATTGCTCGCTACTTCACAAAGTGTGACTGGCACAAGAGCAACCTAGGGCACGATTTGGCACGCGCGCACACACACACACACACACACACACACACACACACACACACACACACACACACACACACACACACACACACACACACACACACACACCTAGAACTACATTGGGTCTGAGATGTAGTGCAACACTCAGTTAGTAAGTCCACCATTGTGGCCAGCTGAGGATAGTCTGACCCCTTCATATGCATCTTTCTTTTTAGGGTTTTGATGTTTTCTTAGGGTTTTGCAGGCCTCTCCTTCATCTTTTT
Source organism: Taxus chinensis (assembly GCA_019776745.2). Lineage (NCBI taxonomy): Eukaryota > Viridiplantae > Streptophyta > Pinopsida > Cupressales > Taxaceae > Taxus > Taxus chinensis. Next base: position 116,555 of record JAHRHJ020000821.1, read on the forward strand.
TTATAGTGACATCCGACACAGTTCAACGAAGCTAGTGTGACAAGAAGAACATACAGGAAAACATCCAGCGACACCTCAGAGGAGGGTTTTAGGTCATTTCCACAGACCAGGGAACCTAGATCTCAAACCAGGGTGCCCACAGGTGCCCCTGTCCCCTTCCAGGCAACCCAGTCTAGTCAGAGAGCTCGGATATGTTCTTTCTCAGGATTCTGTGTGGTCATTTCCTCCTCCTGTTCACCTGGTTGGCACTGCGACACAGTCCCACACCTTCATCGAATCAGCTAAGGATTTCCTAACCCCTCTTGCACATTAGGGTTTTACATTTCTATTTACTTAGTTGCTTGGTCATTTCCTTTATTTATTTAGTTGTTATTTACTACTTTTCCCAGTCTCATACTACTATTTAGAGGGTTTTTGAGTGAAGAAAGTACTAATTAACCATCATCTTTTAGCCATCTTACTTTATTTTACTTTATCATTTTTGACCTTTACCACAAATATACCCAGTCTTTTTTATCACTTTCACGTTATTTCAGCCTTGACTGGGGTGCCCATGGGCATCCTGGTCCCACCATGGGCACCCCGATCCTTTTTCAACTGTCCTGCCACTTTTTGGGCTCTTTCTAGTTGTTTGAGGTCTTTATCTTTTTGGTGGCCAGCCATTTTGGGGTTAATTATGAAATTATATCAAGAGAACCCTATAAATGTAAAGTTATGAGACCATAATGAGTGACCAAGCACTAGTCACTATTATCATCCATATATTGCATTGGAGATCACTTGCATCCACATAGCTCCATCACAAGGCACAAGGCTAGGTCATCTGCATCACACACATCATAAGGGGAGGATTATATTATATTCCATACACATATTCTATTACATTTTCTACATCTAGTTATTGCTCGCTACTTCACAAAGTGTGGTTGGCACAAGAGCACCTAGGGCACATTATGTACACACTCACCAGAACTATATTTGGGTCTGAAATGTAGTACAACGTTCAGTTAGTAAGCTCATTTTTGTGGCAGTGGAGGTCAATCTGACCCATTCATTTACATTCTTCTTTTTGTAGGGTTTTGATACTCCTTCTTGGTCTTTTTCATGTCTTTTCATCATCTTGGAATATCAGAAACATCCAGAGTAGTGCAACAAAGTTAATGCGATAGATAGTGAGGGTTTCGGACCATCTGTCAAACCTGTGAAGATCAGTTCCAGAGCTTTTACACAAACTAGGGCACCCATTTGGCAGACCAGAGCACCCGTAGGTGCCCCAATCCCTCTCCAGACACTCTAGTATAGCTAGAAACTCCAGATCCATTATTTTTGGGGCTTTTTCACAGTCATTCCTTCTTCCATATTCTCCATTCAACTTTGCAACATAGTCTCACAAGCATCTTCTATTCAAGTGAGTTTTTTCCTCTTCTCTTTTGCACATTAGAGTTAGCATTTCATTTTTCATATTTTTTTGGGCCATATTTACATTTATTTACATCATCTATTTACTTTATTTACAACTATTCATTTCTTAGATTAACTAATAGTACCTATATATTATATTGTTAGTTAATTAGTAACAAATGACTTAAAACACTTGCTTATATACGCAACTCAACTCTAAAACACACCTAATGTTCGGCCATGACCAAGTAGCTCAATCATCCCAACTAAAAAACATAACAAAAAAATCATATAAATCACTCAAATGACCCAATTAGGTTGGCAAGGATCAACACATCTCCAACAAGCACAAGGATGCACAAGTAAGCTCAAAACATGATCTCCAATCACCAACGAATGGATCAATGATCTCCAAAGGCCTAAAAAAATTTCATGGCTCAAAAAGAATCACATAATATAGGTAATTCCTCTGAAATCCTTCAGAAAGCTTTGGAACTCTAAACATCAGCTCCAGACATCATGAAGTATGTCGAGAAGCAAGCAAACCCTACTAGGTCTTCAACACCTGGAAATTCAGTCATGAAGAATGACCAACTTGACATAGCAAAACTTGTCATCATGACTCAAGTCATATATCAATGGAAAGGTATCACTGAGTCTACTTTTCATAATAACTCACATTTTCATCTAACTAAAATATAAAGACCTCCAAACAGCTCAAACTCTGCAACTACTCCAAATTGGCTTCAAGATCCCAAAACTATGTCTTCAAAATAGATTTGGTTCACATATCAAAACACATCATCAAGACATAAAGAATATAGCATTGGAAATATATTTGAGTCTGGTTTTTTGAACAACTCACTTCATCATCCAAATTATAGTGGAAGACATCCAACCAATCCAATATTTGAAAATGTTCATTCAGAATCTAAGGACTCAAGAACTAATCTTGAGACAAACAAGAACAAACTCCTCCAAACCAACTTCCAATCTCTACCATCACCTAGAACATATCAAGGAAAATTTTACCAACATGTACAAGTACTAATATGTATAACTCGTGTGGAGAAAAATGATCCAAAACACTTGTTCCTTCACACCTTCTTGAGAAGCCAACTAGGGCTTTCTAGGCCATTAGGTCTTCAACTGAAAAACACTTCACCACATCAAACCATAACTTAAACTCATCATATAAGGTTCCAAAATTCTTTTCATGACAAAAAAACCAGCTCTATAAATCAATTTCATCAAACTCACATCAAAGCACAAGACTAGCTTTTTAGCCCTTAAGGCCAAAATTGACAAGGTCACTTTGAGCACCTATATCTTTCATTTTCTCAACTGTACCTTCCTAAAAATTTTCATGGATACTTATAAAACCTCATAAGGATTCTTTAACAATTTGGTTTTCAACCTGGAACCTTTCATTTCAGCCTTGAAACTATTAAAACCCACAAAACTAGGGTTTTTCTCTCTCTTCCCAAATAGATAGAACACCAAACCACCACCCTGATGAGGAATACTATCAATGGTATTTACATGTTAATAACATTTGGATGCCCAATAAGAAAAATCTTCCAAGTCTCACTAGAAGGAGGGTTTTGCTAGGGTTTTAAACCAACTTATCTTATTAACGATTGTTCATAAAAACATGACGATCAAATGAACTAATTATTTTTTAAAAACACTCTTATCTTAATGGAAAATATACCCCAAAACCTTTGGTTCCCATGCAAAGTGTGTGTAAGTGGGTGAGCATCTGAAGTTCACAATTTCAAGTTGATTTTACCTTCTTCACAACCTAATTTTACCAAAAACTTCATAACTTGCACAATTCTCTTCATACTGATCTAAAATTTGTCAAAAGACATCATGAAAACATCCTATCACTATCCAAACTCACCACCTAGCTCAAATATACATGAAACTCTCCAACCATAGTGACTTACATGTAGTCTACTTAGCTTCTCTTCACTATTTTACTTCTTAAGGACCATGAAGCATCATTATACCTCTGAGAACTGACCTAAAACTCATCATATACACCATTAAACCATGCTCCTAAAATTATCCAAAACATGACTTCCCTATTTCATTTCTCAAGACACCATGCCAAACCACAAGCTCTAGGAGTAGGAATAGGCCTAGAATGATCTACTTCTCACTATGAAAAATTATGAACTAACCATGAAGACCATATGCAGACACTAACATGATTTAACACATCAAATGGAATTTTTTTGACCTCATGACACCCTTCAACCATCTTAGGAGAACTCATACTATGACCATGCACTCTAGACCATGCTCCAAAACACCATAGGACTTCACTAAAACATGACACTATCAATCAAAATTCATGTTAGACCTTGGGTAAATCCTCATGAAGACTTATATGACATCTACACATCCTTTTCCATCAATTTAATTGACATAAATGACAATACTAAGACACAATGACCAACATTTTATACTTATCCCCTTTCGTAAACCTAACTAACTTCATGTTTTGACTCGCCCTTCTTAACCCGGGCTAAATTGAGAGTCAAACACGGGGTTAATACTTTCTAAATGGGTCTCATATCTCCTCATTCCCCTTACCACATTTGATAAGGGAAAAAGGGACATCATGGGTGTAAAAAATTTGCATAGGGTGGAGGCATCATGAAGAAGGGGCCAAAACATGTCATGAGGGTGAGTTGAAAACACTTGTCTAACAGCTCATCTTGTGACTTTAAGTGATGCATCTCTTCCTCCTAATATGGTGGCACATTATTCTATCACATGATATCCCTTTAAAAAAGGGACAAATGTAAATTATCCACTCTTAAGTGTGCATAGGGTCTACTCATAATGAGATGGGGATAGGTGGGGTTAGGTGAGTTAATAACATTTTCAATTAAGTGATCAACCATCTAAGTTATATTTTAAGTGACACAACTTATCCTACCTCATGTGGGAGCACATTTTTGTGTCCCTCATGTCTCTTTTGACATTTTTTAAAAGGCTATCATGAAAAAATGGACATTAGGGGTCTCCAAGTGTATAGGATTTTCTAAAAATAGATGTTTACCTTCACAATTTTTTAACACTGTCTATGCACTGGTGAAAGAAATTTCTACTGAAGTTTATGATGATCAAAAGGAAAAACAACACCTTTGATGTGAAGTGTGACTCACATATGGCGCATTGGCCTTTGAATAAAATTCTAACTCTCATAATCCTTGGTTGAATCTTTGTGATGATCGAAGATCTTTATCTACACTATCAGGCCAATATCTGCAAATATGATCCTTGGAATCTATTGAAACATTTTGAAAAATGAAGTAGACACTATTATATTTCCAATTAGTATCTTACTATTTTATAACTCCTCCAGAGGATCCTAAACCATTTGAAACCTGAAAAAGTTGCTTTTTAAGAAAAAGCAATCCCCATCACCCTCTACAAATAGCCCGGTTTTGGATAAGATTTTCCCCATGAGGTTCCAAAACTTTACTAAGTCACTTCAATACATGTTTTTATCTCCTGTACACAACTCCCAAGTGGTTTTTTTCCTCAACATTCAGCTTCTGAGGGTTGTCCACCAGTGTCAAAAAGGCCTGAAAATAGGTCGTCAGGAGCAATTCCTTCTTAATGGTCTTGAATGAATCCATGAATCACATCCTTGCACATGAAAGTCACTTTAAAATCACATTATCACATTCCTCTTGGCCATTATGAAGGTAACACAATAATTGAGTTGGTTAGAGGATATGTTTACATTGACCGGGAGAGGGATTTTTAATGTGGCTAGGTTGTCATGGAATTTTTTATTTTTTCATGCTAAACATTTTGCATGAAAAAAGATAGGTAAATATGGTGAGGGGTATTTTTAACATATCCCCACCCACATGATGTTTGACAAAATCCAAGTAACCAAAGGTTGGTACAAGGACCAAGTCCTATGTTCAATGGTAGGATGTAGAGGACACATTGATTGAGTATATAAATCTAAGCAAGGCCATAATTAAACAAGGATGCATAGAATACCACGGTAATGCAATAGGAAAACACTTAAGTGAATCAAAGCCAAAATAGACATAGTTGTGACCAAGGAACTCTAATGGTAGGAGAATCCAGGGCGTACATGGTGATAAATCTTAGCGGAGAAAACAACCTAAACAAGGATGTGATGAGATATTTGAAGATAGTGTGAAAAACCCAGGGGGTATACAGAGCCTTATGAAAGCGAATGTATTCATGAAGGTGGTTTAAAACTCAAGTGGGAGCTTAGAGCCCTAGACAAATGTGAGGTTTTAGGCCAAAGGATTTTGAGCAATAAGATTGTAATCTATGTACTATAAATAACTAGCCACAAGGGGAAAAATCATCACAATATATTGATGATTATGTCATCAACTTGATTCAAAATGTGACTTTTAGCACGAGTCATGAGGTCATCGATGGTTTTGAAAGCACCCTAAACTCTACAAATCAAATAGCATGACTAAGGAAGGCTAACACCATTACCACCTATAGTTGAGGCTCTAATTCTAGGAGTGTAACACTTGATAAAAGCTTAATGGAATGTTGACTAAAATGAATATAATTCAAAATCTAGCTAATCATGCCTACTAATATATTGAATTGTTAAACTAATAAAGACCTAAATAGATATAAGAGGACAATCAAATTGGTATGGTTTCTACTACAAACAAAGTGAAATGGCCTCTTCAAACAACTACATGGTCATTTTGGTTATCCATCTACTAACCCCATTGAAGACTTTAGGCAAGGATTAAGCTTGGCTATAAATCATATTTATTATATGAGTTGCAAATCAAAGCATGGTGTAAACTTTTAAAGGTATGTAGTTAGTCCTTTTTAGAGTTTTTCCTTTGAGGAAAACAAGCATCTTGGTGCATTTGGGAATAAAAGAAAAAAGTAAATTAAGAATTTTAATCATGATTAAGGTTTGTTAATCACAATTAGTGAATTAACAATGATTGAGGATGTGGAGCCTTAATCAACCACTTAGGGTCAATTACGAGACTAGGATAAGCTTTTGAAGCTTGTTGAGACGTTGTGGAAGAAAGTGGGGTGATTTTGAGTGGTTGGAAGAGGGGTTTAAGCCAATAATCTGGTATATTGACCAAAACAAGGGTTAAAATAGGCTTAATTAGCTAATAATAGCTAATTATGTGTTTGAAGAGGATTTTGTCTTACGATTTATGTCGTAAAGTGGCATCCTAAATGTGAAAGAGGTTAGGAAATCAACAATGTGTTGTTAATTGGCCAAAATGGTAAGAAATGTTAGTTAATTAGCGGAAATCACTAATTATAACGGAATTGGTAAGAATGAGAGTGATTTGTGTGCATTTGGCAATAAGATTGCAAAAGTAGAATTTAGGTGTCTATAGGTGTAACACCTCAATTTAATTTCCCAAAAATTGAATATTTAAAAAAATTGTAGCAATCTTCATATTCAATCACATAAGTGCAATAAAGATTATTTAGAGCAATCAATTATCAAACTTGATTACTATCTATTAGTTTATTTTGATCCATATGATAACTCTTCAGTGTATAAACCTTGTGCAACTAAGATGGGTTATTCATTTATCCCTTCAATCCACTCATTAAGAGTAATCATACAATCTTTAGTATGTTCATGTTTATCTTTTTAAGGTTGGGACATCTATGTTTCCATCCTTAAATGTCTGCCATGAAATTCAATCTTTGTATTCTAGTATGTGGCATATATCATTAAGGATACAGTGAATAGACAATGCAATAGCCTCTTGCATTACTTTTTCCAAAGTTTCTTGTCATACATAAACAATGTATCTTGAGACCGCACAAAACCTAGAGATTTAGTCTTTCATCACCAAACATTTATCTTGACACAGTTATCTGAATATTTTTGTTTATAAAAGTGAACATGTTAAGGAGGAAGTATTCTTTGCAGGACCATCTTTGTAGATGAAAAGATTCGTAACTAACTCAGGGTTCTTAGGGAAAATGGAGAGACCACGTAATGGAATTACTTCGATTACGTCTTCTTTCCATTTTTTGGAACTACCCCTAGTTAGTATCATGTCAAAGTGTATGGTACCAGTCGTATGATGATGTGATATTATATTTAATCTACATCCTTCTTAAGGTTTACTAACATTCAAGCCACTTTACATCTTGTGATTATTAACTTTGTAACCTGGTTATTCCTATTAGATTAGGTTTGTTCATACAAGATTTCAATTATAGGTTCTTAAGTTCCTCATTTATATTTTCCTAAACTTCGCAATGTTATTGCATTAGAAATTTAATTCAGTTTTTGTCACAAGTGATCCCATTGTGATAGGGTTTAGAACTACTAAGTCATTTGATTACCTTGGTGTTCTAAGTCGATCCCTTATTTGGAGATGTTAACACATGTCCTTCATAAGAATTAGTTCAATTATTTCCTAAGGGATTAACAACCCTTGATTTATTTAATTCATAACATTCATACTTTCTTATTATTACTAAAGTTAGATTGTGTATTATTTATCCTAATAATTTCTATTAAGAAGTAAGATGATTTTATTATTGATTTAATAAAAATTAGTAGTAATTCTAATTACAGAGTAACTATTGTAATAAATGATATACCAGTGCTAATATATAGTAAGACGCAAGAAAACAAACATGTATAATGTGAAACCCTAAGCAAGAGAGGGAGATAGAAAGACTTAGATGATTTTTGAGCAGATTGGAGGTGATCTAGGTAGGTTAAATACTGAAACAGGTTGTAAATAACATCATTAATGCTTCCTAGAAATTCTAGAACTTATGAACAATGCAGGACAGGGGCACCTGCAATAGGGCATGGACGCATGTGTGCTAGAGACTGGATCTAGGCACTGGTGGCCATGTAAATGCTCAAGATCTAATTTCTTTTGTGTCACAAGGGTTTTTTTTAATTTATATATGTTCTTTGATATTCGCTCCTTAGTCACCGAAGGTAGCTGTAATCCGTAGAACAAGATGTCTACCTGCACATGTCCACAAACCACATCAAATCTAATGAAAAATATGCAAAATGTGGAGTCAGACTGACCTCAGTGGTCACCCGAAGAGTGAAATTACTACCGAGTATTGCACTACATCTTAGACCCCATGTAGTTATGTGTGAATGTGTGTGTTATGATGCCCTAGGATGCCCTTGTGCAAGTTACACTAGATAGCGGGCTAGATCTAGAATGCTCCAGATGCAAATGTGTGGGATGGAATATAATAGACTTCCCCTCCTATGTTGTGTGTATATAAGTGATACATCCCAGGTCCCTTGAATTAGTGTGCTAGATGGATTATTTGAAGTGTTTTTGTGCCTTTTGGATGCAAGATTAGGTGATAGTATATAATGTTTAGTGCTTGATGTTGATTTTTGAGAAGTAACTAAGGATAATTCATATGTGTGTGTATATGATTCCCTTGTTTGAATTTTGTAATTGACAACTAGAAGGCCAACCCATAAGTGAAAAATATTGCATAAAAGAAAAAAGAGAGCCAAAAAGAGCTAGTAAAGGTAATAAAGGGTCAAAAGTACCCATGAGGGATAAAAGTGCCTAAGCATTGGTGTCCTAACTAGGTGCCAGTGTCTGGGGCCATAAAATATAAATTAGTCAAGTTTCAATAGGGTTGTAAGGTGTGTAAGACCAAAGAGACAGTAAGAAACAAATAAAAAAGGTCAAATATAGTTGTCAACTGCAATAGTTTTCTTTCTTAGGAATCATGTATACACTAGTATGCTTTAGGACCTAAAAATGTACCCAAGTGCATTATTTTGTGTTTATATTTTCCCCCACTTTATGTTGTTGAGTGAATAATTGATAATATAAAGTAGATAGAAGATATGTACCTTATGATCCTATAGAGAAGAGTGTAGGCGATGGTGTGCCGAGTGGACAAGTGAAGCATGGAGTGATCACAAAGTGAAGCGTGGAGACTAGGAAAGGGAAATAGATCCTAGGGGTGAAGTGTATGTGTTGTAGTGTGGTTGTTGTAGCTTGATGTGTAAGTTGCTTCTTATTGTGTATAAGGATGGACTTGTAAAAGAAGAGAAAGAAAGTATTCAAATTTTTGTATATGATAAGTCAAAGAAACATGTATATAAGTATGTAAAAGAGCGTAAAAGTGTGTAAAAAGGAACGTGTGCACCTGATGTATAAGAGAGTAAAATATAGAAAGGTGTCTTGTTGCTTGGAGTTGTTGATTTGAATGTTGAAGGTGATATTTTTGGGTGATATCACACCAAGAGTGAGTTTTTCTGGGCAATCTCATGCCAAACGTGAGTTTTTTAGGAAATCTCACACCAAAGTGTGAGTTCGAGTTTTTTGCGATCTCACGCCCAGAGCAAGTGTTGGGGGGAGAGGTATAGTTTTACTCTCCTCCCATGCCTATACCCAGTAAGAACCACTGTATATGGTACATCCCAATTTGTTTCATTTGTCCTAATTTTTTTTATTAGTCCTAAATTATTCTGATTTGTTCCATTTGTTCTATATTGTAACTGATTGTAGGAGATAGAATGCATTATGTGACTGGAGGCCAGTGTTTGCTACTGTAGAATACTCTTAAAACTATTGTAAACTATGTTGTACTGAGAAAATGACTATTTATGTCCCCATGACATTACATCCTGGTGGTTACTGTCCATGTCTGGACACTAGTGTCTACTCTGTGTTTTGGACCCAAGTAAGATTCTAGGTCATTCTGTGACTATTTTTCTATGTTGATTTTATATTATGCTGACATGTGTTATAGCTTTGAGTTGTTGTAGGGGTGATTTTTTTCCCCAATAAATGCCCCCCTCATTTAGGGTGCATGTGACAATAAAAGGAGAATGTGGCCCAAAGGAGAGGACCAAAGACTGATATGCATATCTAATAAGGGATACCTATAGGGGGTAGGGGATGTGCATGGTAGAAACCAAGGCACATGTAAACAAGATGGGATAGTAACAAGTGTTAGTATAAAAAGTATCATGTAACGTTAGAAGACAATGTAAAAAGAAAGTATGTAGACAAAATGGACCACAAAAAATGGGTTTCAAACAATGGACATCAATCACAATGTCAAAATACAATAAGAGCTGAAGCATCCAAAAGCATACAATGATCAACCAAGACATAGGGCATATCCCGCAAACAATAGCAAGCAATAAAAAGAAATGGAAGACAAGTAGTGACAGATAAGCATGGTTGTATATATCCTTCAAGGAAAATGATACACATGAAGCACCCATTAGTATGTTAGAAAGATAAATATTATGTCAAAGCGTGTATAAATAAGTGAAAAGTAGAGTAATAGTGCCAAGAGAAGTAGAATATTGTAATAATAAAACTTGTGATATATGAAGTATGAAAATGGAAAAAGTCGATGCCCCTAGGAGCCTCGATGGGAATAGAAAAGGATTTAGTATCGAGTAGCATACATCGTGCAAGGAGCTATGAGAGATTTTCATTCACATCTAGAGACCAAGTGAATGCAGGTATGTATATGATAAAGATAATGACATACTGAGTATCTGATTAACATAGTAAGCGAAGTTCAACATGTGATGTAAAAGTAATCTAACAAGAGTAGATGCAACCAAGATATGTAAATGTTTTATGAGTGTGATGGTGTGGTATGCAAGATGTGAAGATGATAGGAGTAATGTGCCCCATAGCGGATGTGTATGAGATGAGGTTCATTTATAAATGCTCCCTCAACAATAAATAATGAACCATAGAAAAAGAGTATGTCATTAGGAAATGAGTGTGTTGTTCGAGAGTAGATGTTAAAAAGGATGTATCATGAAGCACAAAGCATGAAGTGTGAATAATGTGAGGCTCATTTCAGAATTGGACCCTCAACATTTGAGTATGAACCATGGAACAAGAATATGTCATAGGGTAATGACAGTACAATATGTGTACCAAAGGTGCAGGAGTGCTTAAGAAGGTTAGACATGATGCACAGAGCATGAAGTGTAGTAGTAGAAACTAGAGAATACTGATATAAATGGAAGGGGGAAATAAAACGTGATGCCCCCCGAATGTGTTATTGGATAAGGATCAACTAAACTCATTTATGAGATCATCAGTTTCAGGATCGTAACCGATTGGATTTGGATTGGAAACTTGGTAAGCAATGGTGTGGGGTTGATCATATAAAGATCCTATGCAACATAAATTATACATGCCCATAGCATATTATTCATCAGTAAAAGGAGGTTGCATATAATCGTGTGGATACCAATGAGTGATATTTTGATTATATCCAAGGAATTAATCATTACAAATAGAGATGTGGCCAAAAGGCATGGGATATTTGATATCAATATGATTGGGATCCAAAATGCCATCAATGTAGTCAAGACAAGATTGTTCAAGTGTGAGGGGAGAGGAACGGTGAGTACGTGCAAGGAAGACTGATAATGGAAGATGTGGATACCATAGGCTAGTAGTAGTAACGAGTACACATCCTTGATAAAGGTGAGGAAAGTGAGGTAGGGGAGGATATCAACAAGCGTGAATCCTAGTCATGTTAAGTAATCATGTGTGTAAATAGTGTCAGAGAAAGTGGGGTTTATGGAATATGAGGCCAATAAGAGTCATGTATAAAGAGAGTGCATGTGAAGGGATCAAGTTACGACATAGAGTGTGTAGACACCCTAAATTAAACACTTATTTCCATTGTGTCCTAGTACACATCGTGTTATTTGCCCCTTTACGACTGATTAATTAAATTAATTAATCATGCACTTACACCCCTTTGGATTAATTAAATTAATCCTTAGTACCCATTTAGCTAGCTTAATTATCATTTATTAATTAACTGATTAATTAATTAGTGTGCACATCATAGCTAATTAAATTAGTTATCTAATTAGGAAAATACACATATTTTCTTGGTCAACTACTACTCAGATTCATACTTTGACTCCACTTCCTCATCCCAGTGAACTCCACATGGACTCCACTTCACTAATCCAGTCAACTACACTTCTAGAATCCTAGAAAGGCGGGGACAATTCAATCGCACATACAACCACCTTTTTGGATGTAGATTTTGTAACTAAATTCATTTATTGCCCCTCAATGTCTTAATTTATCTTCCTGGAACTGCAAAAACATGATTCTCCTTCTTCCATACAACTTCCTCAAATGTTATTTTTAGCATGTGCATTCAACTATATATTACCAACTTTCAACCACTACATAGCCTTATAAAACATAGGCTTATCCTCTTACAAATCTTTTTGGATTTACAACACAATTACTCTGTCAAATTTACTCCAATTTCTTATATTTTGGAAGCATAATCCAAGCCAACATTTGCTTGTAGCATTGGTCTATTTCTAGTTTAGAGGTCATTCGAGAGCACCAACATTCATTCACAAAGTTACACAAGCTAAGCATCACACAACCTAATAGCATATGGATTTGCATGCATCCAAATGACATGTAACAATGTGGGAACGAAGTCCCTCCTCAATGAAGGTGAGGCTGCCTTTATTGAAAACCAAAACTGTATTTACATCTATACATTCAAAATTGTATGTGGGGGGTGTTTTGGAACATCAATGGAAATAAAAGTGAATGAGGGAGATGGAATGGAATGAAGGAAAGGATGGAATGGAATGAATTAAAAGGATAATGCAAGAGTTAGGTAAAAATAGAGCCTAATATTGCACGAAGAAGAACGACGAATAACTAACACAAATAAAATGGAGTTTGAGTTAGCTAAACAAGAATGAATAGAGGGAACACACATGAACAATTAGCAATAGATAATCAGAGCTTGATCACTATGAACTAGAAAAACAAATTAATAACGTTGACAATAAGATCAAAGACAATATTTGCATGCAAGATTTAAACATCTAACATCTAATGAACATAAGAACATCAAATGTTACAAGAGACAATGAATGAGACACAAAGTTTGTATTTCATTAACTCCAAAATGTCTTCACAAAAGAACACAAATTTTCTTCCTGAAATAAAGCTTGCACACAAAAGTATTTTCTTCTCCTCTCTCAAAGTCACCCTTACAAATGAGCCCCTCACTTCCTTTTATAACCCAAAAGTTGGTTACAAAGTAGTTAGGGTTTTACATGATCATTAAATAAGGCACTTAAGTGACCTTTGACTTTTTCTAACCAAATTTATTAAAAACAACTAAAAATAGAAATCACTTAAGTTATCCACAGCTTCCCGAAAAATAAATAACAACATCCTTTTCTTAAAAATCCACTTTTAAAAATATACAATAATAACCAGTGCCTTATCCATTGAAATGGGGTCCGCCTATCTCAAACATATGAGAAATGGACTCTCCCACTTCATTAGATACCAAGAAAACTATCTCCCTGAACCGTCAGTGAAATTAGGATCTGTCGCTTTTGCTAGTTGAAAGGATCTAAACCTTCCCAAAGTTTCAAACATCTTTTCTTCTTCTGGAGGTTCATTTGGTCGAAGAATAGCCTCACAAAATACCTGCAATTCAAGAATCCTACTTGGCATATCATTTAAATTAACAATCTTTGATTGAGTGTTCTCAAATAAGTTATTTAATTTGATGCACCGCTCCATTGAAACTGATGAGAAATTATTGGTGGGAGTGTACATGTCCTTAAACAATTGTGAAAATTGCTCTTCCACCTGTTCCGATGAACACCTTTGATTATGTTCATTTACGAGGTTGCAAGGGATCTCAGCTATGAATTCTTGAATCAAGGCGAGTGAAGTGAAGGCTTCATTGCATATGCTCTCATAATGGATCATAGAATCCTCGAGAAGTGTCTTCCTTGATTTGAGATGCAGACACCAAAGAAAACGTGTCCCTCGATGTTCAAATTTGAGAATTCCTTCAATGGCTAAAACTGAGGATTCCATACTCGTCATCTCCTGCAGACTGGGCAATATCTCATCCAAATTTGATATATTAGAAACAAAATTTTCCTTGAAAGAAATAATTGGATCAAGATACACACTGACATCTTCATGGAGCTTAACCATTGTTTTGATCATCCCTTGGCCTAAAACGAGAATCTCTGAAAGCCAAGTTTTAGTGACATGGCCCAATGTGTTTATTTCTTTTGACAAATTGAGAGTTTCTTCATCAGGGGCAGCCACTACATCAGGTACTGGGAAAGTGGATGATATGGGATTTATCAGATGTTGAACATATTCCACCAATTGATTCTTTTTGGCCTTGAGCTGAGAGTTCTGAGACTTATATTTCTCAAGTCTCTTTAGCATGATATCAATTGAATCTCGAGCCATTTGCCATGTCACTTTCTAATGTGGACCTCCCAAGTCCAAGTCTGGAAACTTCATAATCAGCAGGTGTCATGGCATCACGCTCCTTATCAACTTGTGGGATGGCGAGATCTACAAATCTGTTTCCGTCATTATCCACCATTATTCGAGAAAGCACCTTAGGATTCTTGGGAATGACGTCATTCAAAAGTTTGAAAAGGGCATCAAAATCAATGTCAATTTCCTTGACAACCCTCTTCCTTTTCTTAACCTCGGAATCAACCCAGGAAGGAGTATCATTCACTATTTCTGCATACAAAATCCTAGAGCTCGAAGCAATATTCTCATTGTTCTCGACATCATGAGATCCTGTAAGAATCCTTTCCATGACCTCAATTTGAGGAGAAATAACCTCAATATCCACCTCCTGATCATTCGGGAGATTTTGGGAAATCTCTTCATGAACTGTAGGTTCCGAAGTGTTTGATATTTGGACTACCTACACCTGAGTGGATGTTTGTGCAAGGCATGGCTGAGGATCATTTGTCATGAGCTGTTGAGAACTATTAACAATGTGAGTAGAAGAATCTCTACTTGAAGTAGAAAATCTTGATACACGCTCTCTTGCTTTGTCGGGGCTAGGGCCTTTAGATTTTTCTCCTCGTGGCACATTATTTGGCGAAGTGGATTTTGGCAACCACTCCTTTCTTGCTTGTTGTGTATGATTGGATGGTACAGAGGTTGATCGAGAAGGGGCTTTGGTTGAATGAAGACCTCCTTGAGTTGGCAATTTTTGTGATCCTGAAGTATGATCTTGAATTGATTGTAACTTGGCAAGTTCTTTGTTGTACCAAGATATGCTTCTTTCAAGAATTGGTTGATTCTTGCTATCAAGAGAAAATTCATCTCTTTTGGTCCAGTCAATTCGAGGCAATGGGGTAAAAGAAACTGCATCATATGAGGGATCAATAACATCTTCATCATCATTTACGAATGAATCGGGAGGGTTCTTGATGCGAAAGGCCTTGATCTGAGCAAGTGTTAGGCGAGAAAAATCTCATCTTCTTACTTCATGTTGTCTGAATAGGCAGCCCAGAAATCTTCCATGGTAGGGTTATGTTGATACTTTTCTCCAAGAATATTCTACATATATCCATTGATATCAAACTGGGATCTCTTCACATATGGATGAATTGTGATGAGGGAAAACTCTTTTTCCATGAGTTGTGCACTGAAAAGATTTGGACATTGGTATTCCCCGATTTGAATTGGGAAATGAATTCCTTGAATGGTGCTTGTCACTGAGAAGACAGTGAACTTGGAATAGTTTGTCACGCAAGCTCCATTAATGCCCATCTGTCACTGATGTACTTAGGAAGCTTCCATGGAGTACCAGCAAAGCCACTCACGTGAATGTAGGAAAAGGATGAAAATTGAATAAACCAGGTTCCCCATTGGGAAATGACATTCATGGCTTCTTTAGAAAATCTTTCCTCTGTATTCCAATTCAAGTTCTGAATCATGCGGAAGGTGAATGCATCGTTGACTCTTCTAAAATGGTGAGAGCTATTTTTGAAACTTAGTTATGGATAGTAATGGAAGACACTATTTGATGGCCCCATGACTCCTCTTGTTTCGAGTCCAGAAAATAGCTTTCTTCTTGCTACTGCATAAGTCAGATACGATGTCATGTAGAAGCATCCAGTCATCTTAACTTCTATCAATTGTTTGTGAAGGGTATTACTGATGATGGTGGCCCAATCCACAAACTCTTTCTTGGAAAGGATGATATAGATAAACTGATACATCCATGGGTGGAAAATCCTAGTAGAGGGTAAACCAAAAACTTGACTTAGGAGAGTAATCATGTCCCCGATTTCTTCCATGAACTCAACACGATACAGTTCTTTGGGAAGCCGGTCAATTCGAGGCCTCTTGGTCACTAACCAGTTGTTATTAACCATCTTGCTCCACCTAAGGGGTTCTTCATCCCAAAATTCTTGTGCTGACTGGTGAGTGATATCCGCATTCTTAGGAGAGTCAGGTATGTCGAGCAATTCCTCAATGTGCTCTGGTGTGATTAAGAGGAAAGGCTCGCGATTATCTTTAAAAATTCCTCGTCTCTCAGGATCATAATGCTCTGCACAAGTGATAACCAGCTTTAGACACTACACCGAGACAGGAAATGTTGCTGCTTGGGGTAGACCACTATGGTAAAGCCTATCTGAGAATATGGTTTTGCCTTCAGTTTTCACCCATTCACAAGAATTGTTGCACATTGATGTGACCCAGATTTGTATCAGTGATATTGTCATATGCTGACTTAATGGAACTGGGAGGGATGATTCCTTGGAATTCATACTTGAGCGTGGATTTATTTGATTTCTCCACTGGCTTCTTCGCTCTTCCTACAGATTTGTTAGATTTTTCGGCCATTATGAATTTCACAGAAAAATGACTCAGGCACACAAAACAATGCAAGCGGGGTCGGGTCTCAGTCTCTGAAACCCCCGTCAATGTAAGAAAAAATGTGACTTATTTTATTATTATTTTAAAAATAATAATAATAATTGATCCGAAGGTTACAAATTTTTATTAAAAAAATGCGAACACAAGAAAAATATCGAGACTAAGCTCGAGTTACAAATCTGGTAATAAAATAATTATAATTTTTTTAATTATCAATTTTAATATCTTGCAATGGAGAATTTGTTGCAATTGTGTGTGAATTTGATTTCTTCATTTTACAATGGGAAACTACTTTTCACTGTATTGAAACTTGTCTGACTTGCCCAATGCATGTTTATCTTATTATTTACTCTTGAACTGTATTTTCTTTTATCCCGTTGGAGATTTGAATAATCTATTTATTTTTTTTCTATCCAATGTAAATGTGGATTGTTATTTTTAAGTTTTCCTTTGCGTGAACACTCAAGACAAGGGACTTCATCTTTGCATGCACTATCTTTTTGTGATTGATTTCCTTGCGTGAAAATCTTCTTTTTACAGATGCTTGAAAAGAATATTTGGTATTTGGCTACAAACATCTCTTAAAAATCCTTGCCTGCATGTGGTTTTCTCTTGGTTGCTAGAATTCTATGAAGATTGGCCTGTGTGGACTTTTTTGTTTGTTTGGAATCCTTCCTTTGGAAAAATGCATGGGAACTTTTACTCCTTTAAATCAAAACCTTATCACTTCTGCATGGTTTGATGGTATTTGCTTTCTAAACCTGTGGAAACTTGTTTTAGGACTTCCTGATTAAAAATGCATTGGAAATTATCTTAGACTGTTTTGATTATTATGGCAAGAATGTTTTGGAAATCTGTGTGGCCTTAGGACTGCGTGGTCAGCTTCTTTCACGTGGCCTTTCTTTGGAAATGCATGGACTTACTCACTCCTGATTGCCAGTGTGTTCTCTTTCTTATATTTTTAGTCCTACTTGGTCTTTCTCCTTCACAATGGCGTTCCAGTAAATAGTATTCTTTGAGGGATGTGATAAAAAAAAATTAGAAGAAATAAGAATTTTTAGAAAGCTTCGCACTCTTTCCAACGAGTTTGATGGAGGAATTTATGAGGATTAATCCAACTTCCGTTAAAATAACTTCTTCCTTCCAAGGTAGTGGAATTAATTGTCCAGGGGAAATGGGGAAATCAATGGCCAATTGCCAATGAAAATGGCAAGGCGGGATGGCAATCCCCATTTTATTTCCCCATGTGGGAAATCAGGATATTTTTTCCCATTTTCCAATTCGTTAATTTGGAAATTGGGGGAAGAAATCCCACAAGTCGGGAAATTTAAAACAAATTTCCAAGAAAAGGGGAAATCTAGGCCTAGGAAGCCAATTTGGCATCCCTAGTAATGGGAAGCGGAAGCTTATTTTTCCCCCAGAAATTAAAATAAAACTTGTTGAATGAATTTTAATTAATATTTATTTAATTAAAAACTCCTTAAGTTATTAAAAATTAATTTTATCAAATAAAGATTAATTAATTAATTAATTATTTTAACGTAGTTTAAGACCTGGTGGGAGGAGTTCTTGCACCCGAAAATCTATGAAACGAAGACCGAAATGATCACAAAAATGAGATGGATCACATGAGAGTGATAAACCACGCAAAGTAACACTTTTGAAAAATTTCAATTTGCCTTAATTTTTAATTTTTAATTAATTTTGCGAAGTCAAAATTGGCTGATAACAAATCCTCATTGGTCTACCATAATAAAAGGAGTGGGGGATAGTTTAAATTTTTGAATATGTTTGATCAGTTCCAATATTGAGCGGCTTGGACTTGATTTTAAACAGGGTGATGCATTAACATTTTGGATGAGGATCCAAAGTGATCACACTCATGGTTCAAATTTGAAGTGATTTTGTGAATGGGTTTATCTGTTTTATTTGGAATGTTTAGATATGTTGTTGTTTTTATTTGAAAGCTAAATCATTTGATGGCATATTGGAGGGTTTAATTGAACATGTATTTTAGGAGGAAATGCAGGATTTGTAATCTGAATGTTTGAGGGAAAATGGATTTCAAATTTGGACAATATTTTGGTGAGGAGATAATTGCAACTCTCGGTGTTGAAGTTGTAGGAATGAAACCAATTTTTATAATTTTCAACCCTAACATGGTTTTCAAGTCACTGTAGGTATTACATAGAAGTTTATGGACTTCTTAGTCATACCTAATAGCATGATATAGAAATGCTTTAATTTTCTAGTGCATTTTCAGCCATGAGAGGCAACATAATAAGAGTGTGGACCTTTAGACTAGTTTCACTAATTAAAAACCTATCAGCAAACTTTTTGGTGAAGAAGATCTTATTTTCACATAGTTATGGCCAAATGTAGAAATGAAATTTTAATTGAAGTGATTTTAATTAGGCTTTTGGGGTTAATTGCATGATAGCTTTTGAGGAATCATGGTTGAAGGACCTCAATGCATCACTGATCCAAAACCAACGTGGTGAACTCCACTGAGGTAGTTTTGAAAAACTGGTTCATAGAGATATTGATTCACATGGTCAATGTTCCACTAGTGTTTATGGCCAATGTTGCATCCAAAGTTATGGAAACTCGATTTAGGGCTATTTAGATGGTGAAGAGTAATGTCAACATGAGATGACATATCATCAGGCATTCAAGCTCCTTATCATACTTGTGAGGAATTATCTGCTGATAAGCTCCAAATGTCATTGGCATAGGAACCTTATTGTCAAATTCTAAAAGATCAATAGTCCTTCAAGCTATATGAAGGCCCTTACTAGGCAAAAACTCAACCTTATGACTTTGAACTGTATGGTTTCAAGTTTAGTCTTATAAGTTACCTCTTAGAGGGGTGATTAATTGGCCATTTATTCATATTAGGGTTGTTTGAGATAATCACTAACATTTTAACATAAAGGCTTGCAATCTCAATTTGTAAATCTTAAAAAGGGTTTTTTTCTAGGAGTTGCTTAGGTTTGAGTGGAAGAGGAACAGATAATTGGAAATCACTAGCAACTATGCGTCTGTCCTAATAGTGGGTAGCTCTTTAGAATTAAGATGGAGAATTTGTGATAATTAAATATCTTTTACTAATGGATTTCCAATTGCTTTAGTAGGCTAGTGTAATTAATTATTTTGTTTCAAACATGTTTACTTTCATATTTAGGATGAAATGTGAAGAGTAGTTCTAGGACATCTCGTGATTCATGAAGGATATTCTTCAACTCCATTTACTATATCATGAATGAACCTAATTCTCCTAGTGAAACTGTCCATAAAAGTGTATGAGATGTTTCTGATCCACTTTCAATTTCACTATTTTAGTGCCCATTGATAAATCTTCGTTTCATCGCTTAACATTCAACATGCACTAACAATGTTGTGGCGAAAGGTAAGATTTTGATCATACATTGATCATTTTCATTTATTTTGAGCAATTTGTGTGAGGTAACTACTAGCAACATCCTACATGTTGAATCATTTTTCTCAATAGCACTTTGAATGTTGAATAAGACTTGAGGATTATGCAAACATGGAAGCATTGTTTCCAAGAACTAAGTTTCAATGGACCTTAGACTCTGTATATACCTTAAAACTGTGTCGAGTTGATATCATATGACCATATTGAAGCCACATACTACATACCGAATATCTGAGCGTTAGGGCTCCCTTGATCGTGGGAATTAATGCCATACTACTTTATTTTTTGGTGTAGGACCGGTCTCATCTGATTTAGATGAATCATCAACACATTACAAACTATGATTTGAGCCTATTGACATGCTTAAAGACTATTAAGGATCTATTATAGAGCTGCTCATGTGAATGTTTTGACCTCCATAAGTCATAGTGAATCAATTTTACCAACGTTTGAGGAGTACCACAGAACCTTGCAAAGATGTGTACAACATGATTGAGGGACACCAAGCTTTAAAGATAACATGACCTCTTGGACAATTGATCTAATGAGAAAACAAAATCTTAATAAGAGTACAGATAACCATCATGGATGAAACTTGATAATCAATTAACATTTTGATGCAAAATGTGATTCTTTTCATCAAGGTTTCAAATTGGTTGAAAGACAAGGATCAGATGTGTAAATAGGTCTACACAAGCTCGATGAGGTGTAACTGCCTGAAACTAATATGAGATAAATTATTGTGATGTTTAATCACCCAAAAACTATTGAGTCATTTCTTGTAGGTGAGGTACTTAATATCAAATCAAAAAAAATTATGGATTTTTTGTCCCCTTTCAGGGTTGATCCAACGGTAATCTTGTGATTATCATTTGGATTCATCTTGTACATGTAGTGGGCCAAATGTGTTCATAGTTTCATCTTTCACGAATTCTTACTCATCACATTTTCTATAACACAGTTATTTAGATTACAAATATTTGATAATCTGAAATGGTCATTTAAAAGGGAAATGATTCAATGTGTTCTGTAAGGTTTCACATATCTCTGTGCTTTTTCATCTTATTGCTTGTCAACTTCATGTTTGGATTACTTTATCCACCTCAAGATCACTCACATTAAGCACTGGCCTTATTTGGGCTCATAGATATTCTTATATCCCAAAACACAGATGAATTATTAAGGTTCTTAGGTTAACTTAACAAAGTCACCACCTCTAAAATGAAAGTTAACTATGCCTCAAGTCTAGAAATTCACTTTGGTTTTCTATATGCAGATTAGCATAATAGTTTAACACTCAAACTAATCCCCCTTTACAAGAGCTGTGTGAGGCAACTTAAAGAAATAATTCGTGAAACAGTGAGTGAACAATTGAAAGGGATAGAAGCACTTCAGGATTTGAAACCTGTAGAGTAAATACTTATGCAGTTCTATTTTCAAAATTTGAAGAAACTTCGTAGTCGGGTAAGATCACTCATTTATTCTTCCTATGGTCTTCAGACTTATCTGCAATTTATCTGATTGTTAGGGTCACTTGCACTCTTGAGCAATAATATTTTCATTTGCAAGTCATCCAAGAATGGAAGTGTATAAATTTCCATCTTAATTCTTTGAATAATCAAGACTTGAGTTTGATAGTAATGTGTCAGTGCAACCTCCTAATAGCTTAGCCAGTAATGTTAGTGGACAATGTAATATTCATCATTCATCATGATCAAGTGAATTGAGATCTATATTTCATTAAATGATTTGTTATTTCATGGCTCTTATTGAATATTATTTAATACAAGGGTCATACCATTGTTGTCAAATATAATGTTTGTTTATGGACCAAGGATGATGAAAAAGATACATGTTGTTAAGTATTCAATTTAGGTATTCCTTCACTTTTGAAAAGTTACATAACAAGGTGGAAGTATGTTATCAGAACTGTTTAAGAGAATCATGAATTGGTATGCTCTAATCAAATGAGGAAAAGGCATTTCATTGCAAATAGATTTTGGAGAGGTTGCATACTTTCGAATCCTTTTTCTGAACTACTAATTCTAAGGTATGTGGTTGTAATAGAGGTTATGACAATCTAAATTTAATTCACCAGGACCTCCAATCCTATAAGGAATTACATTAGGTTGCACAAATATGATGGGTGACATATTTTTTCCAAAACGAGGCTCAAATCTTACTCTAAAGTTATCAAGGAAATTGTTAGAGTTTATACATGTCATGAAGAGTTACATTGCTCAAAAGGAAAAGTGAAAATGTGGTCCTATAGTTGACAACTTCACATGGTTCATGCGGTCAGAATACATTCTAAGGAAATGAACATTTGAATCCTGTAGTTATAGAATGTGACATTATTATTTCGATGTTGACTCATGCTTTGTATAAACTTCATGTTTCAAAATTCCTGTTCTTATTCAGAGAAATATTTCATCGTCACTTTTTGTCAATAGTTGTAGAGTACATGTTAAACAATTATGGTCGAAAGATCCATTCTACCATTCAAATTGTTAGATGAGCGTTAAGTTTGATTATAAGCATCGCTATATGGTTCGCCATCAAATTCACTTTCACTAACCACCGAAAAATTTCAGTCCAAATTATGAACCCTCAATGATTCATGAATTTAATGGTCATAACTGAGAGTAAAGAGGACAGTCAATTTAAATCAAATCTTGACACTATTGAGCTTTGTATATGACTGTATTCCATATTCAAGGCCCAGAACTTCCAGCAATGGATGGAAATTTATTAGACATATTTTGTTAAGGACTGACTGATTATCATAGGAAATGAATTTTGGTGTAGATGTCTAAAAACAAAGATGTAGCATTCACTTTGCTTCCAATGAGTTAAGAAAATGAGTTCATACATCATGGCCTTACATGGTATCGATTGTAGACACAAAATCATGCACTTGGGTACATTTCTAGGTCCTAAAAGCATACTAGCATTCATATGATTCCTAAGAAAGAAAACTAGTAATTAACAACTATCTTTGGCCTCTTTTCTTTGTTTCTTGTTTTCTATTTGGTCTTACACACCCTACAACCCAGTCAGAACTTTACTGATTTATCTTTTATGGCTTCAGACACCAGCACCTAGCCATGACAACAAGCCCAGGTGCACTCTTGTCCCCTCTGGGCCCCTGACCCTTTCTCACCTTACTCACTCTCTTTTGGGTCTCTTTTATCTTTTGGGCATCTTTTTCACTTATGGGTCAGCCTTCCAGTTGTCAATTACAAAATTCAAACAAGGGAATCATATAAATACATAGTTATGTGTTCAAAATCAAGGACCAAACACTAAGCATTACTATCATCACCTAAGCTTGCATCAAAAGGCACTAAAGCACTCAAAGGCATCCATCTAGCATCCATTCAAGGGACAAGGGCTGCATACTCTGCATACACAACATAGGAGGGGAAGTTCATTTATTCCATCCACACATTCTACTACATTGCTACATTCTAGATACAACCTGCTATCAAGTGCAACTTGCACTAGGGCATCCTAAGGCACAATCTTCACACACACTCACAAGAACTACATGGATTCTGAGATGTAGTGCAATGCTCGGTCATAAGTTCACTCTTGGGGTGACCATCAGGGTCAGTCTAACTCCCCATTCTACATTTTCCTTTTTAGGTTTGATGTGGTTTGTGGGTTTGTGCAGGTGAACATCTCTTTTGCAGTTTACAAGTACCTTCGGCGATCATAGTGCGACATACTTAGGTGATCAACAGGAAGAACAAGTGAAGATCTTATGACACAACATAAACCAGATCCTAAGCTTTTGCACAGTCACAGGTGCCCAAAGAGGTCATCCAGTGCCCAAGCACCCCTATCTTGCCATGGGGCCCCTGTCAGCCTCATTCATGCAGTTCCAAAATTTACATATTAATTACGACACTCTGTTAGCATCTGTTCATCACTTTTCCTAGTTCAGATCAGTTCAGATTACGTAGAAATCAAGCTAAGTTCTTTCTTACTCCCTCTCTTGCTTGGGGTTTTATACTTTAAATCTTAATTTGCTTGTGTCATTTCTATATTTAAGCATTTATACATAATTTATTTTAGTAGTGACTCTGTAATATTAAATTTAATTCAAATTAAATTAAATCATTTGGTGAACCCTACCACTCAAACCTTACCTTCTTGAGAATGCATCAAAATCTATCTCCTTCTTCTTGAATTCATGAATCAATCATGACATATGAGTATTTCACCACTGTTAATGCTTGATCTTCAACGTGTCACCACCCATCAACTCATCCTACTCCAACTTATTACCTGCAAGTTAATACTACACCATCCTGAAATCTCCCAATACTAACATCCTTGACATATTTACGCATCACCCATTGTCATCATCTTAGAGGTCGCCTTTTTCTTCTCATCATTGAAAGCAATATTACTTCTTTACTCACATTCAAACTAAATATTACCACCATGCTATATTTAGTGATAATGATATTCCCCTCTATATCGATGCATCCATTGCATCTTATACTATTGTGAATTAATGAATCACATTGATCTAGCCTTGATAATGGATCTGCTCATAAATCTTGTGTAATTTCAATTTTTAGGACTTCAATTGACCTAGTCCTGTAATTGATGTGGAAATCCTCATCATTTTGTTGTGGCTATGATTTCATTACTCGTACATGCATGGTACTATTACCTTACCTCTAAAGTTGGGCCTCAAAATATTTCTTATGTATTCATTTTCATGTTATAGCCACAATTTATGTTGTTCAATTACTTACTTGGAAGACCATGGATTCACGCCATGCAATTGTTCCTTCCATGTCTTCATGAAGTGCATTAAATTTTTACATGATGGCTATGAACATACCATTATTATTGACCTTGACCCATTCAATTATTTCCAAATAGACCCATCACTGTTTAATGACTCTAACTTTTATAAATCCATCGCAAGTCATTCCATAGAGGGAGTACTAATCATATTGCCAGCCTTGGTCAACCTATGTAAATTTCATGTTACCTAGAACATACCATTAGCTACACATATCCTTAAATACCAAGTTTTGCATGCATATTTGACCATCATGCCTATTCCATTCACATGCTTCCTTCCATGTGAACTATTTGATATTTCAATTTATCATGTCACTTGCTATTTGGAAGGTGCATATACATTGGCTACTACTTCTCCACCTTTCACATGCACTCTTTTCATATATGAATTTCTTATTTTCCTCACATTCCATTGATCCTACTAATACTCTTAAAAAATATTTGCATGATAATGGATTAGCTCACCTAATGATTCAACTTGATGATCTCCTGTAGTTCCTCACTTCTGATCACCTTTATCATGGATGTGTCTTTTTACTGTTATTTATGGCCTCAATGTTCTACACTTAGGAGTACTTTCTTACATTGGCTCCTTGGTCCTCTCCATCAACTTGGGAATCTTGGACTTGACTACATTAGTGGTACCTTGGATCCTAATCAATACTAACATACATTTCCCATG
Source organism: Taxus chinensis (assembly GCA_019776745.2). Taxonomy (NCBI): domain Eukaryota; kingdom Viridiplantae; phylum Streptophyta; class Pinopsida; order Cupressales; family Taxaceae; genus Taxus; species Taxus chinensis. Next base: position 142,650 of record JAHRHJ020000821.1, read on the forward strand.
CCTTTTGGTGATGCATCTCCCTATTTTTAATGATTCATGACATATGTTTATCCTTTCACATGCACTCTTTCATCCATAATTCTTATTTGCCTCATATTCCATTGAACCCTACTTATGCGCATGAGACTGTTTATGCACACATGGATCTTTGGATAAGCTAGGATTCACACTTGTTGATCTCCTTCCTCCAAATCTACTCTCCTCACCTTTATCACAGATGTGTCTTCATTACTGTTATTTTATGGCCTATACATCTTCCACTTGGGGGCAGTCTTCCTTACCACTCCTCATTCCTCTCCACTCACACTTGGGTATCATCTTGGCTTGATTACATTGGTTCATAATTGGATCCTAATCATATTGATATCACATTTCATAACCATATGCCTATGGCTGCATCTCTGTTTGCAAATGACTCCTTCTTGGGCTAGTTCTCAAAATCTCGACCTGTTGGTATGTGTACAATTATGAAATGAACCACCTTTTACTGATGAATAATATGCTTATGCTTCATGTATAATTTATTTCTAGTCACAGCTTTTACATGATCTCAATGATGTACTATTTCTTACCAAGTCTCTAATCCAAATCCTATTTTACGAACCTGACACTCATGATCTTCTAGATGAGTTTACTTGATCACCTATCACATCACACACTTGGGGGGCATCATGTTTTCATCCCCTCCCTTCATTTCAAGTTTGCATTATCTATTATCAATCTTTGTAACTTCCTTGATCTTTATAATTACATGTTGCACTTTTCATACTCTTTATACACACTCTTTATGTCATTATATTTATCATATCACAGTTGCATTTACTTGGTAATCTAATTGTTGAATGAATATTCTTAAAATGTTTAAATTTTACCACATTCACTTTTCATGCTCTATACTTCATACATATTTTTATAGCGCTTCTCAAACCATTTCCAAGACACACTTAATTAAATTGGTTCATATCTTGATAGTTGTATACCCATTTTATAATTAAATTCATTTCATCATGTCTATCAAATCTACTCATGCTTTTAGAATTAATTTCAAATTAATTCTATCACCTAATATATTCCTACCATTTTGATTACACACCTTAATTCACCATGCTCTTATAATTAATACTCAACTGTTGAGGGTCTAAATATGAAATGAACCTCACCCATTCATTTTTACGCTCTATGCTTCATGATCTATATTTCTAGCACACATTTTCAAACCATTTCCTAATGATGCACTCTTGTTCTATGGTTCATTCTTGATTCTTGAGGGGTATTTTATAAATGAATTAGTTTCATCTCATACACATCCACTGGGGGGCATGTTACTCCTACCATCACATTCACACATTGTATACCATCCCATTCACACTCATACATTGCATTACATATCTTGGTTGCACTTATTCTTGCTTCTTATACTACTTACATGTTGCACTTTTCTTATTATGTTATTCAAATACTTTATATGTCATTATATTTTTATATACACATGTGCGTGTTCACTTGGTATCTAGTTGTGAATGCAGATCTTCTTACATAGTTCTTACACGTTACAATGATGTTTGGCATTGTACCTTTTACCATTCCCAAAGGCTCCTGGGGGCATCTACATTTACTACTTTCACATCTACATAGGTGTCTATTGTTTCATTATTTCTACTCTTATTTTCTAGCACATTACTTTCCATTGATACATACATGCTTTGACATACTTTTTATCTTTCTAACATGATAACGGGTGCTTCATGTGTAGAATTTTCTTTGTAGGAATATATGCCACCATGGTTATTTGATACACTTTGCTTGCCATTATTTTCCATTGTATGCTATTGTTTGTGGGTTATGCCCTATGTCTTGTTTGATCACTGTTTGTATGCTTTTGGTCACTTCGGCCCTGATTGTCTTGTGACATTGTGAGTGATGTCCCATGTTTGAAACCCACTTTTTCCTTGGTCCACTTTGTTTGCACACTTTCTTTTACATTGTATTCTATTGCATGTTTTACTTTTTCTACTAACAAATGTTACTAGCCACTTTTTTATATGTTCCTTGGTTTCTAACATGCACATCCCCTACCCCTATAGGGGTATCCAATCAGATCAACATCAGGTCCTCTCTTTTGGGTGCACACTCCTACAGACATTGCATGCACCCCAAATGAGGGGGAATATATTAGGTGAAAAACTCACCCTATATAATAGCTCAGAGCTACAAGTATAATTTCTGTACATAACACAGAAAAAAAATCATATAGTCACAAAATGACCAAAATCAAACTTGGGTCCTCAGCACAACACAGAAACAACACATAATGCCCAACATTTAGACAAAATTAAATCTCCTAGGTGCTCTGTGTCCTCCCTTAGGTGCCTAATGTCTTGGGGGCACACACAATCAGTTTATCATATCAGCATAGTTCACAAAAGTCTTTAGAGAAGTTTACAGTTACAAGCACAAGTCCTCCAGTTACAACATGAATGTATTCTATCTTGTACAATCCATTTAATCGGAACAATCAGGACTAATTCGGAACTAATTTGGGACAGTAGGAAAAAATCAGGGATGTACCATCTATTAGTGGTGCTTATTGGGAATCAGTCATGGAAGAAGAGTAACACTATACCTCTCTCACAAACACTTGCTTTTTGGCGTGAGATTGCCCAAAAAACTGCACTTAACATGAGATCTCCTAAAAAATCACTATTGGCATGAGATCACCTAAAAACTCACTTTCATGAGATCCTTCACTCATTCCATAACATTTTAGGACATTTTCTATCCTTTTACACACATTTATACATCAAGGTACACACTTTCCTTTTACATACTTTTTTACTTTTACTTACTTTACACACTTTTCTTAGATTTTCATATACAAGATTTTGACTACATTTTTCTCTTCTTTTACATAGGTTGTCCTTATATCAATCTGCAACAAAGCAACCCTACATTACAAATAAGCACAATGCAATACAATGTACATGCACTATGCGCTTCACTTTCACTTTCCTTAGTTTCCACGCTTCATTTTTAATCATTTCACGCTTCACTTGTTCACTCGGCATGTTCTTCACCACATGTTCTACATGGTTATCAAGTACGCATCTTCTATCTACTTTATGTTATTGAGTATTCACTCAACAACATAAAGTGGGGGAAAATGTAGACACAAAATCATGCACTTGGGTACATTTCTAGGTCCTAAAACATACTAGCATTTACATGATTCCTAAGCAAGAAAACTAGTAATTGACAACTATCTTTGGCCTCTTTTCTTTGTTTCTTATTTTCTATTTGGTCTTACACACCCTACAGCCCAGTCATAACTTTACTGATTTATATTTTATGGCTTCAGACACCAACGCCTAGCCAGGACAGAAGTGCCCAGGCGCTCATGTCCCCTCTAGGCGCCCCTGACCCTTTTTTCACCTTACTCACTTTTTTGGGGTCTTTTTTATCTTTTGGGCATTTTTTCACTTATGGGTCAGCCTTCCAATTGTCAATTATGAAATTCAAACAAGGGAATCATATAAATACATAGTTATGTGTTCAAAATAAAGGACCAAACACTAAGCATTACTATCATCACCTAAGCTTGCATTCAAAAGGCACCTAAATCACTTCAAGGCATCCATCTAGCATCCATTCAAGGGACAAGGGACTACATACTTTGCATACATTGCATAGGAAGGGGAAGTTCATTTTATTCCATCCACACATTCTACTACATTGCTACATTCTAGCTACAGCCCACTATCAAGTGCAACTTGCACAAGGGCATCCTAAGGCACCATTTTCACACACTCACAAGAACTACATGGAGTCTGAGATGTAGTGCAGTGCTCAGTCATAAGTTCACTCTGGTGACCATCGGGGTTAGTCTGACTCCCCATATTGCATCTTTATTTTTATATTTGATGTGGTTTGTGGGCTTATGCAAGTGAACTTCTATTTTGCAAGTTACAGGTACCCTCGATGACATCATTAGGACACTCTCAGGTGATCAACAGGAGTTAACAGTGACACTTGTGATATAGTAAAAAAACAAGATTCTGACCATTTTAGCAGTCACAGGCACCCAGAAGAGTCTCTAGTGCCTAGGCACCCATGTCCTACTATGGGTGCTATGTCAAGCCTCATTCCTGCATTACATAATTTACAGAGAGCATTTACGACATTCTTTGTCCAGTAGTATTCAACATTTTCAAGACACCCATATCACTTCGTAAATTGCAGAAATTCAACTTCTCTTCTATCACCTATCTCTTTCTTAGGGTTTCATATTTCATCTTAGTTTGCTTTGTGTCAATTTGTATTTATATTTTATCATTTATACATCATATTAATTTAGAGTGATTATGTAATACTCTAGATTTAATTAATTCAAATTTAATTAAAGGGGGTCTAAAGTTAGTTTCTTTCTAAAAATGGTTGGAAGGCATTTATCAAGATTATAGAAGTCCTTTTATAAACACCTCTTAAATAATTCAAAATCTAAGGGATGTTTAATAGTACCCACGAATTATTTTTGATGATCAAAATTCTTTATTGCAAGGGAAAATCTCAACATTATGTATGAATAAATGACCCATTTAAATGCTTCACCTTAACTTGATAACCATGAAAAATTACCCTTTGATTCTCAGATCGAACTTGATGTGCTCTTATAAACATTACCGAGGAGGTTACCAAAAACCATTAAATTTGGGTCACATTTTTAAAGTGCATTGATGAATCATTTGTATCCTTAGTTCCATCTCATTGTACAACGAGGAAAACACATCTTTAAAAGAAGAAATGATGTGATCAAATGATGCAATCAAATGTTTTCATTAAAATATGCATTGAATGGCATCCTCTATCACATGAATTCCTCATTGACCACATCATGGCTGAGCATGATAAAAACTTGAATCTTGTCCTTCAAGTCCCTACTGAACCTTCTATTCATAAGATCCTTGAAAAAATCCATTGTTTACTTATTAAGCTAACATTTTGGGGTTAACCATATAATAGTGTTGTATAGATCTAATAATCAGATAAAGCATATATGCAATGAATGCAGAAATCAACCAAAGATAAAATAAAAACAAGAAACATATAACACCAGATTTAACGTGGTTCACCCAGTGTGGGCTACGTCCACCAAGAAATGACCAATATTATTATTCAGTGCTTTACAGAGGAAATACAATGAAGATTTTGTCTTCCAACACCTCACAGAATGTTCAATATTTTTCCCTCACTCAGCTACTCTTTCTTGCTCACCAAGAAAACTAACATGCAAAAAATTGCTATTTTCTTCTCTCATACCCTCATACAATGCATACATGCATATATATCTATTTTGGGAAACTAACTATGCTTTTACAATCAATAAATCATCTTTAAAGCAAAAATATTTATTCTAATTCTTGTGAAAAACAAAGCTTCGTTGCACAGGTGACCGATGTCGGTCACTTGCCTAATGATGCCGGTCACTACTTGACCGATGTGGTTCACTTACTGACTGATGTTGGTCACTTCCTGACTGATGCCGGTCACTGTCAAAACTAGCAACATGTAAAAACAAGCTTTCTGTGAAGCAATTAAGCTCCACACTCAACAATCTCCCACTTGGAGATCAATTGTTGCACTGTATTGTACATCACCATCCTTGGATCCTTTTCCTTGGCCATGTTTCTTCCTCTTCAAGTCTCAAACTCGAAGACCAATAGAAGTGGAGTGAAGCTCCAACTTCTCCTTTACCAATGGCTTCATTAGCATATCTGCAGGGTTCTCATCCATATGGATTTTCTCTAACTTCACTTCCCATCCTCCAACACCTGTCGTATGAAGTGATACCTCAACTGAATGTGTTTCATTCTTGAATGAAATGTTGAGTTCTTTTCCAGATGGATCACACTCTGACTATCACTGTATAATCTGCAATCCTCTTGCTCCTTTCCCAACTCTTCCATGAACCTACTCATCCATATCATCTCCTTGCTAGCTTCTGTAGCTGCAACATACTCTACCTCTGTAGTAGAAAAATCCACAACCTTCTGCAATCTTGAAATCTAGCTAATTCTTGTTCCACCTACTGTGAAAACATATCCAGTGGTGCTCCTCCTACCATCCAAATCTCCAGCCATATCTGAATCAACATAGCCACATAAAGAAGTATCTGACCCTCCATAGCATAACTCCATGTCAGATGTCCCTCTCAAATACCTGAGAATCCATTGGACTACTTTCCAATGTTCTTTACCTGGATTAGCCATAAACCTACTCACAACTCCCACTGCCTGTGCAATGTCTGGTCTAGTACAAACCATGACATACATAAGACTTCCTACTGCTGAAGCATAGGGAACATGTGCCATGTACTCAACCTCCTCGTGTGATGAAGGACACTGATCTTTTCTCAATTTGAAGTGTCCAGCCATAGGTGTACTAACAGGTTTTGAATCTTGCATGTTAAACCTTTCCAACACCTTATTGATATAAGCCTCTTGAGACAAATACAACTTCTTGTTTTTTCTGTCTCAGTGAATTTGCATGCCAAGGATTTTCTTTGCAGCTCCCAAATCCTTCATTGCAAATGTGTGAGCTAACCTTTCTTTAAGTTTACCAATGTCCTGCATACTAGATCCTGCAATCAGCATATCATCCACATACAGTAACAAAATAACATAGCTCCCATTTTCAAGCTTCTTAAAATAAACACAATGGTCAGATTCACATCTCATATAACCATGCTCATGCATAAAACTATCAAATCTCAAATACCATTGCCTTGGAGCTTTCTTGAGCCCATATAGGCTCTTTTTCAATCTACACACAAGTTTCTCCTTACCCTTGACTTCATAACCAAGTGGTTGTTGCATATAAATCTCTTCCTCCAAATCACCATGAAGAAAATTCATCTTAACATCAAGTTGTTCTAAATGCAAATCTTCTGTTGCAACCAAACTTAGAACAGTATGAATAGAAGTCATCTTAACTACAGGAGAAAAAATCTCATCAAAGTCAATACCTGCTTTCTGTGTAAATCCCTTTACCACAAGCCTTGCCTTGTACCTTTTCAGTCCACCCTCTTCTTCCTTGATCCTGTAAACCCATTTGTTCTGTAGTGTTTTCTTACCTACTGGCAACTTGACCAAATCCCATGTCTGATTTTGTTCCAAGGAGTCCATCTCCTCATCCATGTCATGCTCCCACTGCACGTGGGTATCTACCTGCATTGCTTCTTCAAAGCTTTCTGGTTCACCACTATCAGTCAATAATAAATAAGAAAAGGAAGGTGAAAATATCTCTGGAGGTCTACTTACCCTTTGTGACCTTCTCACTGAGATCTGGGGTGTCTGGGGCTCATTCTATGCATGTTGCACATTCATGTCAATCTTTGTAGTGACCGACGTTGGTCTCCTGATAACACAGTTCACCTATAACTGATTATGGTTCCTCTATCTGCTAACCGACTATGGTTTCCTCATTGCCACTAGTTCGAGGAGTACTAAACTGGTTCCAGTAGTTGTCTATTTTGAACTTAATTCTATTTTCTACCGATGGGTTAGCCTGACCGACACCAGTTTCTATAGTAATGACTGGTGTCTGTGGATGTCTGTTTTAGATCTGAAAGTTGATTTTCCTTCAAAATCTCATCAACATGTTCATGTTTAGGCACCAAAACCTGATCCATGTACATTCTTTTTTCATTCCAATCAATGTCACGACTCCTACAATCTTAGAATCTTCTAAATCCCAAAAACGATATCTGAAATCACCAGATCCATAACCAATGAAAGTACATCTCTTAGATTTAACATCCAACTTCTTCCTATTTTCCCTATCAACATGCACAAAAGCTTCTGAGCCAAAAACTCTAAGAAAATAAAAATCTACCTCTTTTCCAGACCAAGCTTCTTCTGGTATTCCACCATCTAGTGATGTTGAAGGCCCACGGTTAATCAAGTACACCATTGTATACATTGCTTCTACCCAAAACTTTAAAGGCAACCTAACATGTATCCTCATGTTTCTAGCACGTTCCATGATTGTTTTATTAATTCTTTCTGTAACTCCATTCTCTTATGGAGTTCTAGGAACTGTTCTTTCTCTTTGTATTCCATTCACTCAACAATAATCATTGAAATACTTGCTGCAGTATTCACCACCATTGTCAGATCTAAGGCACTTTAATTTGAAGTTTGTTTCATTTTCCACAAGGGATTTCCACCTTTTAAAAGTCTCAAAAACATCATATTTATGCTTAATACAATAAATCCATACCTTCCTTGTGGCATCATCAATGAAAGTCACATAATATTGGGATCCTCTAATAGAAGCTACCTGAGTTGGTCCCCACACATCTGAGTGTACAAGGAAATTTATGCTCCTTCTTTGTTGACCCAACTTTGAGAAATCTCACTTTCTTTTGCTTTCCAAATATGCAATGCTCACAAAATTCAAGATCTAACTGTTTCAAATCTAATAACTTACCCTTAGCCTTTAATATCTACATTCCTTTATCACTTACATGGCCTAGCCGATTATGCCATATGGTTACATATGAATCTGAAGTAGATAACACAAAAAAGGAATTCAGTAACAAGGTAGACAAATTAAGTTCCTACCTTCTTACCTCTTGCCACAACAAGAGATCCCTTGGTAACCTTCCAAGAATCACTTGTAAAAATGTAACAATGCATCCAATTCACCTCAAGTTTCCCTGTAGATATTAGATTTCTCTTAAGGCTTGGCACATGCCTCACATCTTTCAAATGGAATTGTTAGGATAGAAATGGTAAATATATTACTATAATTAGGTAGATGAACAAATTTACCAGTAATTGCATCTCAGATTCATCTCCTAAATAAACTTGTTCAAACCACCCAACATAATTTCTGAAATGTAAACCCTTATTATGGTAGATGGAAAGAAGCTCCATTCTAAAACCCAAGATTCATAATTTATTATGCAATTCATTGAATTCCATCTTCTTTATGCTCATGGGTCAACAATTTTTCTTCTTTAAATTTTTGGTTCACAAGTCTCTGGGTCTTATTCTCTTTGTTTTCAAAATACACTCTTTTTACATGTACTCTCTTTGATGAATTCTGAGCAAAGTAAATTTGAGGTGTAATGCAATCTTATCTGCCTAGTGGAATCCCAGAATTGCTTATGTTGTAAGTTCTTCAGTGAGTCAATACGGAAAATAATCCATGACTGTGGATAAGTCTATAGTTCCTTTAGGAATCAACATACTCTGACCCACGGTTCATTACCCCAATCGACTCATCACTTAAGGGAAGCCTCTACATTAAAAATGTGGCTGCCTGCAAATTGTTAATCCCAAACTGTGATATGCCTGAAGAAATTTTTATCTCATTCTGTAGAAGTGCATCACACGTTTTGAAATTTTGTAAGGAGTTCAGATATTTTCCTTATACCTGTCTCCTCTGGAGAAAAATTAGCTTTTTAAAAAGAATGTATTTTTGAAGTTTTATTCCAGGATGAATCCTAAGGCAAAAATAGAATTTCTGGGTACCAAGTCCAATCTTGAAATCACTGAATATCCCATGGGAAAAACCTCTTAAATTTGCCATCCACTTGTTTTAACAATTTTACCCTGAGTCTTCACAAAATTCATTCCAATCAAAAAATGATTAAAATCTACCTCTTTTCTAAACAAATTTCTTCTGGTATTCCACCATCCATGTTGTTCTGCCCATGATTTCAAGTACACTCAGATTTGTATCCACTGCTTTTACCATTGAATCTTGAAAACTTTCAAAGCAAAAAAGACATGTCTCCTCATGCCTTTAGCATCTTCCATGATTTTTATGTTCATTATTGTCATCAACTCCCATCTTTGTGGAAGTTAGGAACCATTATTTCTCTTCATATTCCAAAAACTTGAACAATAATCTTTGAACTCTTTGAAAATTCTAGTATTTCACCATGATTGTCACTGTTAAGGCACTTTAATTTTACAAGTTTGTTTCATTTTCCACAAGGGCTTTCTTTTAAAAGTCTCAAAAAAATCAAATTTACACTTAATACAATTAAATCATACCTTCCTTGTGGCATCATCAATGAAAGTCACATAATATTGGGATCCTCAAATAGAAGCTACCTGAGTTGGTCCCACACATTATAAGTGTACAAGCTCAATTTATTCTCCTTCTTTATTGACCCAACCTTGAGAATTTTCTCACTCATCTTCTAAAATTTTCCAAATATGCAATCTCACAAACTTCAAAATCGAGGAGTTAGAGGAAAATTACCTTTCAAATATGATAATTTATCTGATTAGCCATAGATAAGACCCTTAGCCTGCATTCCTTTTTCACTCATATGGCCTAGTTGATTATGCCACATGGTTGCATCTGAATCTGTAGTAGATAGCACAGAAAAGGAATTAGTAACACAGGTAGACAGATATAAAGTTCCTACCTTCTTACCTCTTGCCACAACAAGAGATCCCTTGGTAACCTTCCAAGAATTGGCTGTGAATGTAACCACGCATCCAATATTCACCTAGTTTCCCTGCAGATATTAAATTTCTCTTGAGGCTTGGCACATGCCTCACATCTTTCAATACCCATGGATTTCCATTCTGCAACTTTAGATGAACATCACCTTTACCAGTAATATTGCATGGCTCATCATCTCCTAAATAAACTTGTCCAAAATCACCCTAAACATAATTTCTGAAATAACCCTTATTAGGGGTAGCATGGAAAGAAGCTCCAGAATCTAGATTTCTAATAAGAAACCCAAGATTCTAATTTATTATCCAAGGAGAGAATAAGGGCATCTTGTTTTACCTCACTTACAAATGTTTTCCTCTTTACCTTTTTCTTTACCTTTGTCTAATGTATTCTCTTTGTTTTCCTTGGACCAACACTCCTTTACGTGTCCTCTCTTTCCACAATTCCAGCAAAGTAAATCTCTGTACCTGGATCTAGATCTACCATTTCTTGACTTTGATCTCCCATTCTTCTTGCTCTTTGATGATCTCTCCTTAGATCTTCCCCTGCTTTCTACATTTAAAGTGTTTCTAGATGATGCTTCTCCTGAGCTTTTCCTGTGTATTTCCTCATTAAGGATTACACTAACCACATCATCAAATTTCAAACCTTTAGAAGATGTTGTATTACTAACAACCATTACCAAGTTATCCCAGCTATCTTGCAAAGAGCATAAGAATAAAAGTGCTTTCACTTCATCATCAAACGGAATTTCTACCAATTTTAATTGATTTACAATAGACTAGAAATCATTCAAATGATTAGATACAGATCCACCTTCTTGCATCTTAGAATTAAACAATTTTTTCATCAAATAAACCTTATTTGAAGCACTAGGAGTTTCATACAAATTTGCTAAATATTTCATCAACTCTACCATGGTTTTTGCATCTGTAAAATTTGAAGCCACCGATGCTGCCAGGCTCAATCTTATAGATCCCAGAGCCTTTCTATCAAGAACCTTCCATTCTTCATCAGTCATCGTGTTCGGTTGTGCATGCTCATCCAACGGTAAGTATAGATCCTTCTGATACAAATAATCCTCCACCTGCATCTTCCATAGTTGATAATTACGACTATCAAATTTCTCTACTTGGTATTTACTATCTTCTGCCATTGCTATGCTCCCACTCAATCAGAAAACCCTCTGTGAGTAAATCTTGTCAACACACAAAACCTCCAAACAAATCTCTGATACCAGTTGTTGGGGTTAACCATATAATAGTGTTACACAGATCTAAAATCAGATAAAGCATACAAGCAATGAATGTGGAAATAAACCAGAAGATAAAATAAACAAGAGAAAGATAACACCATATTTAACGTGGTTCACCTAGTGTGGGCTACGTCCACCAAGAAATGACCAATATTATTATTCAGTTCTTTACAGAGGAAATACAATGAAGATCTGTTGTCTTCCAACACCTCACAGGATGTTCAATGCTTTTCCCTCACTCAGCTACTCTTTCTTTCTCACCAAGAAAACTAACATGCAAAACAATTGCTATTTTCTTCTCTCATACCCTCATACAATGCATACATGCATATATATCTCTTTCTGGGAGACTAACTATGTTTTTACAATGAATAAATCATCTTTAAAGAAAAATATTTATTCTAGCAACATGTAAAATCAAGCTTTATTTGAAGCAATTAAGGTCCACACTCAACATAAGAGCCATGCTACGCCCAACAAAGAGAACAACGACCCTAAGCAGGATGGTTCCTCATTTATATTACAAAATGACTCATAATTTTCTTGTGAATGACAACTCATGAAAGCCACTATCTCGGGTATGCAACACCAACATAAACAATTCAACTTTGATGAATTATTTCCTTACCCCTTTGATAAGGACAACTTACACACACCCTTTCCTAAATCATTTGAAATGCCCAAATTTGATAAATATAAGGGCAAGAATGACCTAAGAGAGCACATTAAAGAATTTTACATGGTTTTCCAAGAGATGGCATATAGTGACATATTCCTATTGCATCTCTTTCCACTTAGTCTAGGGGGAGAAGCCTTGGAATGGTTTTTATGCCTCCCCAAGGGCTCTATCTATACTTTTGCGGACCTCTCAAAGAAGTTTGTTAAACATTTCTCATTCAATCTAGACTCTGAAATAACAATGATGGACTTGTGTAATGCTAAACAACATTCTAACAAAACCTTTGCACTATTCTTACAAAGATGGCGTGGAATCACAAGCTGATTCCCATTCTCAATTCCTGAAAAATAACTAATTATTTTTTATCCAAATCTCACTAGCGAACTATCCTTTCACATGCAAATTCACTGCCTAAATATTTTGAGGAATTTGTCAAGAAAGGATCACAAATTGAAAAATCCCTTATCGTTAAAGGTTTCATCAAACCTCACTCAAAGGAAAATGGGCATCAAAATAAAAATAGTAGATTTCATCATGATAAATCCAAAAAATGTTAATCTAAATCGCAACATCATCAATGATGGTGTCACAGATAATTGAAACGCACACAACATTCAGAATAATCAAGCTAAGCCTAACAAAGCCAAACATCCTCTCATTGTTGCAACTAAAGAGGCTTCCTCATCTCGCGACTCAAAATGACGTTGTTTCACTTCTTTGGGAGAATCTCTCTCAAATGTCCTATGACAACTCGTCAATTCCAACATGGTGACATATCCCATTACAAGACCTTGGGTTGAAGCAGAACCCAAACTTGCTTGGTACAAAGTCGAAACTTACTGTGACTTTCATCACATTGACACTCACACAATTGATTGATGTTTACATTTACATCACTTTGTCCAAGACCTCATTGATAATGGGGATATTATCATTGAAGAACCTTCATCAATAAAACACCTAATGAAAAACTCTCAAAGCATTTTCAAACCCATTTCTTAAACATAGTGTTGATGATAAAAATGTTGACAAAGGCCACTCCGCCAATAACGTTGATTACAGTTCAGTTATTTCATTTATTAAGGAAGTTCCTCTTACAGTAGCCACCATAAAATGCAAACCTCTGACTAATGTTGCAGCCATGTGTCAAAATAAGATATGGGTTACCGCAATAAACCAACCATCTACGTCTTCTACAGAGCCTCAAGTGTCTGAACCGACGGATCTTTCAAATCAGAAGTCGACCTTTAATGCTAAATCTTCCAATTTTTGTCAGTATAACCTCATCAAACAGATAATGACCACACCATAGCATATCTCTCTTATGAATCTATTAAAAGAGTCATCTAACCTCCAAGAAATCCTCACTTGTGCTCTTCACGAAGCATGCATTCCTCTAACTCTTAATGTTTAACAATGTCAAGCTATGATCACAATCATTTTGCCTGAAAGTCCTATCTTGTATTTTGACCCTCAAGATATGTTGAACCCTAATATTCTTAACAATAACTCTTTGTACATTGAAGTGTACACAACAAACCACGAAATCAAACGAGTTCTTATAGACAATGGAGCAACTGTTAACATTTGCTTTGTGAAAATGCTTAGTTGTCTTGGTCATATAGCATATGACTTAGATGCATCTTCTACAGAGCCTCAAGTGTCTGAACCGACGGATCCTTCAAATCAGAAGTCAACCTTTAATGCTAAATCTTCCATTTTTTGTCAGTATAACCTCATCAAACAAATAATGACCACACCATAGCATATCTCTCTTATGAATCTATTAAAAGATTTGTCTAACCTCCAATAAATCCTCACTTGTGCTCTTCACGAAGCATGCATTCCTCCAACTCTTAATGTTTAACAATTTCAAGCTATGATCACAATCATTTTGCCTGAAAGTCCTATCTTGTATTTTGACCCTCAAGATATGCTGAACCCTAAGATTCTTAACAATAACTCTCTGTACATTGAAGTGTACACAACAAACCACGACATCAAAAGAGTTCTTATAGACAATGGAGCAACTATTAACATTTGCTTTGTGAAAATGCTTAGTTGTCTTGGTCATATAGCATATGACTTAGATGCATCTTCTACGGAGCCTCAAGAATTTGAACCGATGGATCCTTCAAATTAGAAGTCAACCTTTAATGCTAAGTCTTCCAATTTTTGTTAGTATAACCTCATCAAACAAATAATGACCACACCATAGCATATCTCTCTTATGAATCTATTAAAAGAGTCGTCTAACCTCCAAGAAATCCTCACTTGTGCTCTTCACGAAGCATGCATTCCTCCAACTCTTAATGTTTAATAATTTCAAGCTATGATCACAATCATTTTGCCTGAAAGTCCTATCTTGTATTTTGACCCTCAAGATATGTTGAACCCTAGTATTCTTAACAATAACTCTTTGTACATTGAACTATACACAACAAACCACGACATCAAAAGAGTTCTTATAGACAATGGAGCAACTATTAACATTTGCTTTGTGAAAATGCTTAGTTTTCTTGGTCATATAGCATATGACTTAGATGCGTCTTCTACAGAGCCTCAAGCTTCTGAACCGACGGATCCTTCAAATCAAAATTCAACCTTTAATGCTAAATCTTCCAATTTTTGTCAATATAACCTCATCAAATAGATAATGACCACACCATAGCATATCTCTCTTATGAATCTATTAAAAGAGTCGTCTAACCTCCAAGAAATCCTCACTTGTGCTCTTCACGAAGCATGCATTCCTCTAACTCTTAATGTTTAACAATTTCAAGCTATGATCACAATCATTTTGCCTGAAAATCCTATCTTGTATTTTGACCCTCAAGATATGTTGAACCCTAATATTCTTAACAATAACTCTTTGTACATTGAAGTGTACACAACAAACCACGACATCAAAAGAGTTCTTATAGACAATGGCGCAACTATTAACATTTGCTCTGTGAAAATGCTTTGTTGTCTTGGTCATATAGCATATGACATAGATGTTAATGTTATTACCATTCATGGTTATGACAATAATAAGCGCCAGACTTCTAGTACCATTACTCTACCTATACAAGTGGGCCCACAACTCCTCGAAACCATATGTCACATCATTGATGTGGAAACATCATAAAATATTCTTTTAGGTAAACCTTGGATACATGTGATGCAATTCGTGCCCTCCACCTTCCATCAGTGCATAAAATTCCCATATAATTGCAAAGAGTTCACCTTGTTTAGTGATGTCAAACCCTTTGAGTATTGTAAGTTTTTCAAAGAAAAGTACCAAAATGTAAATTATTTTCCATCTATTGATCGCCTAGTTGAACCTTGCATCATCCATGTTGCTAACAATTGTGTTGATTCCGAAATTATGTTGCATTCTCATGCCTTTGCACCTTCTTCTGAAGCGTCTATGTCTAACGTGTCACTTGAGATTAAATTCTCCCATAAAGGTATAGGCAAGTACATACTTGAAAATGTATTTCTTGTTGGCAAAATTCCATTATCACCTCACAGCTATGGATGCCCTAACGCTCCCCATTTACGTAGAACCTTTGGTTTACTATTTGGGAAATACTCTTTGGAGATTATATGGATATTTAGCAGATGACCATATTCAAGGCTCTAACAGCTCTTGTCTATATGAAGATAAGATGGCAGAATGCTACGAATCCGCCAAATATACCAAGGCTCATAAAATGATGAAAAACATGAACCGGAAAGGAAGAGGCCTTAGCCCACAAGGACATGACATTATTGAACCTATGGAAATAAAATCTAACCTCTACATGCATGGTCTAGGATATGAGACCTTTGAGAAGAGACCAATCATATTCGATGTATTAACTAGCGATGAGGACTCGGACTCCAAAGTTGAGACTGGTTCCACACATAGCCTCTTCGAAGACCTCGTTGAAACTACACTTTTCCTTGAAGACCTATCCATTCAAACCCTTGATGTTTGTTTACCCTTCCCTCATTGATCAAGACCAAAAATGTCATATTTCCATGGACCTCTTTCAAAATGATGAGGCCATCCAAGAGTTCCTCAGGGCTCGAGACCCTTTTCCCTTGTCAGATCACAAGAAGGGTTTCGATATAAACCTTGATGTTACTACCTACTTTGGTGAGGAACTTGAAATATCTAGTCCAAACGTAAAATAAATCAAAAAAAAGAAGAAAGAAAAATCATATCTCGCATAGTGAAACCTTTCTGAGGCATTATGCAAGCAGCAAAAAATGAAAAAGAAAAAGAAAGAAAAGGACACATTCTCTTAGTGAAAACCTTTCAGAGGCGCTAGAGAGAGGAAATTTTGATCCAGAAATATCCAATGACCTACATAAACCTACAATGTCATTTCAAGATAATGACACTTCTAAGTTGTTAGTGGAAGAAATGACAACTATCAATCATGGGACAGAAGACCAACCTAAACTACTACAACTTGGTGTTAGTCTCTCAGAAACTGAAATCAAGGCTTTACAGAGCTTCTAATCAAGTTTCAGGATGTATTCACTTGGTCCTTATAAATAATATGTTAGGCCTTGATCCCTCTCTTGTGGTTCATCACCTTGTGGTGTGCCCAGATGCCAAACCTGTAAAGCAGAAGCTGCGTAAAATGCATCCCAAATTCACATTGTTTATCAAGGCTAAACTCCAAAAACTACTAGATGCAGGATTCATATCGTCTATTAACTATTCAGAGTGGATATCAAACATGGTACCGATTGTAAAGAAGACCCCTAGAATTCACATTTGCATAGAATTTTATGACATCAATAAGGCATGTCCTAAGGATGAATTCCCTCTACCCAATATTGACATGATTGTTGATTTTACCGTAGGCCATGAGATGTTATCTCTTATGGATTGTTTTTCAGGATAAAATTAAATTCAAATTTCTAAAGAAGAAGAACATAAAAATACTTTCACAACCCCATGGGGACATTCTGTTACAAGGTCATGTCTTTTGGCCTTAAGAATGTTGGTGCAACCTATCAACATGTGCCATGACTATTTTCCAAATTTTCACGACATAATGGAGGACTATGTCGATGACATCCTTGCTAAATCAAATACCAGAGTTGACCATCCAATTCTTAGGTGACATATTTTTGAATGATTAAGGGAATACAAGGTTTTCCTTAATCCAAAAAAGTGTGTCTTTGGTGTCACTTCGGGAAAATAAATGGGATTCATTGTCTCACGAAGGGGAATAGATGTTGACCCTACCAAATTCAAAGTTATAATGGATATGCCACCTCCTCAGAACCTTGCATCAGCTAAGAGGATTGCAAGGTAAAATACAGTCTATTCGGTGCTTCATCTCTCAACTCACAAACAAGTTCCATCACTTTAACCAACTGCTTAAGAAGGATGTCCAATTCAGGTGGACCTAGGAATTTCAAGTATCTTTCACTAAGTTGAAATAATATTTATCCACTCCACATGTACTTATGCCACCAGTACAAGACAAGCCTATGTTGTTGTACACTTCTGCAACAAAACATGTCATTGGGGCATTATTGGTGCATCACAATAACAAGGTTCAGGAACAAGATGTGTATTATTTGAGCACAACTCTCATTGAACATGATACCAAGTACTCGAAGGTTGAAAATTCTTGCTTAGCAAGTCACTTACACTTTTGGAAAGTTATGACACTATTTGCTGAATCATACAACCAAGTTAATTGCAAAGGTTGACCCTCTCAAGTATCTACTTTCAAGACCAGTAATAACATGATGGATGTCTAGATGGATTGTGCTCCTCAGTGATTTTGAAATTGAATTTTTCAATCAAAAGGCTATAAAAGGTCAAGCACTAACAGATCAACTGGTCGCAATGCCACTGCCAGGTTCACAGTCTTTAAACTTTGAATTTCCAGATGAAGACCTGTTATACATAGAAGCAATCCCCTCATGGAATTTATTCTTTGATGGATCTTGCAACATCCATGGTTCAGGAGCTAGTAATTTTCTTTCTTACATCTAATGGGGACCTCATACCTAAATCTTATCGCATCGGCTTCCCTTACACAAACAACATAGCCGAGTATGAAGCATTGATAACAGGTTTAGGCTTCACTATCTCCTAGAAACTACAAGAATTGACATTTTTTGGTGATTCCCTTCTCGTCATTAATCAATTCAATGGTGAATATCAAGTCAAATATGAGAACCTTTTACCCTATAAACGCATGGTTGATAGTCTCAAAGGGTATTTCTAGATTATCAATTTTGAACAAGTTCCTCGTGTACAAAACAAAGCACCAGATGCCATGGCAACTATCGCATCCCTTCTTTCATTCGACACTAATCAAACTCACAATGAGTTCCTCATTGAACATATTTTGGTGCCCACATACGAATTTCCGGAGTCCACCATGGTTTGTGATATTTTTGGTCTTGATCATCCCTGGTATCATGATATATACACCTTCATTCAAACTAAATCTTACCCTCCAAACATGAACTTCAGCCAACAAAATAGCCTTGGCACAACGTTCCTCATGCTACACCATCCTTCGTTGACACCTATATCGAAGAGGATATGATGGGAATCTCTTAATATGTCTCAATTAGGATGAATCTAATCAAACACTAGCCAAATTACACTCAGGTATTTGTGTGCACACACCAGTGGAATGGTTCATTACAAAGAATATCTTGCATGTCAGATACTACTAGCCTACAATAATAACAGACACATGCAACTATGTCAAGAAATGTCATGCTTGTCAGAAGCATGGTAATCTAATTCATGCACCTTCCCAAGCCTTGTATCCTATCACCTCACCATGGCCTTTTTCTAAATGGGGGGTCGATCTAATCAAAAAATAAATCCACATCTTCCGATGGCCATACCTTCATTATC
Organism: Taxus chinensis; assembly: GCA_019776745.2. Lineage (NCBI taxonomy): Eukaryota > Viridiplantae > Streptophyta > Pinopsida > Cupressales > Taxaceae > Taxus > Taxus chinensis. The sequence goes on from JAHRHJ020000821.1 coordinate 161,940, forward strand.
ACTGCCACTGAATATTTCACCAAGTGGGTTGAGGCTATGCCTTTCACCTACGTTTCTGGGTGCAATATTTCCAAGTTCATCTTTAATCATATTATTTGTCGTTTTCGCATTCCTGCTGCCATTGTCACTAACAATGGTGGTTCCTTCAAAAATAAGAATGTCAAAGCCCTTGCTAAAAAATATCATATCCACCTAAAATGGGCCACACTTTACTACCCACAATTATATGGCTAGTCCAATGTTTCGAACAAGACTATCAAATCCATCGTGGAGAAGACAATCAATAAGCATGGACGTAACTAGCATACATAGTTGTATCCTACCCTCTGGGCCTACCACACATCTTTTTGTACTCCTACAGGAGCTACCCTGTTTTCCCTTAGTATATGGATCTGAAGCCATATTACCCATTGAAGTTCAAACTTCCTTCACTTCGTGTCTCCCCCAATACCTCATTCATTAAGAGGATTACCGTCGCAAATGACTTGACCTAAAGCTTGAGCTACTAGACGAAAGACGCATTCGCAATTTGGATCATCTGAAAGTATACCTGAATCAACTACATCATAACTATAACTAAAATATTTGACCATGAAAATTCTATATTGGTGACCTAGTCCTGAAATAAAATCAGAATAACACAACCAATCCATGTGAATAACAAGGAAATTTTGAGCCTAATTGGTTAGGTCCTTATATTGTCACAACCAAATTTGGATCTAGTGCATATAAACTATCTACTGAGGATGGTAAAGAGTTAAAAGACCTTATGAATGTCATTCATCTAAAAATGTTCTACTCTTGAGTCTCTAAAGAGTAACCCTTGTGTTGGGGGAATATCAATGTGCTCACTTGTTTTTCCCTTTTCACCTTATCTCTTGTTTACGTTCATCCACCTCACCTTGTGTCACATGTGTTCTCCTTATCAAGTCGTCATGCCCATTATCTACCACTCTTGTTCACCTTCCATCATGCTTCCATTCTACCTTATTTCATGTATAACATGTTGGTTATGGATTGGGAATCCCTTTTCCCCTCTTCTTTGGTGTGTGGTACAAAACTCTTAAAATAACAAAAACAGTTAAATATGTTTCAAAACAACAAAAAATTCCAAAAACCCAAAAATATAAAATTGTTCTGAAAATATATACAAAAAATGCAAAACATTTCAAAAAAAATCGACAAAAACATTCGTAACTATGTTCGCCAATTTTGTCATCTGATTGTTCCAAATCATTTATACAAATCAATCATGTCACCCTTTGCAATATAAATTTGCTTAGGGAAAACGCTCTCCTTTGAGCCTCATACAGATCATGCTTCAATAGGATCTACCAAGAGTTGTTTTGGAGTATCTACACATCACTACACTCTTTAACCTAATTTAATCATTAGGTGAGTCATCTCATTTAGGTGAGATCGTAGGTCCATGTGTCATTTAGGGGTCATTATGAGATTCCCTTACGCGTTAGTGCGGCAGTGTGTCATATGCGTCATTGGGAGTTACACTTCTATTTTGGGAATGTAACTCCCCCTCTCCACTTGAGTTGTCATGATTGCAGCACTGGGGGTTACTCAACACCTCCTATATGTACACCCTTTTGGATCTATGAGATAGAGGAGAGTTTTGTGGCTTATCGAGGTTCTACCCATTTGTCGAATCTTTGCATGCACATTCGGTTGATGCTTGCTCCTCCTGAGATCTCTTCACGTTGTCATTCGCACATCCGTTGATGTGCACGTCGTCCCTCGTGATCCTTGCTTGTGGGTTTTCGTACCCTCTTACATGGTATCAGAGTGGATCTTGTGGATCCGTGCACTCTTCGGTGTTGCTCATGCATTTTCCAACTTCTGGCGTGATATTCAGATTCTCGATGTATGTGTCGTAATGGATATTCCATTGTGCTCTTCTTGCATTGATTTGGGGTTTTATACCTCTTTCAGTTTTTTGTGGGTTTGGTTCATGTTCGTGGGTTTTCTGCCTTCACTTTTCTTCGGGGTTTGTGCTTGCAGTCTTCAACCTTTGGTTTTGCTTCTTCCTGCATTGTCCAGTGAATCTGCATCCTTGACTCCCCCGAGCCTATTAGTCGTTTGGCTGCACACTCACCAGTTGGCATGTTCGTCTATGCTTTTTTTGACCTGCACTAAATTCTCCTCCTTGTTGAGCATGTTTTAGCTCAAGGGCTCACATTCTGGCTTGAGTTTTTCTCCTTTTGCAAACGTTTTGTGCTTGTTTTCATGCTTTGCATTTTGGTTGCATGTATCAATTCAACCTGGTGCCTTGTCTTTGAATCCCTAGTTTTCCCTCACATGGACGTGTTCAGTGGTTTTCAACTCTCACTCCAACTTCTGGACCATTTCAACTCGGACACAGCTTGGTCCTCTGCTCAGTCTCCTCAATTTTGTTTGACCTCGTTCATTGCCATCCACTCACCTAGACATCAACGTGGAGGACCTGCATGTTTAACTCTTCACCAATGTCTTAGCCGTGAATCTCACAGGTGTTCTGACTGCATCAACGAATCACCGTGTCCACCATTTAGTGCTCGTTGCATGCTCTGTGTAACTCTGCTCGTTGTTGCTCTCCCCAGTGGCTCCTTGCACATGTTGATCTTCCCAGACTAGTTCATTGTTCCACATTGCATGAAGTTTTTTCACCCGTCAAGTCAATCAGCCACCTTCAATGCCTTCTTCCCTAGCTCTTGGTGACTTGCCCTGTGCACCCTGTGCTCTTTCATGATGACTCCATGTCCAAATTCTACTGGCTCTCTACAGCGTTGCCACCACTTTATCTTGTTGGATCCCTTAGACCTCTGCACAAGGGTTTAACATGGACCTCTGTTAAAAATTTCTTCATCAGCTCCTCAGACCAGTTTCATCACAGCACCGACAGTGGCCTACTCATTCTACCCGTTTAACTGGCTCAGGCACATGTCTACATAACAACTCAGGTTTCATTTACATGCAATTTAACACTTGCCACTGGTTTTCAGTCCTTGGTCAACACAAACATTTCAGCCTCTTTGGGTCAAACCACTCCCTTTTAGAATTGTTTGCAGGTTAAAACAATCCCTTGTTTTTAATGTTTTTAGGTTAAAAACATTCCTAGTATGACATTGTAATAATTTTTAAGGCTCTATTTTGCTTGCATCATGCCCTTCCTATGTGTGTCGAAGATGGAGGGCGAGGTCCGGGGTTGGCAGGAGGCTAATCCCCCTCACAAGAAAAAAAAACCCTACCTAAAATTTGATGTCATTTCCAACGAGTACCCACACGACACCCTTTGCACCCATTTCGGGCACTTTTTTAATCAGTTTGCAAAGTTTATTGGCATTTTCCATTAGTTACGGGAATCGTATTCTTGCTATAACTTTTGACTCACTGCTCGTTTTTGAGTGCTTCTTTAGTCAAAGTTGCATGATTTTTCACACATTACGTGATGACATTGTCATTTTTGTAAATGCACTACTTTATAAAGTGCCACATTCTGGGGGGGTTCACTAGTACTCTTGGGTTTTCACACGTAGATGCATTATCGGCCGAGTCCGACGTCTTGCTTTTGTGCACCTTGCACTTTTGATTCCGCATCATGGAGAGTGCTCTTTCCAGACTTGAGCATCGTAGGATCACTTTACAGCCTCTGCCACTTCTCACTGGGAGAGGGAACTATTCAGCTTGGCGTGCTTCCATGGAATGTTACTTCGCTCACGAGGGTCTTTCACCCTTCTTACTTGGGCCAGTTCCTGCACCCACTGATCATCGTCATCTGGAGGACTTTCTTGACACTTGTGACCATGTTTTTGGTCACTTGATGATGCATGTCTCTAGATCTCTCTGGTTTCACGTGGCAGACTCAGATCCACCCCACCATGTCTGGAGCATTCTTCAGTCCCTCTATGGAGACCCTTCACATACTACCGCCATTGTTGTTGCTACTGATTCAGTTGTCTCCTCTTCTTCTTCGTGTGATGACAGTTCCATTGACACAGAATTGCTTGGTTCTACTTCTGATGACGAGGATTGTGCACCCAGTTCTGATGTTGAGAGTACTACAGAGGACTCTTCTCCTCCTTCTCTCACTATTCCAGAGAGTGTTGACACCTCCCACATCTCATCAGATATCGAGCAGTCTCCTACTCAGCCTCATACAGTCATCACACCCGCCTCTTTTCCACCTTTAGTGTGTGAGGCCCCTTTCACTCCTCTACCTTCATTGGATGACTCATACCTATCTGACATCACTCTTCTGTTTGTTGAGCCCCCTCATTGGGATGAGTATCTACCTGACCTTAGTCATCTTTTCATAGAGTACACTTGTGATGTACTACAGGTTCCTCATCCATCTACAGGTATTTCAGAGGAGTTCATCATCTCCATTGTTGGGAGTGCCCCTTCTGGGACTCTTACCACTTCCACTTTTCTGGAGACCTTCATTGATCCACCCTTGCTTGTGGATCCATTTTCTATTGTGGGGATGTTTTGTTGCCTTCACATCAGTTGGACATCCTTTCTACAGGTGTTCACCCTTCATACTCTGATAGTTCTACACTCGTGACATTACCTTCGGTTCCTTTGCACTCACTTGCTAGACCTATGTCACACTTTCGTGGACCAGACTCAGAGTTCTTCGTGCTACTACCTTCGGTTTCCTTCATGGAGTGGGTAGATTTCCAACACGTCATTTATGTCCTTCCTAAGGGTAGGCACATAGTTTGGTGTGGGTGGCTCTTCTTCAGTCCAGAGGCAGAGGATCTCATCATTGACATTCTTTTGGGAGACCTCCTAGAGCTACAGAGTTCAGATCCGTCCATGGCATCTTCTGCATTCCTCTCATCTCCCTCTTCTTCTCTCTTCTTCTTCTTTCTGAGAGATTTCCTCTTTGTACATGGGTACCTTTTCAGGCTTGTCTATGGCTAGGACCCATCTTTGGCATCTTTCTTAGATTAGAGAGTGTTTTGTTCTCTTGTGGTGGATGTTTTTCCCACTGGGTTTTCCTTCACTGCTTGGGACTTTTTCTTGTACATGGGTACCTCATCAGGCTTTGTGTCAGGACCCATTTCTCATTTCTGACTTGCCGCCTCATCCTAAGTTACGATGAAGGGGGGTGTTGGTGTGTATTATTTTCCACATCATTAGGTGAGTCATCTCACTTAGGTGAGATCGTAGGTCCACGTGTCATTTAGGGGTCATTATGATATTCTCTTATGCGTCAGTGTGTCAGTGCATCATATGCGTCATTGGGAGTTACACTTCTATTCTGGGAATGTAACTCCCCCTCTCCACTTGAGTTGTCATGATTGCAGCACTGGGGGTTACTCAGCACCTCCTATTTGTACACCCTTTTGGATCTATGAGATAGAGGAGAGTTTTGTGGCTTATCGAGGTTCTGCCCATTTGTCGAATCTTTGCATGCACATTCGGTTGATGCTCGCTCCTCCCGAGATCTCTTCACGCTACCGTTCACACGTCCGTTGATGTGCACGTCATCCCTCGTGGTATTCATATTGGGTTTGTCGATTACATTGAAACTTGTTCTGGTGTCATTTTTATCACAAACCCACGTGTCATAATTTTCCCTTGTGGTTTAGGTTATCTAAGCCATGAAGTGATCTCTTTCTGAGAGTTCTCTTTTTGTTGTGAATTTCACGGTTTGTTTGCAAAGTTGCATTTATATTTCAATTTTTTCAAAACTTGCTAAAAGAAAAATTTATGGGGAGATCCAAAAAAAATCTACAAGATTTTCAAACAAACATTCACTTCACATGACTCTTTACGAATCGAAGCACCCATGATGGATAGTTCCCATTTTTTTATTAGTCTTGATTAGGCATACCTTTTCTGATTGTACCCTAGTGATCGTTTTTGATACAACTAATTTTGTAACTAGAGGAAAGTACTTGCTACTCATAGAATTATTTTTCCTGGACAATATGTGTTCACCTGGGGAAATTTGTGTAACTTTGATCATTTATACAATGGATCCAACAAGAGTGTCATAAGAAGTTGATTTACTGCCCAAACGAGGAGGACTAAAAGTCTAATCATTTTTTCATTCTACCACTTTGTCTGAGCATTTGCATCTACAACCATCATTATGGCATACACTAGGGCTCATTATGGTCATTGTCTTCCTATGTTGATTATGTATTGTGATGATTGATGATATACTTCTTAGATGACAACTTGCAAGTATTGTTATTCACAATAGATTTCCTTATAACCCTCGATGTCTAGGTGCACCTGACTATGTATAGGATTTTGTATTCCAAAGGAGATATCCATTATATAACATGCATATATTAGTGCAATGGGATACCCATCAGGGGTATTTCATAATCATGGTAGACAAATAAGACTATTGTGTAACAAAAAAAATACGGCTTGTTCTAAAATTATTCGTAAAAATGACACTCATGTATGAAGCATAATCTAACAAATCCTTGACAAGACAATCCCTTGTTTTCTATCCCATCAAGCAAGTGTCCACATACTTTGTTGCATGTCCACAAGGGATGAGGGGCAATTCCATTTACCATTCTACAGAAGGTTTGTTAGGGAATCTTGCTACAATATTCATTAGTTTTAATAACTCGCTACTAACTGTAAAATGTACTAGTTAAGCACTATGGTAGATGTCATATAGCCTACAGTGGGGAAAATGCTAGACACCCAAAACACCGTTATTTCACATTTTTTCTAGTACAAATCTATGTAGTATGTCCAAAGTACCATGTAAGTCTGTGTTAATTAAAATATAAAATTAATCAAGCACTGAAATGATAAACCTATAATGTGGACGTATAATTAGAATTAATCCTTAGTTCCCCTTTAACTAGCTCAATGGGATCATGGTATTAATTGAGTAGTGTGTCATCAGTAATAATTAAATTAGGTATCTAATTAGGAAAATACCTGCTATTCACCTAAAGTCAAGTGTCCACTCAGATTCGTACTATGGATCCAATGAATCATCCTGAAGCAACTTGAGAATTTGTCTAGCACTTTACTAGTGCAATATGTACACTTAATAGAATCCTAGAAAGGTAAGGGGGAATTCAATTGACACGTACAACCACCTTTCTGGATGTAAAAATATGATATTTTACAATGAGGTAAATTCATTTATTGCCCCTCACTAAATGTGTCCCAAAGAGATAATTCCTCAAATGTTATTTTTAACATGTGCATTCAATGCATTTAGAACAATAACATGTCACATAACCTTATAAATTTGAGTGTATCCACTATGACAAATCCTCTTGATATATTTAAATGCATAAAACTCTGTCAAATGTGTATGATGTGAGGTTCTAAAAAACTGATCTCATAGTCAAGTGTCTACTCGTAGCAAATTGAGTGCTATTTCATTGAGTTTGGAGGTAGCATTCAAGAGCACCCAGATCACTTAAAGGTTACGCAAGCTAAGCTTCACATAATGTGACATGATGTTTGTATCTGAAATTATAGGAAGGTTTAGCATTGTTTTGTTTGTCTTCATAGTTGAGAGTTTTTCACCATTCACATGGGAACCTAGGGGAGATGAAGTACAATGGTATATTGGATAAAGTAAGATGCGGTAGAACCTTGGACATAAATCCTAGATCATGAAATGTAATGGTGGAAGGAGGAGATTATTGAATGAGTATTGGAAGAAAGCCCCAATATGCAACCAAAGTATCCTAGAAGTGATGGATTCATCTATTTGAGGAGTAAAGCTAGACATTATGCAATAGGTGTGGATCTTTAAGCTCTATGACATAGATCTCATTATTTTCATTACAAGAGATTAGTTCTAGAATTAGGTCTTGAGATAGCATTGTTAAGGATATTAGTAAATGGAGCCAGATGTAGGCATGAGAGGAATCCAATGATAGGTTGGGTAGTGGTAGCCATAGAGGTAGACATGGTGGGTGATATGATATCAATAAATAGTAGGAATGGAGTGGAATGCATGAGGAGGTAGAATAAGGATGTTGAAGCACTAGATTGACCAACATCATATGTACTGATATTATGATATGGACAAGAGATTGAGTGGAGGTATGGGCATGAGCAGGTGGTGTATCTGGCAAAACTTGAATGGGTAGGGTCATTATAGAAATGGTATGCTTGATAGCCATTATGTAGGAATTTAACACACCTGTGAAATATAAGGGACAACATAGGGTAACATGAATCCAAGGTCTACCAAGTACCTTAGTGAAGAAGGAACATTGAGATGATGTGCGTGATGACATAGAATGGGGATAGGAATGGGTTTTAGGTATAACTTGTAGAGGTAAGCTGAGCATGTACCAAGGCATGTTGATGTAGATGGAATCATAACCGTGAACCCATGATTTGGTTGAATCATGCTATCAAGAATTTGCAATTTTAGTAATGAGGAGCAGAGCATAAGTTTATGAAGATCCATTATCAATTGAGTAATTGATACAAATGGGAGCCAATGGTATTTGGTGATTATAAAGGGTATAAAGTGATTGTTAGCAGTAGAAGGAGGGAACTATTCAGTCACTGAAGGATAGACAATTGGTATATGTTTTGAGGGATTGAACTTGAGATTCTAGTAAAGGTAAACAGGGAATTATTACTTTAAATGATGGATGGAGTGAATAAAACCTCTAATGTATGACGATGAGGTGCATATGTAAGAGTATCTTGAGAAGAGATTTTGGATGGTGTATCCTTAATTATTCTCAATTGTGATTTCATAACCTTTAGAGGTTATGGAAAAAGGACTAACTAAGAATGTAATAGGTGCGTAGTTAGATAATTGAATTGTAGGAGGTGATTGGTGATGGTGATTAGCTATTGATGGTTGGATCAGAGAGATTAGGGCGTAGATGAACTTAGTAGGGAAGGTCATTTTAGTAGGGACATGCATAATGTCTAACATATGGTGGTAGCCATATCAAAAACCTTTTTTGAAGTATATGATGATAATGAGATGATTAGGATCCATGAAATAAAATAAGGGGATATATTTGGATAAGCATCTCAGAATAGGGTTATGAGTGAGTGGGGTTCACCAAATGATTTAATAAAAATAGAAATTAAATCTAATTGTAGAGTAACTACTATGTAAAAAATGATGTATAAGTGCTAATATATAGTAAGATACAATAAAGCAAACATGTATGTGCAATGTGAAACCTTAAGCAAGAAGAGGGAGATAGAAAGACTTAGCTGATTTTTGAGCAAGTTTAGAAGTGATCTGGGTAGGTAAAGTACTGAAACAAGATTGTAAACAACAGTGTTCAATGCTTCCTGTAAATTCTATAAAAGGACGAAACATAGGACATGGGCACCCCATGGAGGGTACAGGGGCACTAATGGAACTAGGATCTGGGCATATGGTGGTCAGCAAATGCTAGTCTCATTACATCTGATTTTCTTGTGTGCAAGGGTTTCGTTGTTGAGTTCTATTTGTCTACACTTGATATTCACTCCTTATTATTAAAGGTACTTGTAATCTATGCAAAACAAGATGTCTACCTGCATGCATGTCCACAAACCACATCAAATCTAAAAAAAATATGTAGAATGTGGAGTCAGACTGAACCCGACTGTCACCCGAAGAGTGAACTTACGACCGAGCTGCACTATATTTCATAGATCCATGTAGTTTATGTGCAATGTGTGTGGTATGATGCCCTTGTGCAAGTTGCACTAGATAGCAGGATAGATCTAGAATGTAAGATGTAAATGTGTGTGGATGGAATAGAATAAACTTCCCCTCTTATGTTGTGTATGTAGAGTGATGCAACCCTTTTCCCCTTGAATGAGTGTGCTAGATAGATGCCTTGAAGTGCTTTTATGCCTTTGGATGCAAGCTTAGGTGATAGTAGTAATGCTTAGTGCTTGGTCCTTTTTTGAGAAGTAACTAAGTATATATATGATTCCCTTGTTTGAATTTTGTAATTGGCAATTGGAAGGCCGACCCATAAGTGAAAAAGATGCCCAAAAGATAAAAGAGACCCAAAAGAGTGAGTAAATGTAAGAAATGGTCAGGAGCGCCTAGGAGGGACAAAAGCACCTGGGCGCTGTTGTCCTAACTTGGCGCCAATGTCTGAGGCCATAAAAGATAAATGAGTCAAGTTTTGACTAGGGCTGTAGGTGTGTAAGATAAAAGAGAAAACAGAAATAAAGAAAAGAGGCCAAAGATAGTTTTTCAACCACTAGTTTTCACGCTTAGGAATTATGTATTCATATCATGCTTTAGGACCTAGAAAAGTACCCAAGTGCGTGGTTTTGTGTCTGCAGTTACCAATTTCAGTTTGTATTCATTTATTTCATTAACATATTAACCTCCCATATGGCAGTCTATGTTACTTTATTAGTCCATTTCTTATTACCATTTATTTAGTTCCACCCATAATATTGGTCTCATTAAAATCTCATAATGAACAATATCTTATTCTTTCACCATAAGGTTCTTGTGAGCAATTAATAATTTAATAAAAGATCATATTAAACAAATTATAAGGCTTTATCATAAAGGTACACAATATCTTATGGCACACATAGTAACATAAATAGGTCTTCATAATTTTTTAAATACCAAAACTTTTACAATGTTCAAACATAACTCCTTCATTACACATTTCATAATTACAAATTTACATCAAGGTCATCAACCCTTCTTTCATACAAGATTTCATCATGAAATCAGATAACACCACTGTAACCTAATGAAAAGGTAAAGTCTATAGATGGAGGACCCTATGATCATATACATCAAGTATGAAAATAAACTCAAGAGCTTACTTCATAGCTTCATTGTTTACCTTTACAGTCATTAAAAATGAAATATACATGTGTCAGTTCATAAGAAATGGCATGAGAATACTTCTCATCCTCCTAAACATAATTGTTATAATAAGATATTAACAATATGATTAAACTAAGCATCAGATGATACTATCTATATTGAATTATCTTTAAGATAACAACAATAGAGTCATCATAATATGTCAATATGGAATAACAATTCACAGTCATCCATCAACCAATGACTCTTGTATTAAAATTAAGTCCCTACTAAGGTATTTTCATTCAATCTTCTTAAATATAAATACGACCCACAATACAACCAATGTTCAAACAATCTAACTCAATTAATCAGTTCCCAAATGAGCACATGTCCAAATCTAAATATTGCTCCCTCAATTTAGTTATTTCATCCTACAATCAGTAATACACTAACCCAATTACTATTTTGACATCCTCATTCCCATGCAATATTATCAATCAATTAAATGATTGTAACTTTTATTTTACAACTGCATATGAACCCCTTGAGAACATCAAAAATTTAACCTACCATAATCTGTTGTAACCCAAGAAAAATATGTCTTGTTATAAAGCCTATACATTCTCTTATCCACAACATATTTCTAGAATATACAGATGCAAATGTTAGATAATAGAAGGAAAATCCAACAAGCATTCATTCATATAATAATACCTCAGACAATGGAAAGAAACTCACTCAATCATTTATTTAAAAGTTTCATACATCTACAATATCCTATGGTTACCTCATTATTCAAAACCAAAATGACTTAATGCATATGCATTTCCTCAACGTATTCAAGCCCAGGAATAACACTTTACCATACTTAAATCACAAAATAGACCAGGACAACATTCTTTTCCTTTATACATATTATCCATTTGAGCTAAGCCAAACAAAATAACCCATTGTGAGTTCTTAGAACTCAAGATTCCATAATTTTTTTATAGATATAAAATACTCATATATATCCAGGTATATGACACCCACCATATTGAAAATATCATTACAGTTACCTCATTCTCTCACAAATAATCTATTTTTTGAAATATTAAATTGAAACGAATTCCCAACTGTCTAGTTTGAATTTTTTTTTATATTTCTTAAATCGTTAAACAAGCTTACGAATCTACATGCAAACTATATATTACATACCCCATTAATGTTTCTTCATACCACCATAAAAAAATCTTTACTGATTCATATCAGTGTTGAAGACATGATATAAATTTACCCAATTTGTATTCACTTTCAACAAAGAAAAATAACAATACTACAGTTAATATTCTTCACATGACCATGCAAGTAATTATACTCATGTTCACAACTTCATTTCCATACTCAAAATATCAATACCCAATTCACATTTTGAATCCTCAATATAAAAATAAATAGACCTTGTCTCAACTTTGAAGACACAATATTCACAGTCAAAATAACTATACTCATTTTGCATATTATTCATTATTCACAAAAAAACAACTATACCCAGTTAATAGTTTATTCCCATAACCATGAAATCAACTAAACTAACTCACATTTATATTACAGTTCCATTATAACCCAACCCAGATCATGTTTTCTTCACAGGCAAGGATAAATAACAAAACCCAATTCATATTTTGACATGCAACGAAATATACTATAAGTAAATGAACCTTATAACAATATACCCATGTTTTCCAGACAACAAACCAAAAAAATACCTAGTTCACCAATATCAAATCATAAAAAACATGTTACAGAGAGTAAGGAAGGAGCTCATGCCTGGTTTATGCACGTTTTTTCCAAACTTCACTTTCTTCCTCCTACAACCTCCTTTAAAATCAGAAACAACATTACTGAAAGTGAAATCTTTCTCTTTGCAACAAAATAGCTCCATCTTCAAGCTCGACATCATGCCCATGGCTGAAAAATAAGTGCAGAGGAGGAGAGATTCCATTATCTCCATCTCCCACAAAAATAGCAGAATAACCAAAGAAACGAAACTAAGTTGAGAGAGAGATAAAACACAAATTAACTTGGAGTTGGATTCTCAGGGAAGTTAACTACTCCTGAGAATTTTGAACACATTAAATTCCATAAACCCAAAACCCTACCACCCTATTAATTTTTCCTCATATTCCATACAACCCTCAAATTATTTTCCATGTAATACATTCCATACTTCCTGTCTTTTCTCATTGATATCACTCAAGCTTGGGTCACATGGTGTCCCCCACTCAGGTGTAGGTTTGCAATGTTCCCTTTTTAATATGCCAAGGAACTTTAAGGTCTAAACCAAATTTTTAATAAACATTCACCCATACATATTCATCTCTCCATTCCAAAATAAAACTATAACATCTAAAGTTTAAGCTTTCATTGACAACATTTAAGTACATATATTCATGTATTCATAATGCATTTGCCACCAACAAACAACCTCAACCTATATATTCACATGCCTTCATTCAATAATATAAGCATGTACAAAAACTTAATATCATTTCCTTACACATTGTTCTTAACAATCATCAATTTACAATGTTTATATACCTAGAATTTTGAAGTGCAAGCCATGCAAAGGCTTAGATAGTCCCTTGGAAAAACACTATACACACATCCACGAAAACCAAGAGTACTGTGTGTGTGTGTGTGTCTATATATATATATATATATATACAACTTTTATAAGAACTTAATACAACCCAATGATTTTAGAAAGTGATCAATCAAATTTTACGATCGTTACTCAACTGTGATATCAAATATTAATAGAATTGTCGGTGCAACCTAAGACTCCCAGGTAGTGGCTTTATACAATTTTGACAATGGTTAATTGATTGCTTATAAGATAATAATTTTTTAGTTGACTAAAATAATAATATGTTATAGATGGGATGTTGTGTAATAATGACTTGCCGATGAACTTCATATCGTGTGGAAAATAAGGTGTCATCTATCTGATCCTCTAGTGGTGAGAATGTCACGTCGTACAACATCCATACCGGGATGCAAGATCAGTGTGGGGTGGTGTTCTGTAAGTAGGTTGTGGTCTAGTTGGTTGAGGGGAAGGTGGTCGGTTCTGAGAGGAATCAACTCCATGCTTCTGATTATGGGAAGAAGTTTTGGGAACGATGATGCTTGCTACATAAACCTGATAGTTCGGTGTCAAGGTGCATGTGTAATACCCATGATGAGAGAAAAAGAAGGGAGCTAAAGTGGAAGGTTGTATAGCCTTTTTAGTTTGGTCATGTTTGACCTTAGCTTCAATATTCTTCATGTGGCATCGATAGGCTCTACAGTCAGAAAGATCATGCCCCTGGGCCTTGTGCCATGTGCAATATGGCTCAATCATAGAGGACTGAGGAGCCATAAGGGAAAGAGGTAGGGAGATAGGTATCATAGGCTATAGAGGGCTAGTGGGAGTGTCTGATGAGGGCACCGATGCAATGGGTGAAGATGGTATTGATGAAGCGATATGTCACCCAATCATCGAGGCACAATAGATAGGATCATCACCCATGAGATCATCGACTTCGTAGTCAAAACCAACAACCAATCATCCACTTTTGTAAGGAAAATGGGTCACCTAAGTTGATGGTAGTATGTGGAGGTGTAGCCGGTGGAGCAATATGAGGCTTAGGCACTAGTTGGGAAGAAGTAGCAAACTATGTTTGAGGATTCCTCTTGTATTAGGATGACATTCACGTCATGAGTGAATTGGTGTGAAGGGTTTCTTGGTAACATAAGACTTCCTCAATCACGAATCTTGGGCATAACTAGCCAGGTGAGGGTCATCTAAAGTGTAACCATTGTCATAATCTGATATGGAAGCATCCACCGCACAAGAATCGACTATGGTCTCAAGTTGGACCACATGATTGAGTGGGGGTTGCGGTGTACATGAGATGACAATTGTGGGAACTGAAGGCTCCTTCTTACAAGGCAAGGCCAAAGGAATGAGGTAGTTGGGATACAATAAGATCAGGAAGATCAGAAGTATTGATTCTAAGTGTGACCTCATCGGGCTCATCATCATCTGACTCCAAGAGATTGGGAGGCGTGTGCCTGACCAATTCGGGATGACTGGCATTGCCGCGAAGAGCATCTATATGATAATTAAAACGTTGATATTCTCAAAAGGGATAGGAGATAGTTCATCAAGTGTGGGAGCATGTATGTCCCCTTTTGCCGAAGCGTATCATAGTTCCAAGGGTTAGTGTCCCCTTGAATCTTATAAATATCTCCTTAGTGAGTGAACTTCACACACTGACATGCGGAATAAGCAATGATGCATTGCACATACGATGAGTCCAAGGCCACCCTAGGAGAATATTATAAGATAGAGGAAAATTGAAGACCATGAATTTGACATGGACAGTCCTAGGGGGAATGGTGATGGGTAACCAAATACACCCCATAGGAGGCATCTGTCAGCGATCGTATCCTTGACAAGTGGTTTGTGTAGATTTTAAGTTATCGATAGAATAACCAAGAGCCTTAATGAAGTCTAATGAGGCCACACACATGTCTTATCCTTTGTCAATGAGAGCATACTTGACCATAGTGTGACCGATCTAAACTGAAATGAAGAGGGGCAGATCATCCGCATGAAGCAAGAGCTCATTTAGGATCATAGAAGTTATAGGAAAATAAATGCAAGAGTGAGCATCTATAGTGAGATCAGTATGAATGGAGAGTTCCTCACATTGTCGGTGGATGCTTTCCTTTGAGCCATGTAATGTGGGACTCTTCCCCAAAGAGGGAGGAAAATGAATGTTCATATCAAACAACACAGTCATGAGATGCTCATGATGGTGAGGCAACGTACGCATGAGTTCTAAGAAGGGAAATTGTCCAAGAAATTGGGCTAGTGCTTCAAGAGGATCCCACTCATCATGACTGGACTGTGTAGTAGGTTAAGAGTATTGGGAATCCTCAGAAATAGAGCCAAAAGGAGTAGGGGTGATTAAGGATATTTTTGAAACTGTTTTTTCTCAGTTCTTATGCCATTGACCCTACAAGTTTCATTTACATAGGGGTCAATGGTGTCTGTGGCCAGAGATACAGATCCAGACACCATCGACCCTATAGGAGAATTTCCACAGGGGCCGATGACATCTAGAGGAGGTAAATTTTTTCTTTGAGAAGCTTGATTTTGAGGTACAAAGGGATATATGACTGTGTGAGTATGAGGTTGGAATGTTACAGGGTATTCTGGTTCTACATAAGCTATGACATGTTTTACATCATTAATTGCAACTATATTTTTAGGAGGATAATCCATGTCAACTACATTGGTCATAGCATTCTCTTGCTTCTTAGAAATTTCAGTGACATCATGATTAGGCATAGGATTAGAGAAATATTTTAGCTTCTCATTAGCCTGGTTGATAGCTTCATGATGATCCTTTTGTTGAGTTGCATCATGAGCTTTGACTGCTTTGGTCAAATGCTCATGAGTGATGGCATCATAGTCAAATTGGGGACCTAAGAAGAAGTTGATGACAACCATTCATAGTGCATGACAATTTTCATGGGAGTGACCCCAATTAGCATGCCACCAACAAAACTTACTTTCATCATGCCAATGAGGAATAGGTCGAGAAGGATCCAAGATCATGGTAAATGACTTAGGTAAGTGATGTTTCAACTCTTCCTTACTCAATGGTTGATGATAGTTAGGTTGAATTTTGTTGTTATTAGGTTGTTGGTCAATGTTAAAAACAATCCTATTTGAAGAAGTGACAAGAGGAAGAGTATCAGAGACTCCATCATCTATCGCGTTCTTGTTCTTAGAACATTGAAGGATTTGGACTTGTTTGTTAGTTTGTGTCTTAGGAGGAGCTTTCTCAAATTCCCTCATGAGATAATCTTCCTTTTGGCTTGTTCAAAGGCTTCTTCTAGGGAAGTGGGAGAAAAGGACCTCACCTTGTATTGAAGGCGAGGTTCAAGAGCTCGTAAGAAAAGTTGGAAGAGGCTATCATTAGGCATATTATGTTCTTCCCATGTGGATAGGGTCTTCCAATGCTTGATGAAAGCTTGTGCTGATTCATTTTCAGATTGTTGGCAATTGATGAAAGCATTGATATTATTTTTAGGTAGATCATGATATTGGAATTCGTTCACTAGGGTTGTCACTAGGGACTCTAGCTCAACTATGGAATTAGGAGGTAAAGTATGGTACCAATCCAAAGCATCTCTAGTGAGAGTTTTAGCTAGGATTTTGGTGGCAAGCATATGAATTGGTTCTGATCCACTCCTTGTAAAGATTACCAAAGGCCTTGATATGAAGGGTGGGATCAGTAGACCCATCGTAAGAGATAGAAGGAGCAATGCCACCAATATCCATGCTAGCAATATAAGGTGTTAAAGGCTCTTGTTGGACTGCTCTTAAGACTTTGTTTTGGATAGGGGTTTTGGGTGATGGGCACCCCATTAGGCCCATTTGGAAAAGGAGGGGGTGTGGTGCCCCAAGAGCCCGTTGTAGGGAAGTTGACTAATTGAGCCATGTTGGCTTGCATTTGAAGGAATTGAGCCATAGTAGCAGATTGTTGTTGGCTCATCCTATCAATAAGTTAGAGAATGAGATTGGTAGGGTCAGAATTAGAGGCATTTTTAGATGAACCTACTTTGGGACCTTTCCCTTTTTCTTCCCTATGATCAAGTTGTTTGGAAATGAATTCAAGAAGACATTTGCTAAGCATTTCTTCTTATTCATTTTTGTATTGGGGAAACTGAGATAGAAAACTTTTGAATCTCAGGAGGATGATCAAAAGTATCATCATTTTGGTTTTCTTCTTCTTCATCCTCAGGTGGGCCATTACGATGGGTAGAAGGCTTCTTTCTAGGTGCTCCTACGACAAAACAGTCCATGCAAAAGGGAAACTCAACTTTAGGATGATATGATTCAAGGAAATGTCTGCACAACAAAGTCAGAAGGACCCAAGATACTCTAGATACTCCATGATGGAGTGATGATTTGGCTGAAAAAATGTCCAAAAATGAAGGCTACAGACACAATCGGCCATGCAGAAAAGTGTACATAGGGGTTGATGGTGTCTAGAACATATCTGGGAAAATAGAAGGATCAATCATGCAAACAGGTTTACACAGGGGCCGATGGTGTTTAGAATGAGTAAACTAGAAATAGACAGGATCACCCCTGGGTGATGGTGTCTGTGATGACAGGTTTTTGAGATTTTTGTGGGTTTTTGGATGCTTAGATGAGGTCAAAATTGAAGATGGATGCTTTTAACGAGTTGTGCTCGATCAGAAGGTCTGTAGGATTCACATGTGGGTTCACCAGAAATGTATGTGGGCCAAGAATGTGTCTCAATAACTTGCATTCCTAAATCATCCATTCTACAAGGGTATCGAGGCAACGAGTAAGAGACACACATGAACCAACACATAATGGATAGATTTAAAGGGGCTACAATGAGCACTAGGGTCACATATCTAGAGGGTAGTAATCCCTACACTAGGTCAACCTAGGGTTTCCAAGGCCCACAGTCAAGATAGAGGAGAGTACCCTACTAAGATATTGGTAATTGGGTGAGGAGAGGTATGGATCAACAATAGATAAGACAAACATGCATAATATAACTGAAATGAAAGTAAAGGGAAGCTAAGGAGTTGATCATGAATAAGAGTACTATGCTAACTAAAATCAAAACACATGTAACACTAAGATAACACAACAAAATGAGAAAATGAAATGAAATAATCTATGCAAAATGAAAAAGATGGTTAGAGCACTCACCTTGTACCTGTAGGGTGGTCACTGATGCATCTATCTCTCTAGAGAAGCAACACACCAAGAGAGAATCACTATTAGGTGGAGAAGGGGAACATCATTCCTGTCCTAGACTCACTATAGATGACCCAATAGTGCAAGAAATCCAACCAAGAAGAAGAGTGTCCAATCCAATCCAAGCAAAGTGCAAGATGAACCAAGAGCTAAGTGAGTAGATGCAAAGATGGCACAAAAGAGCAGAAAAATGGCAGTTCCTAAGATTCGGGCTTCCTTTCTCTATGAATGTCAAGATGAGTGTGATGTATATATAGGACACCATCACGCCATCGGGTGATGGTGTCGGCCAAGGAAAAACCTTACACTTACACCATCGCCCACGGGCGATGGTGTCGGCCAAGGATGGTAATGTGTCATGAGAAGTGAAAATAAGGTGTCGTAGATCATGGACATGGATGAACAAAGTGTCAAATGGTGAGATACAAGCAAGAAGTTGGGAGTGCAATGTGTGTGAGACCTAAGGAGACAAGGATAACTAATGCAAGGACAACTAAGGCCAAGACCAAATAATGACACTCTCTTTGTGTACTATCTTTAACCCATAATGGTTACGTGAATAACCATTCCCCATTCCCGGTAGGCCCCTTAAGGCACCAACTCAAGAAAAGACAACTCAAGAAATAGATGCATTAGTGACCCTTATCTACAAAAGGAAATTGTTAGTAACAGGTATGAAAGATGAAAAGTGAAAAATGTTGAATCTCCTCTCTACTCTCCCACCTTCAGAGATCCATCAGACACCAGGCAGATATGTTCACAACTCCATGGTGTTCCACCTACTTTCATTGCATTTGCCTCTGATCCACAATCATTGTACGAGGCATATTCTACTCCTCCCACTTCTTGTGTTGATGATACATTCCTGTTAGACATTACTCTTCTTTTTGTCGAGCAACCCTTATGGGATGAGTTTCTGTCGGACCTCAGATGTCTTTTTGCAGACCCTACTTGTGTTGCAGTACATGGAGATGCTCTTCCATTTGCAGCCTTCACACATTTTTACTTGGAGGAGTCCTTCATCTCCATTGATGGGAGTGCCACCTTCTGCCCGATATCAGACACTTCTACTATTTTGGAGATCATCACTGATCCACCTCTACTTGTGGATCCTCGTTTTTCATTTGTGAGGGTTATTGTTCCTTCACCTCATATGGACATTCTTTTGGTAAATGATTCATACCCATCTCTAATAGATCTACTTTAGTGGCATTACAATCAGTTCTTGTGCATACATGTTTGCTAGACCTATGCCACATTTAGTTGTGGACCAACTTATGAGTTCTTCATACTACTGCCTACGGTTTCCTTCATGGAGTGAGAAGACTTTTAGTACACCTTTTTTGTTCTTCCTCAGGGCAGAAACATTGTTTGATGTGGTTGGACCTTTTTCAGTATTCAAGTGGAAGACAACATCATGACACTCTTTTCTGGGGGGCCTTTATATACCTCTCCTCTTCCCCTCTCTCTCTCTCTACTTTCTGAGAACTTCTCTATGTACTTCTAGGGGGCTTTTTCTTTGAGGGAGACATTCGTTGTACTTCTATTTTCTCTCTTTTGTGGGAGAGTTTTTTCCCACTGGGTTTTCTCCTTTTCTCCACTTTATGAGAGATTTTCATTGTATGTGGGTACCTCATTAGGACTTGTTGCCGGGACCCACTTTCTTTCTACCCACCTGAGCTACTCTTCAGGGGGGTTTGGTGTAGGATATTTATTTTCCTTTTATTAGTTTATTATGATTATCCTAAACTCATGTTGACTCATCTTGCTTAGGTGTCCTAGTGCATCATAGGAGTTACTATGACATGTCTTACATGTCAAAGAATGTCATAGTCTTTCATAAGAGTTACATTCCTATTTTAGGAACGTAACTCCCCTTCCTATTGTAGGAATATTCCCACGGAGGAGTTATACAACACTCCTATTTGTACATGCTCCCACTTGAGCTTTTCAATTTTGGTCATGGAGGCTTAATGTTGAGTTTGTTGAGTATTGGAACTCATTCATTTGCATCTTCCTGTATAGGATTGATATAATGGTTATATGCAGACTACATAGTGGACACTCAGTCAACTAGGAAAATGGTACACTCTAATAGAAACACATGCCTCGTATAAATTAGTCAATACAAATAAAGAACTCTCAATTGCAAAACAAACCACCATGACACTTTAGTAAATGGTATGCAAATACAATATACATTACCATAAAATAAAATACAAAACCTTGACATAAATGTGCATATGCCTTTATCTATAACCGCGGAGCATTCAAAATGATCAAAACATCAATTAAGAATGAAGTAATAGTCGGACTGCAACTATTAGGTAAAACAACTACAAAAAGTGTGTCAATGTTATAGGTGTTTGCTTAAAAAACATCGACAATGGAAAGCTGGGTGGAAGAAAAATGGCAACTACATTAAACGCAATACATGCAACAAAAAATAGACAAGTGAGAGTTCCTGATATATATATATATGCCACATGATATATATATATATACACACTAGAAGGTGTTCTTCTGCTGAATTAGTGAGGTAACACCTATGAATCATGGGATATGAAGAGTTTGCGTTATGATTTATATTTTATAGAAATACATTCGTTATGCGCAAAACTAAAAATATAAGCACCTAAAATCACAAGCTAAATTTGTTGATCTTTGTTATAAAGAGAAAAAAATTCATCCACTTTAAAAAAACAAGTTAATCCAAATTATAGTCAAAATTATTACATCTCCCTATGTCAAGAATAGGAACATGTGTCGTGTCCAATCCTAGGTGAAACAATCTATAAATTTTGGGACCAAAAGAGTGATGGAAATACCATTGTGGCATAGGAGATAATAATTTTTTGGGGAAAAATATACTCTGAAAACATTGTGAGAGAAATAAAAGCATGAAAACCCTACTTCTTTTATTGTTGGAAGGGCATGTTGGAAGGGCTTGGGCTAGGGCTACGGTTCCACCGACAAATTCAAACCAGCATTACGCCGACTTATACATAGGTAATCCTTATCCTGAATATATAAAATTCTTAAAAAAACAAATTCCAAACAAAAGAAATGACGAGTTTGACCTAATTGTGGCGTAAGGAAGCAGCTTAGAAAAGCAGCGGAGCGAAGGGAAGACGTCTGCGGAGCTGCGACCAGTCAGTCCGGAGCTGCCGACCCGTTCCCTTTCCCTTTCCCTTTCCCTTTGGAGTCCTGAACCAGAGTTTCCATATCTCTGTTTATGGATCTTCTATCTACTCTTCCTCTCAAAAATTAACCAAAAAAATTGAAAAATTTATTCAAAAAATCTAAAACAACCCCTCTCCCTTCCCTCATTCTTCTTCCCCTTTTCGTGGCGGCAGCGGCATGGTATTTGGAGTGCTTTTTTAAAGATTTCAACGGCAGCTCTGCTTTTTCTATTTTTTGTTTGGGAAGCTGGAGAAATAAAGGGTCGGTGAAAAAAAACATAAAAAAAAACCAAAAACCAAAACCAAAACCAAAAAACAAAGAGAAATGACACAGGTTCAAATCCCGCTGCAGCCTTTGGGTGCAGCAGTGACGCAGCAGCAGGGCATCATCAACAACAATAATAATAACAATCAGTTCGCATCGACGTCGCTGTACGTGGGAGATCTGGAGGCCACTGTTACGGACGGGCAGCTCTACGAGCTATTCCAGCAGATTGCTCCTGTCGTTTCTGTTCGCGTTTGCAGAGATCTCACCACCAAGACTTCTCTCGGCTACGCCTATGTCAATTACAACACTGCGGAAAATGGTATGACTATGTTCATGTTCATGGGGTTTTCCTTTAGCGGAAATATTATTGTAAGTCTTCTCCTTTGTCAGCCTAAGTTATTGCCACAGTAAGAATGGCATGATTTCGTTAAAGACTTCATCTTAAACGAGGAAGTTTCGTTATATATAAAAATAGGGTTGGTAAAAACTTGTTTGACAGACTATAGTAATATGATTCGAAACCAAGTGATTAGCTTTAGTGTAGCCTGCGTAATCAAAACTCCACCTGCATTGCATTTTATTTTACTAACGGCGTTTTTTAATGTAATAGTATGCCATCTGTGATAATGCAACAAATCTCTATTTAAAGAGTAAAATTGAAGATTTGGGTACTCACTCACTAAGCTATTCGCAATGTCTGAGCGGGTTTGGGTAACCTGTTATGCCAAGGTGAACTGGATTGCAAGAATGACAGAAATAATTCTATATCATGAATGGGGAATTGCCCGTTTTGAACATTATATATTATATTGTATGGTAATTTTAGTTTTAGGTTTAACAAGTATCACACGGATCATTGGGGTTTTCACTTTTTTGGGCATCCTGGGTGTTTTCGGCAGTTTGTTATTTCTGACTTAGAGCGTCGTACACCTTGATGGTTTTGCTTGTTGCCTTTCTCAGCAGCCACAGTTGGTATGCCATTCTCATCGCTCTTCATTCACTGAATTCTCTCTCTTTGTACCCTGTCATAACATGTCTCTCTTTGTAATGCTTAGTCATATTCAATTGCCAGCAGATGGGCTATTTGCTACACCACATCCTGGTTCTGATTGAGTTTATTAAGCTCTCACCTTTGGATCAACATTTTCATGGTCTTATTTCGGTCTTATTACCTTACTAAATCCTATGCTTAAGTGAATATTGATATTAATCCCAATATTTGACTCTGATGAAATGTTTGAGCTATGTTGATTATTTGTGACTCATTCATTGTATGATTTCTTTAATAGAATTCTTTAGAGTTAGCTGGTCATATGCTTGCAAGTAATCACGTGCCCTTCTAATTCTGTACGATGTGGGGGCAAACTTCTTGTGCTTTTCGATAATGTCCTTTTTAATTCCCCATGCAAGATGGGTTTATTCTGTTTCAAAATAAGATGCCCTACATCAGGCCGTAATTTACATGCAGAAACCTTGTGACCTACTTACAGCTCTTTGAATGAGCTAATGTATTTTTGGAATTCCTTTTTTGATAAATTTTTTTTCATAAGAAACCTCCCTAATAGAAGATCAACTTATGGCATGGTCACTCTCATGATCATATTCTATGAATAATCTTATTGTAACATCATTGCTAGACATAAAATTCTGTAGCATGACAATGCATCTACCAATGATAGCAATAGAACAAGGAAAACATTTATGAAAATCGGGAGTATGCTGCAACAACTTACCAATGCCATTCCTTGATGCTTTTTCTTAGGTTTTGTGCTTCTTTAAAACAAATTCTGTGCAAGAACTAGTCTGAAGGGGAAGTATGGGAAAACTCATTAGAGTTATATAGTCTTATATTTGTATTACAGTGATAGTGCATCCTGGGGTGTAGAACCCGTGTTTAAGTTTTTGGCCATGACAGCGGTCTGCCAATCAATCATTCTTGCAAAACCATTGCCCAGGGAACACTTTTGGATAAGCCCTAGTTTAAAATCTGCCCGTTATGTGCAAATATTATATAGTTTTGTTATTAAGGGTTCATACATTACATCATTACCTGGTTTCACTTTTCCAGTAATTTTTGTTTTTACATTCATGGTGATGCTTTGAATCTTATCCTGATTTATTTTATGTCAACACTATGAACCTAAATATGTGCTTTGCAGCTGGTAAGGCCATAGATGCATTGAATTTTACACCTCTTAATGGAAAGCCCATTCGAATAATGTTCTCACATCGCGACCCCAGCATTCGCAAGAGCGGAGCAGCAAATATATTTATTAAGGTATTGAAACCCTCATCTATTTATTATTTTACTTTTATAAAAGTTAGAAATCGTATTGTTAAATTTGATCATGCACTAGGAATTGAGATTTGTTCGAAATTCACTTTCTCAAGCTGTATGGGAATTGGAAATCACTCTATAAACTGATTAATTTATATATTATTGTTTTCATAGAATCTTGACAAAAGCATAGACAACAAGGCTCTGCATGACACTTTCTCCGCTTTTGGACCTATTCTTTCTTGTAAGATTGCAACAGATGTAATGGGGCAATCTAAAGGATATGGATTTGTGCAATTTGAGCAAGACGAAGCAGCACAGAATGCAATAGATAAGTTGAATGGGATGCTTTTGAATGACAAACAAGTATATGTTGGTCCATTTATGAGAAAACACGAACGGGAGCAAGCAAATGGAAAAGCCAAGTTTAATAATGTTTTTGTAAAAAACTTATCAGAATCAATCACTGATGAGGATTTGAGGCAAAATTTTGGAGAGTATGGATCAATTACCAGCGTGGTAGTTATGAGGGATGTAGAGGGAAAGTCAAAATGTTTTGGGTTTGTGAATTTTGAGAATGCCGAAGATGCAGCAAAAGCTGTCGAAGTTCTGAATGGAAAGAAATTTGATGACAAGGAGTGGTATGTTGGAAAAGCACAGAAGAAGTCTGAGAGAGAGTCCGAGTTGAAAGGAAAATATGAACAAATGCTGAAAGAGAGGATAGAGAAGCTTCAAGGAGTCAATCTTTATTTAAAGAATCTGGATGATAGTATCGATGATGAAAAGTTGAGGGAACTTTTTTCTGGGTTTGGTACAATCACTTCTTGCAAGGTATAAATGAATTTAAAAAATACAATGGTGACTTTTTAAAAGTGCTTGGGTGGATTTTATTATGCCTTGCATTTTGAACTGCTTATGACCGTGCAACTTCCTACCTGATCTGGACTTATTAAAGACCTCTCGAGTTGTCAACCATGTAACTTTGTGCCCTGTTTCCTTGTGACAACTAGTTCCTTGTTGACCTTGTGTTGTGTCAGTCTTGTTTCCTTGGCTGCCTGCTATCATTGTATTGTGTTTTGGTGCTCTATGTGATGGTTACTTTCTGTGTTGGTTGTAACTTTTGTGCCGAGGCAACTGTAAAACTATTTTTTAAACCCTATTTTGGATTGGTTTTCTACAATAAAACTATGGGCATTAGACTAGGTATAGAGTAACTATTATTGTTTGATTTTGATTTAGCTGTAGCAAGTCTGCTTTTAGTTTTTATGGGTCAATCTAGGTTGTGTCCTCCTCAATTCTGTTCAAGTATTTTGTAAGGCAAGTGCCCAGAGAATGTTTAGAGTTGTTAAATTAATTATATGACGTGTTCTTCTGTAATTTGTTGTGTTGCTGACACAAGCTCTTGAAATTGTTAAGGTAATGAGGGATCCCCATGGTCAGAGTAGGGGCTCTGGATTTGTGGCCTTCTCATCTCCAGATGAAGCATCTCGAGCTGTAAGTTATGATGTTTGTTGAGGGTTGAATGTAAACGTTTATTAAATATTTTTTACTAATGAAACTTGGTTCTCATATCAATTGTCTTAAGATTGTTAGTTTCTGTATATAGCTTGCAGAAATGAATGGGAAAATTATAGTCAGCAAGCCGCTCTATGTTGCTCTGGCCCAGCGCAAAGAAGAGAGGAGAGTGAGGTTACAGGTACTTGTTTATATTTTCCTTTTCATGTGCTACCTAGCTGGTATGTTGTGTATTATTGAGACTTTTTGTTTTAGAGGCTTCTTGGACCACATTAAGCATGAGTTCCCCATCCAGTATTGGGAGAGTTTGGAGGTTTGGCGACCCATTCAGGAAAAGAAATATGCAATCCACACCTATCAGCAAAACAATTACTTAGCTGTCATTTGAAAGAAACAAACTATTTAAAGCTCAGAGTCAATGGAATGTAGAATTTCAGAATTAGTCCTAGAAAAAAACTATTAAACTAAACCATTCAAGATATAGCTATCAGATGCATGAGTTAGCGGAAGTGGACAATTATATTTTAGGTTTAATTTTCTTTTTATTGTTGCACGCTTACAATGCCCGGGCCTGTTACCTATTGGGGCAATGCTTGGTGACAGTGTAATGACCAGACATTAATTGACCTAGGTTATGTTGATAAGCCTATGTTTTGTGCTTATCATTCTGGGAAGTGCTGTTGTTTGTCCAAGGGATACTGATGAATTATATATTATGTGAATCTGTTTTAGTTTCATGTTGTATTCCTGGAATGGGTAAACTTCATCAAAATATTATCTTAATAATATTAAATTGGTAAGTAACAAGTCAGTTTTTAATTTGGCTGGTTGGAGTTATGTGTTTCCAGGGCTATAGTTTGTCATTGAACATGCCATACTAAGCTGGGCTCTTTTGATGGTTTTTTATGCAGGCCCAGTTCTCGCAAATGCGAAATCCAGTTGGCATTGCACAAGCAATGCCCACTCGTCTTCCCATTTACCCTTCTGGAGGTCCTGGTCTAAGCCAACCAATGTTCTATGGACAGGGACCACCTACACTTATGCCACCGCAAGTAAGTAAAAAAAATATCTATGTTGTATGCAGAATGGTTGTTGTAATGGATTCCTATTTTCCCAATGAATGATTCTGTGCCCTGCACACTTTTTGGTTTAATCGATGTTCTTGGCCAACTGAATTATCATACCATCAAGGATAGGCAAATGCGGTTACTTATAATTTATGCTCACATTTCATTTTCATTACTTGCGAATGCCAGGCTTCTCTAAATATGCTTGATTCCTATTTTCCCAATGAATGATTCTGTGCCCAGCACACTTTTTGGTTTAATCAATGTTCTTGGCCAACTGAATTATCATACCATCAATGATAGGCAAATGTGGTTACTTATAATTTATGCTCATCAGCTCACATTTCATTTTCATTACTTGTAAATGCCAGGCTTCTCTAAATATGCTTGTATTATATGGAAGGATGTGCATCACCCTTTGTGTGGTGACCTGAAATAAAAGCTCAGCACACATAATCCTGTTTATTATCTGAAAGCCAATGCGTCACCATTCATTTTGATGTGTGTCGTATCCTTATGGTCTTTAGATATAGGAAAAATCGTCCTTCTAAGCATATCATGTTTGAAGTGCAATGTTTGAAAATTTTGCGATTTTCTCATCCAGACTTGTGATGGTTGTCAATTAATGGTGCCAATTCTTTTACAGGCTTCTGGATTTGGTTATCAGCAGCAGCTTGTCCATGGTATGAGACCAGGAAATGCACCTATTCCAAATTTCTATCTTCCTCTAGTTCAGCCCCAGCCGGGGCAACGTCCTGCTGGTAGGCGAGCCGGGGCTGCACCTATACAACAGCAACAGCAACAGATGCCACTTTTACAACAACATGTAATTTTTGTAATTTGTAATTTGTAATAGTGAATCATTGATCTTCAATATTGCATCTTAAATATCTACATCTATCTAATCTATGTGTGACATAAATTTCTTGTCCTCAAACAGATGCTACCTCGGAATAATCGCGTGTATCGTTATCTGCCTGGAAGGAATGTTAATGACATGCCTTTGCCAGGAGTAGCTGGAGGGATGCTTCCTGTTCCACTAGACATGGGTGGTATTCCTTTACGCAGTACTGAACCAGCCATGGGACAGTCCATACCCACTGGTGCTTTGGCTTCAGCTCTTGCAAATGCAAGTCCTGACCAGCAGAGGACGGTAAGGGTCTTGTTGCCTTTAAACCTTCCATTTTATGCATTGATGTTATGTTTGGAATCTTGTGATAGCATTATTTCTATTTTCAATATGGCCTGCTTTGTTCTATATTACATAATTAATTACTTTCTTCCAAACATATGCATGCCATTTACAGATGCTCGGGGAAAGTCTGTATCCTTTGGTGGATCAGTTGGAACATGATCATGCAGCCAAAGTTACTGGTATGCTTTTGGAAATGGACCAGCCTGAGGTTCTCCATCTATTGGAATCTCCTGATGCCTTAAAGTCTAAAGTGGCAGAAGCCATGGATGTTCTGAGGAACGTGGCACAAGCTCAAGCAACGGCTCCAGCCGATCAGCTTGCAGCTCTATCTTTGAATGAGTCTCTTGTATCTTGAGGCTATGGGAGCTCATGGTTTACATTTTCCATTGGATGAATTTTGGTCTACCATATGGGATAGATAACTAGAGAAAAAGCATAATGGCATTATTTCACAGGGTTTGTTTTGGTGTGTGAATTTTGAAGTAGATCATTCTTAGAGAGCATGTTACCTCTATATTCTTGTACTAAGGAAGTATCATTTTCATAAGACTTTAATTACTGGCTTATTTTGTGCATGTGTCGGACAATATGTGACTGGTCTGATTTTTTATTTGTTACTTGTTGATTAGTTAATATGAGTTGAGATTTTTAATGACAACATTTTTTTTTAACTTTTTGATTGTACAATATGTGTGTTGTTCTGAGATTTCTGTTTTTGTATGTGTTATTTGGTGATTATACAATATATGTGTTGTTGAGATTTCTGATAGCATTTTTGTTACTTCTTGATTAAGGTATTTATATTGATATTTGAATGCGTACTTGAACTTAGGTTCTATGGCTAAGCTTTGTTGTGAACGCAGCAAGGACTGTGTTTTAATATTTGTCTGTCTTGCATTGAAATCTACGGCTTCCAGGTTTGCTTAGGGGGAATGTGTGCAAGATGACAATTTCAATTGCAAATCTGGTATCATGATTGAATGGTAGTCTCAAAGTTCTTGTACGCATTCAGTAAGAGGGTTAATATTTGTCTCTATTGTCTTTTGTTGAAATTGATGTTTTACAGGTTTGCTTGTGATCAATCATTTATGATAATGTTTGCCATGTATGAATCATCACTAGGCAGAACATATATAATACTGTCCTTGAGACAGGAAAGAGACAACCTCGAGTAAAAATATTTTGTTGGCTTATTCTCTGCATGTATGAAGAAAATGTGTTGTGTTTTGAGATATTTGATGGTATAGTGTTTTGAGATATTTGATGGTATATATATTATTAGTTGAATAAGACAACTTTTTGTTGAGATGATGGTATTTTTGTTACTTGTTTCAAGTGTTTTACACTGATCTTTGAATGCTTTTATGAATCTTGGAGCTATATTGCAAATCTAATATCATGATTGAATGATGTTGTCAAAGCTTTGTCATGCATGCGCTAGGATTGGGTTGATATTTGTCTTTCTTGTCGTGCATTGAAAATGACGGTTTACAGGTTGCTGGGGACAGTGTTAACTGATAGATGACGTATTTTGTGGTGTTGGGTGGGATGCTTATCATCAATCTATGATACTGTTTATCCGGTATGTAAAAGCAGTAGGCAGACACTAATTCTTCAACTCAGACAATCTCGAGACAGGTCAGACAACTTTGTTATTGAGCATTATCACATTTAAAGATAAACTTTGTGCTCGCACATTGGCCTAATCTATGATATTGTTTCCCTTGTATGAAGGAGCATTTGGCAGAATACATCTAATACTTCAACCGAAACAAGTTAGACAAACCTTGTTATTGGAGCTATGTCACATCTAAAACAACATTGAGACAAGCTAGACATTCTTGTTACCGAGCAATGTTTTTGGCAATTTTATGGGGTTATAGCCTATTGTCAACAATAAAAAAAATAACTCTGTTATTCAGTAATATTGTTTATCATCTGTGATTTAAGGAGTAGACATGCCACATCTAATATTTTTACCCGAAGGTAAAGCTTGAGGCATGCAATGCAAGCCATCCTTGAGACAAGTCTAAGACAACTTTGAGACAAGGAGGCATCCTTGTTATTCATCAATGGTTGGTTTGGTAATTTGGCGATTTTAGGCTATCATATTTGGGGCAGTTCAAAAGATATTTTTGTTATTAAGAAGTTTTTTTTTTGTTATTTGTTAATATGACGCCAGTGCAGCCTATTTGGTTGCAATTTATATACTTCTCGTGCAATCACTTGATGATATACTAGGACAAGAAATCGCTTGATGATATGTGAGGACATTAGTGTCTATTTGCACATAATTCATTTTCAAAAATGTTTGTAAGTGTACTTTTTTATTATATTTCATTCTACCCGATATTTTCTGCAGTGTGATATTGAGTTTTTTAGGTGTGCAAATTAGTAACTCATTTTCTGTTTGCATATGCCATTCTGTTTTTGGGCTTATGATTTGTTTTATTTGCAAAACTTGAGAACATTCTAAGATTACAAATAAAATAATGTCGGCCGAATTTATTTTTGAATTTTACTCCACTAAGGTTTTGAGCAAATTAATTTAGTTAATTTCCATGTTCTCACGGAATGATAGACAATTATTCAATTTGAAATTCTCCAGTTTGTGTTAATGCTGTCTTGCATTTTGGCGTGTGAATGTTTGGGTTTTTGAGCATTTTGTAAGTAAAATGTAGAAAAATAGAATCGAAAAAATTGGAAGAGCTCCATGTTATGGCTTCAAAGTGTTTCAAGGATGAAGAAATTTGTTTCAAAGTTATTATAACTTGTTTTCTATTTGGTCTTATACACCCTATAATTGAGTCAAAATTTTACTTGTTTATCTTTCATGGCTGTAGACACCAGTGTCCAAGAGTTCTTGTTCCTAGGTGCCCTTGACCCTTTTTGACCCTATTCTCTCATTTCACTTTTTTTCTAAAAAATCTTTTGGGCATTTTTTTTTACTTATCGGTTGACCTTTCAATTGTCAATTATGAAATTCAAACAAGGGAATCATATAAATACATAGTTATGTGTTCAAAATCAAGGACCAAAGCACTAAGCATTACTTCTATCACCTAAGCTTGCATTCCAAAGGCACTAAAGCACTTAAAAGGCATCATCTAGCATCCATTCAAGGGAAAGGTTGCATCAACTCTTGCATACACAACATAGGAAGGGGAAGTTTATTTTATTCCATCCACACATTCTACTATTCTACATTCTAGATTATCACCCACTATCAAGTGCAACTTGCACAAGGGCATCCTAGGGCACAATTTCTACACACACTCACAAGAACTACATGGAGTCTAAGATGTAGTGTAGCACTCAGTCATAAGTTCACTCTTGGGGTGACCGTCAGGGTCAGTCTGACTCCCCATTTCTGTATTTTTATTTTTAGGTTTGATGTGGTTTGTGGGCTTGTGAAGTGAAACTCTTTTGTAGGTTACAGGTATCTTCGGATCATAGTGTAAACATCAGATCAAAAGAGAGAAATTACAAAACTTGTGACAAAAAAATCCATATATTTGAGCTCCTGCATAGTCACCATCACCCATAATTGGTCATCAACGCCCAGGTGCCCTGTCCTCGTTGTGGGGCCCCTATTCTGGCATTGTTCTCAGTTCCATATTTTACAGTGACCAGTGACGACGTTGTTTGCATCTGTTCATCACTTCTCCCTGCCCAAATCACTTCTTGTCCATTCAGAAATCAACTAAGTTCTTCTATCTCCCTCTCTTGCTTAGGGTTTCATACTTTACATCTTAGTTTGTTTGTGTCATTAAGGTATCGCATCATTTGTACATCATTTATTTTAATAGTTACTCTATAAATTAGATTTAATTCAAATTAAATTAAATCATTTGGTGAACCCACTCACTCAAACCCTACCTTCTGAGAATGCATCAAAATCTATCTCCTTCTTTTGAATTCATGGATCAATCTTCATATCCTTCTTTTACTCCAACCAAGGTTTCTGGCATGGATGCTACTGCTACTGATTTCATGCAAGTTTGTACTCAGAATCGTCCTCACTTCATTACTCCAATGCCTGATCCAACCATCAATGTAGTCACCACCTGTGGCACTCATCCTCCTATGGCTCCACCTATCTCTATCCACCACCTATCACTTCTACAGTTCCTACCACCACCTCTAAGGGTTATGACATCATTGAGTAACTTAAGAATACACAAGCAAAAATATCTCTTTATGATCTCTTTAGTGCACCCTGATTGTCATCATACATTAGAGGCCTGCCCTTCATTCCATCCACATTGAAAACAATAATTCTCATGTTGCCTTTACTCACCTCATTCAATCCCTCAAAAATCTACCACATGTTATATATTTTAGTGATGAGGATATCCCTCCCTCTATTGCTGACAATCCATTTACACCTTTCCTTATCACTACTACTATTGGCGCCATATGTATTAAGCGTGTACTCATTGATAATGGCTTTGCTATAAATCTATGTGCTCTATCCCTCCTCAGGAAAATGGACATTACTGATGATTTAATTAATAAATCCTCTCAAGTCATTTGTGGCTATGATTCCACTACTCACACATGCATGGGCACTATCACCCTACCTCTACAAGTTGGGCCTAAAATTGTTCCTATTGTATTCTTTGTTATCGATGCCTCAATTCCAATTCAATTGCTTACTTGGTAGACCCTGGATTCATGCAATGCATGTTGTTCCCTCTACAATTCATAGGTGCGTTAAATTCCTACATGATGGCTATGAACATACTATTGTTGTTGACCCTGACCCATTCAAGTTTGATTGCATAGACCCCATTACTGCCATGCCCATTCCTCCATCACAACCTATTCCATATCGCAATAGTGGTACATATGATGTTGGGAAATCTAGTGATCCTACTCCCTTAGCTACTTCTCCATGCACTCTATTCATTCCAACTCATACTATTGATATCCTATCACCCACCATGTCTACCTCTATGGACTACTTTCCACCTATCATGGCTCCTCTCAATTCTACATCTGCTCCATCCCTACCAATATTCTTGATAATGTTATATCCAACAAGATAATGCTAACACCGATGATTCCAATGATGAGGTTGGTGTCGTAGAGCTTAATGATGACACATTGCAATCTTAACTTTACTCCGCTTGAAATTGATGAATCATACTTTCAAGATACTTTTGTTACTATTGGCCCTAGTGAATATCAAGTCAAGAAGCCTCCTCCTTCCACTAGTTGCATGATACCTTTTCAACGGATTGTACATACATTGGACATTCTATCACCTCTGTCATCTCCCCAAACTCATTCTATGCCACACTCTGATCCCTTCACATGCATTCTCTTCATCTGTAATTCTTATTGGCCTCATATTCCATTTGACCATACTTGCTCTAAGACTGTTTGTACACATGATGGATTAGTACACCTAGGATTCATACTTGTCAATCTTCTCCCCCCGCCTCACTCTCCTCACCTATATCATGGATGTATATTTCTTATTACCGCTTATGGCCTCCGCATCTTCCATTTATCAGTCTTCCTTGCACACACTCCTCGTTCCTCTCCACTCACACTTGGACAATCTTGGCTTGATTACATTGGTGGCACACTAGATCCCAATCATATTGATATCACATTTCCCATGCCTTTTGGCCGCATCTCTATTTGCAATGACTCATTCTTGGGCTATACTCAAAATCTAACTCGTTGGTATGCACACGATTGTCCTCAACCTCCTTTTACTGATGAAGAATATGCAATGGGCATGTACAATTTACATGCAAAGGCTCTTTATATGATCAACCCCACACTATTGCCTACCAAGTCTCTAATCTAGATCCTATCAGTTACGACCCTGACATTGATGATCTTCTAGATGAGTTTACTTGATCCTTCTCTACATCATACACTTGGGGGCATCACACTTTCTTCCCCCCTCCTAATCATCACTTTCAATTTCTTTATCTATTCTACACACTATGTGTTTCTTTGACTTAATATTTCTCAATACACTTTCAACACCCCTTAATACACATGCCTTGTATCGTCATTACCCTATGATGCACTCTAGTTCCATGGTTCATACTCGACTGTTGAGGGTCTAAATCTGAAATGAACCTCACCACATTCACTTTTCACACTCTATGCTTCATGATCTATCTTTCTAGCACACATTCTCAAACCATTTCCCGATGACACACTCTTGTTCTATGGTTCATTCTTGATTGTTGAGGGGTATTTTATAAATGAACCTCATCTCATACACATTTGTTGGGGGGCACACTGCTCCTATCACATTCACACATTGCATACCATTCCATCACACTCATACACTGCATTTGCATATCTTGGTTGCACTTACTCTTGCTTGTTTATACTACTTACATGATGCACTTTACTTACTATGCTAGTCAAATACTCAGTATGTCATTATCTTTCTATATATACACATGTGTGTTCACTTAGTCTTTTGGAGTGAATGCAAATCTCTTACAGATTTTCACACGTTGCAATGATGTTTGACACTATACCCTTTTCCATTCTCATCGAGGCTCATGGGGGCATCTACCTTTCCTACTCTCACACATTGCAGGTGCTATATTTCATCATATACTACTTCCTATTCTTACTAGCACATTACTTTCCATTGATACATACATGCCTTGACATACTTTTTATCTTTCTAACATGCTAACGGGTGCTTCATGTGCAACATTTGCCTTGCAGGACTATATGCCACCATGGTTATCTGATACACTTTGCTTGCCATTGTTTGTTATTGTATGCTATTGTTTGTGGGCTATGCCCTTTGTCTTGTATGCTCATTGTATGCTTTTGGCCACTTCGACCCTGATTGTCTTGTGACATTGTGAGCGATGTCCCATGTTTGAAACCCACTTTTCATGGTCCACTTTGTTTACACACTTGCTTGTTACATTGTCTTCTATTGTATGCTTGTTAGTTTTTACTACTAACACATGTTACTAGCCACTTTGTTTGCATGTGCCTTGGTTTCTACCATGCACATCCCCTACCCCCTGCAGGTATACAATTCATCTCAACATTAGGTCCTCTCTTTTGTTCCACATTCTCCTACCGACATCGCATGCACCCCAAACGAGGGGGCATACATTGGGTGAACAAATCACCCCTACATCAGCTCAGAGCTACAGTTCATAGATATGCAGAGTACAAAAAATACATGAACACAATCACAGAATGACCCAGAATATGACTTGGGTCCTCAACACAACACAAGACACCAACGCCCAGACTCAGACAGTAGCACCTGGGATGCCTATGTCCTCCCCTAGGCGCTAATGTCCTAGGGGGCACATACAGTCATCGTTCTCAGATCAACACAGTTACATAGAAGTCTTCAGAGAAGTTCTATAGTTACAGGCACAATCCTTCAAGTTCACATAATGCATTCTATCCTCCATTTACAATTAAACAATTCTAAACTAACTTGGAACAATTCAACAACATGAACAAATTATGGACGTACCATCTGTAGTGGTGCTTATTGGGCAGAGTCATGGAATGAGAGTAACACTAGACCTCTCTCCCCAACACTTGCTCTTTGGCATGAGATTGTCCAAAAAACCTCGCAACTCATCCAAAAAACTCGCTCTTGGTGGGAGATCGCCCAAAAAACTTGCTCTTGGCATGAGATCACCCAAAAACTCACACTTGGCATGAGATCATCCAAAAAAATTGCTCTCGGCGTGAGATCCCCCAAAAAACTCTCCCTTCACAGCACTTCAAGATAACTTTCTATCCTTTACGGATTGTGGAATTGAATTGCTTCACAAATAGCTTGCTTTTACATGTTATTGGTTCTGACAAGTAACCGGCGTCGGTCAGGGTGTAACCGTCGTCGGTCAACATAAGAACAACCATCGGTTAGCATAAGAACCACCATCGGTTAGCATATGAACCACCATCGGTTAGGGCAAATCAACATCAGTTACCTGTGCGGGAGTGTTTTAATTAACTCTCGGGAATTAGATCTATTTTTAGCATTAAAGTATATCTATTGATTGTAATTGCATGGCTAAGTGCCCTAAGTTTATATATGCCTATATAAACATGAAAGCTAGGGTTAGAAGTAGAATTAAGAGAAGGATTGAATTAGATCCTTGATTCTCCTAGATTGAGAAGATGAAGAAGAAGAATAAAAAGAAGAGAAAGAAAGAATGGGTTACATGAAGACATAGTTTCCATGGAGAGGAGCTGAACAAAAGGGAATAACAGGTACATCTGAATGGTGAGAAGAGGGTAACATCTTCTACTATATTTCCTTTGTATAGTTATTGTCTCATTGTAATGGCTTGCATGGTATGCAAAGCACATAGAGTTTCTTCTTGTAGATCCACATGTTGGTGAGATCTTGTATTATAGATCTATGTAGATCTAGTCTTGTATTGTAGATCCATGAGATCATATTGGTTGATCCATGTAGATCTAGATATTGTAGAGGAGGTTGTCTTCATGTTTGCATAGGTTATGCATGCAGTGATGGAGAGACATACTTACTTCTTGGTGCACAGTCATGGTTGCACATTGGTAGACCCATGCATGAGAGGTCTTGTTTGCAGATCCACAGAGAACTTGGTAGTAGTTCAGAGATGCAGTAGTTCCTGGTTATGTGAGATCTACTGGTGGTGTTTGGAGGCACAGTTGTAGTGCACTCATGGAGATCCATTTAGAGATCTGGAGGAGAGGAGATACTCTTGGAGAGATGCATTGTACTCTTGTATTGAAGAGTTGGTTTGTACTCTTGTTGTATTATATATATGAGATCTCTATCTTTGGTGGATGTAGCCCACATTGGGTGAACCACGGTACATGTTGTGTTATGTGTGTGTACTTTGTCTTGATTTGGATTATTCTAGTTTATACTTCCACTGCTGTAGATTTTGGGGAATTGTTTAGATCATGTGTGCATGATTTTGTTTGTTATTAAATCATAGCACTATTCCACAGTCCCGAATTCCCAACAACTGGTATCAGAGCTTGGTTAGCTTGGTTATTTCAGAGCAAGGGTTTGCTTCATGGTTTTGTTAGTGGTTTGACTGACATGTATGAGAGAAGGGTTTGTTTTTCCTGATGAGAATATCACAGGAAGAGATTCAATCTCAAGTGGAAGTTGGTAGAGTAAGGTTGCTGGAAATTATAGTGATCGGCATCGGTTAAGTGGGAACCGACATCGGCAGGGTGACCATGGTCGGTTACAGGGTGACCTAGTTTAATCAGAAAATCACAGATCTGAAGAAATGGGAAAGATGCATGGAAT
The DNA here is from genome assembly GCA_019776745.2 of Taxus chinensis. NCBI lineage: Eukaryota > Viridiplantae > Streptophyta > Pinopsida > Cupressales > Taxaceae > Taxus > Taxus chinensis. Next base: position 199,324 of record JAHRHJ020000821.1, read on the forward strand.
GTATCTTGTTTGCTGAGGTGTTCCTAGTTCTTGGAGGCACAAGCATGTTGGTCAGATTGCAGATCCGGTTATTGAGGTATGGTTTTATCTTGGTATTGCAGTGCTTATATTATTTTGGTTGCACATGCATGTTTGGGATTACAGATCTAGATCTGAGAATGAGAGAAAAGGAGCAGTTATGCATCCTTTGGTGCAGTTAGATGCATGGGCTTCTTAGAGAGGTAGAATATAGTAGCAAAACATGAAGATGGGGTTTCCATCAGAGAAGCATGTTCTTCAGTTGAAGATGCGGTTGAGTATCTTGGTGCTGGTAAGGTGATGTATTTCATCTTGGTGCAATTTTATTGCATGTATTATTGCTGTTAAGTTTTTGTGCAAGATTTGGGTGCTTCTTGAAATGACTGGCTCAACACAACTATCAGCTTTGGTCAGAGTAGGCACCTGGTTTGGTGACCTATGCCAATTTGTGGCGTTGTGTTAGTTCCAGCAGCACCGATGTCGGTCAGGGAACTGACATCGGTCACAGAGGGTAACCGGTACTGGTCAACAAACCATAGTCGGTCTCTGTGACAATGAGTTTGCACATGGTTTCTTACAGTAGAAGAGGGCATGGATGGTTCAGTGTCCTATTTTGGAGGATCATGTTTCTTACATAGTGTGTACAAGCAAAAACAATGTTGATCACTTCAATGTTTGAATCAGAAAGAGGACGGATTTGGCTTGGTTAGTCCAGTGAGACTTTGGGTCAGGTATCTCTATATGGTTCATGTTTTATTTCTTTCTTTTAGAGCAGCTGATATTATGTTTGGATAGTGTGCACAGATTTACACCATGTTTTTTGGTGTTGTTTGACTTTTATTTCCCGGTTGTGTGGAATCTTGAGGACAAGGATATCTAGTCTAAGGATGAGATCCTCAATGAAAAGTCATGGTTAGACACAGTTGCAGGTAATGAAAGATGTTGAGTACACAAGATGAAAAGAAGTTGATTCACCTACTTCACAAGAAGTCCAAACTTATGTGATGTAGAAGTATTCTTTGATAAGAAGGGAATCATTTTATATTTTCTTTCATCTGGTTTTATTTCTCACTGACATATTAGCTTTTGAGCTTGGTGTTAGAGGCAGTGCAGGGAATTTCATGTTCAGTGGGAGCAAGCCATGGTTGTTGGCATTACAGGATTGGATACATGATGCACATGCAAAGTGAGAGGAGATTGCTACTATTCAGAGTGGCAGAGGCACTAGTTGGTTTTGGAGGGAAGTCATAGATTTGTAGGTATATTGAGTTTATTGCTTTGTGATGTCACTTCTGGTTTATTTTGTGGTGCCTGGATATCCCTATGGGATTACAGTTGATGGTTAGATTCAGCTGGGTGAAGATGATAGAGCATTTTTTTCAGAGTTTTAAGGGTTGAAAGAGAAAATATGCTAGTTACATTTCTAGTGTGGTTAGGATTAATCATGGTTAGGTCATCTGGTAACCATAGGCAAGTGATCAGGGTTGGTTAGGAAAATGTGGTCGGTTTGGTTATAGGTTTGACAACAGTGTTTATTTACCATTTTCAGATGGTGCCCTTGTTTTTCTTTCATCTTGGTTTGGTTTGTGCAGTATGTTGATGACATGTTTGCTGGTATTTGCACTTGGTATTAGTTGCATGGTTTAGCATGGTTGTTTGTTATTGACATTGATGAGCACATGATTCATATATGGCTTTGGAGTTAGTCAGTGAGAGACTTGGTGCTTCTGGAGAGCCTGATGATATGGATGGATGTATAGGTGAGTTTATACATGTGGATAGATTCATTTTTGTGAGTCTATGATGATGCAGATGTTTGATTTACACATGGATGCCTATGAGCACGATTTAGATGCCTTGAGCATGAGTAGGGGATGTTTGTATTTCCTCTTGATTACTATGTTACTCCTTGATAGGTATGTTATCTACAGATGAATGTCTTGGACATGCTAGTTGTTTATGCAGGGTTGGATTTACAGATTGTAGTGTTTGGATTTCTTTGAGTTATGCAGGTGTTTGTGGATTAATCACCCACTGTTGCATGTAGAACTCATTCAGGGTTGTTTTTACCCAGGATCTTGTTTTGCTTTTGCATATTCCAATTTGACTTGTCTTTGGACAGTTGCATTGGTGGTTGCATGGAGACATGGATAGATGGATGGAGAACATGGTTGGTTTTACAGGTATGGCTATGGTTACAGTTGAAGCTTAGTACTTCAGTTTGAGTGGGATCTCTTACAGGTGTGTTAGTCATGATGGCTTGGTTGCATGAGAGGCTTGGTGTTATGATTCAGTGGGAGCTTGATGTATGGATAGCTAGGTTATCACAAATCAGTAGCATCTTTGTGTAGGTATGTGGTAAGTCATGTTTTTTTATCTTCTTTGTTTGAGAAGATGGTTTGATCTTCCTAGTTTTATTTTTTGAGAGAATTGTTGAAGGAAAGAATATATGGTCTTCACGGTGTGTAGAGGACGGTGATGTACAAGGTACATGTACAAAGATTCAGCAATTTATCTCCAAGTGGGAGATTGTTAGGATTGTGGAGTTGAATTGCTTCACAAATAGCTTGCTTTTACATGTTATTGGTTCTGACAGTAACCGACGTCGGTCAGGGTGTAACTGTCGTCGGTCAGCATAAGACTGCCATTGGTTAACATAAGAAATGCCATCGGTCAATAGATGAACCACTATCGGTTAGGGAAAACCGACGTCGATTACCTATGCAGGAGTGTTTTAATTAACTCTCGGGAATTAGATCTATTTTTAGCATTAAAGCAGATCTATTGATTGTAAATGCATGGCTATTGTGCCCTAAATTTTTAGATGCCTATATAAGTATGAAAGCTAGGGTTTAGAAGTAGAATTAAGAGAAGGATTGAATTAGATCCTTGATTTTCCTAGATTGAGAGGATGAAGACGAAGAAGAGAAAGAAAGAACAATTTACATGAAGACAAAGTCTCCATGAAGAGGAGCTGCACAGAAGGAAATAACAGGTACATCTAAATGGTGAGAAGAGGGTAACATCTTCTGTTGTATTTCCTTTGTATAGTTATTGTCTCATTGTAATGGTTTGTATAGTATGCAAAGAACATAGAGTTTCTTCTTGTAGATCCACATGTTGGTGAGATCTTATATTATAGATATCTATGTAGATCTAGTCTTGTATTGTAGATCCATGAGATCATATTGTATTGTTGATCCATGTAGATCTAGATATTGTAGAGGAGGTTGTCTTCATGTTTGCATAGGTTATGCATGCAGTGATGGAGAGACAGACTTACTTCTTGGTGCACAGTCATAGTTACATATGGTAGACCCATGTGAGAGGTCTTGTTTGCAGATCCACAAAGAACTTGGTAGCAGTTCAGAGATGCAGTAGTTCCTGGTTATGTGAGATCTGTTGGTGGTGTTTGGAGGCATAGTTGTAGTGCACTCATGGAGATCTGTTTAGAGATATGGAGGAGAGGAGATACTCTTGGAGAGATGCATTGTACTCTTGTATTGAAGATTTGGTTTGTACTCTTGTTGTATTATATATATGAGATCTCTATCTTTGGTGGATGTAGCCCACATTGGTTGAACCACGATACATGTTGTGTTATGTGTGTGTACTTTTTCTTGATTTGGATTATTCTAGTTTATACTTCCACTGTTGTAGATTTTGGGGAATTGTTTAGATCCTGTGTGCATGATTTTGTTTGTTATTAAATCATAGCACTATTCCGTAGTCCCGAATTCCCAAAAAAATGTGAAAACTCTCCCTTCACAACACTTCAAGATAACTTTCTATCCTTTACACTCTTATACGTGAGGTGCACACTTTCATTTTTACATACTTTCACACTTTTAAATACTTATACATGCTTTACTCATATTTTTCATATACAAGACTTAGACTACTATTTTGCTCTTATTTTGTAGGTCTGTCCTTAATATGCAACAAGAAGCAACCTACAACAAAAAATACAAGTACAATAATAGGTACAACGTGATGCATACACTTCACCTGTAGGGTCACTTTCCTTTCCTAGTCTCCATGCTTCACTTTGCATCATTCCATGCTTCACTTGTCCACTTGGCACACATTTCGCCACATGTTCTACAAGATCATAAGGTACACATCTCTTATCTACTTTATGTTATTGAGTATTCACTCAACAACATAAAGTGGGGGAAAATGTAGACACAAAATCACACACTTGGGTACATTTCTAGGTCCTAAAAACATGCTAGCATTTATATGATTCCTAAGAAAGAAAGCCAATAATTGACGACTATATTTGGCCTCTTTTTATTTGTCTATTGTTTTCTATTTGGTCTTACACACCCTACAACCTAGTCAAAAATTTAATTCTTTATCTTTCATGACTTCAGACATTAGTGCCCAACCAGGAAAGTAGCGCCCAAGTGCTCCTGTCCCCTTTGGGTGCCCCTGACCATTTTCTACCTCACTCGCTCCTTTTGGGTCTCTTATATCTTTTGGGCATCTTTTTCACTCATAGGTCGGCCTTGCAATTGTAAATTATGAAATTTAAACAAGGGAATCATATAAATACATAATTATTTTTCAAAATAAAGGACCAAACACTAAGCATTACTATCATCACCTAAGCTTGCATTCAAAAGGCACCTAAAGCACTCAAAGGCATCCATCTAGCATCCATTCAAGGGAAAAGGGTTGTATCAACTCTGCATACACAACATAGGAAGGGGAAGTTCATTCTATTCCATCCACACATTCTATTACATTGTTACATTCTAACTACAACCCGCTATCAAGTGCAACTTGCACAAGGGCATCCTAGGGCATCATTTCTACACACACTCACAAGAACTACATGGAGTTTGAGATGTAGTGCAATGCTTAGTCATAAGTTCACTCTTGGGGTGATCGTCGGGGTCAGTCCAACTCCCCATTATGCATTTTCCTTTTTAGGTTTGATGTGGTTTGTGGGCTTGTGTAGGTGTATTTCTCTTTTGCAGGTTACAGGTATCATCGACGATCATAGTGCGAACATCATATGATCAACACAGACCAACTACAAAACCTTAATGACATAATATAAATCAGATTCTGAGCTCTTGCACACTCACCAACACCCAAGTGCCCCTGTCTCGTTGTGGGCACCCTTGTATGACATTATTCTCAGGTTCCATATTTCACAGTGACTAGTGATGACCTGTTTGCAGTCTATTCATTAGTCGCACATGCCTAGATCACTTCCTATCCATTCAGAAATTAACTAAGTTCTTCTACCTACCTCTCTTGCTTAGGGTTCCATACTTTAAATCTTACTTTGCTTGTGTCATCACTATATTTTATCATTTGTATATCATTTATCAGTTATTACTTCGTAATTAGATTTAATTCAAATTAATATTAAATCACTCATGCCTTACTACCTTTGTGAGTTGAACTCTTCACCATATAATTTTGAATTTGATCACCACAACTAAATTAAGTTGTCCTTTTGAACTTTTCTTGCTAATCAAAGATTAAGAGCATCACTTTTTATTAAGTTTTAGAAGGTATTGAGATCAAAGGTTGGATTTTATATTTACATGCTTTCAAAGCTAAAAATACGTATGAACCTTCACGATTGACCTTAAACAACCTATCTCCTTTAGGTTGGTTTATTCATAAAGGTAAACTAGTATAGATATATTAAATAAATCTATCTAAAATACGTCGATAGATATCGATCACGAGGCATCTATCTAACTATGCAAGGGTAATATAAATATACCAAAAAAATAACAATTAAAAATAAATATAATAAGTATATTATAATAAATGTATCTATATGAAATAAACCAATAGATATCATTTTCAAGGTTTTTAAGTTTGATTTTTTTAATACTTCTTTAATCAACAACTTTATTAAATTATTTATCAACATCTTGTTGATTTTTGGAAAATGGAATCATTTAGCTACAATTTGTGTCGGTCTCAAAAATATCTATTCAAGAAAAAAAAGATTCAAACATTACTACATGGACAAGATATTACTATTGTTTGATTGTCTTCTACAAGAAAAAAGAAATAAAATTATTTAAGTGACAATCTAATAGAAGTCAAATTTATGAATGCATCGTCACATGATAGTCAAATAACACCAAATTTAATGTCGAAAATAAAATTGAATAACACACTCCATTATAACCTTGTCTGCCATTCTAGGAACATCTCTCGGCATAATTATGATCTCATGGCCCAATGTGCAAACATACTTAAAATATATGCGTAACATTTAACATTTTAGAACATAATAAATGTAAGTTAAACATTTTATTAGCTAATGTCATTCCTAACATCAAAGATCTCAGTTCAAAAGAAAAGGGCAAATTAGAAATAAACATAAAAACTTGAGCAAAGTTAAATGAAATTCTATTAGGTCATTCCATAAGGATACGTGAAATCAAAAACAATATTAAGTGGTAATTGATCCTTGTCAAGAATACTTTATCAAGTCTTATAACAACCATTTAGATAAGGAATAATGTCAAGAATACTTTATCAAGTCTAATAGCAATCATATAGAGAAGTATTAATTCATCACAAATATAATATAGTGAGCTCTTATCTCTTAGCTTGGAATTTAATCAGGTACATTCCTCATTGTCACATTTGCATCAAGTTGGGTCATGATGTGAAGTCAATATTATATACCCAACTATATGCTACTTGCATGCCACCAAACCATCGACTCAAAATATATGGGTAAATTGTTTGCACACAAAATTGTTCACTTCATTTTGGAGGTTTTGTAGTTGAAATTTTGGAATTGAAGGGTTTAAAATGATAGAATATACACTTTTTTGGGCACTCCAACGATTAAAACATGTTAAAATTGATTACCCTTGTTTACTCTATTATTATACATGTTGGATCCAAAAGCAGTTAGAAATTTAGTTAGAAGTTTAGAGGTGTTTTGACCCTTGAAATGTTTAAAGATGTTCATTCCTTTGGTTATGCATTGAAATAAGGTTTTAAAATTTATTTGATCAAAACATGTCGTGTAATGGATTCTCCAAAACTTTTGACTTGGTCACTTTAATGTTTTTTTCCGCTCTTCAGATGGATGAGAGGTAAGTGACAACTATCGGCATTCCTGCGGACTCTACAGTTCTAGCTCTCTTCTCCAAACATTACCGAGTATCGATGGAGGACAAGTGACATCTTGAATGTGTGTAAGCTACTAGTGAATGAGACTATCTCAAATACCTTGGCTTAAACCTCCACATTTTGCAGCACATTGATTTGAGACTAGTGGCAAGTGAGGATGAAAAGGGCTATAAATACATGTTTGTAGAAGAGAACAAGGAATTGAAGCATGAAAGCAAGTGAGAAAGAAGTTCTTAGTGTTGGAATTGTGTTTTATAGAAGAAAGGAGTGTTGAGACAGAGCAAACAAGTAATTGGGAGGAAGTGTGAGATATTATCTACTTCTCTTTCATACTTATTGTAAATTCTGTACTTATTGTTTTGAATTGGCCAATAAAAGTGGAAAGAAAGAGCAATTGCCCTTCCCGGCTGGTTTTCCTCATTTGGAGGTTTCCAGGATAAAACTTGTTGGTGTTTACGAGTTTATATTCTTTCCTTTCCTGCAATTGTGGATTCTAAGCATAATTTGTCATTTTCTAATAGAAAGTAGAACTACATCATTAATTTGTGATTCTATGCATAATTTCAAAGTTGAAGAGTTTACAGATAATTTTGGTATCAGAGCTAACAAGTATTTAGGACTGTGGTATTCATTCTTGTATTTGTATGACAATGACGAGATCTAAAGGCAAAGAGGATTTACCTTGTGATCTAGAAATTTCTACAAAGAAGTGGAAACAGAGAATTTAGGGACAAATGGAGGAAGAGAACTTGGTCCGTAGAATCGAGATGCTGGAGACCATGATGGATAGGATGTTTAGAAGGTAAGAAGAACTTAGATATTTGCATAAGACAACTTCTATTAATAAATACTGCATGGACTCAATGGTTTGAGGCTTATCTGAAAAGTTTGGCATAGGGAAGAGCCACCATGAGGAAGATTATGGGGAAGAGCATGAAGAAGAGACTTCAATTGCAAGAGAAAAGGTAAAATCTGATCATACTCCTTTTAAAGTTGAGACGAAAGTTGAGATTAAAATCTTTGAAGGACAAGTAGATGCAAATTTGCTTGATAAATGGTTAAAACAGTTGGAAGTCTACTTTAACATCCATGATGTCACTGAGGCATAGAGGATAACCTTTGCATGTCTCAAAATGGAGAGACACACTCTGGTTTGGTGGGAAACCCATCTAGCCACTTGTGAAAAGAAGAAGCATCCTATTGTCAAATCTTGGCAAGAATTTAAAGAATTACTTAGAGCTAACTTCTATCCTATTGGCGATAAGACCGACCAAATGATTAAATGGTAGTATTTTAGACAAGGCAAGTGGTCAAAGTGTGCAAGACTATACTACAGAGTTTCGGAGGCAAGCCATGTTGCTAAATATGGACTTGGAGGATGAGGATATTTTGACTAAGTATTTGGGAGGACTTCACACTCACCTTCGAAGAAAAGTCATCTCCATGAAGCCCAAAGATCTCAATGAGGAATGTGTGTAGGCATACTACATAGATGATGAAAATAAGCAACTAGAAGCAAAGCCAAAGGAGAAGCAATCGAAAAATCAGCAGAAAAAAGAGTATGGGCAAACAAGTAACAAGGGTAAGTGGAAAGGGAAAGGTAAACAAGCTGCCACTACTTTAAATACTTGTAAGGATCCCAAGAATTTTTGCAAGAACTGTGATATCAATGGTCATACTGACGCTACATGTTGGAAGTTGCATCCAGAGTTACATCCAAAGAACCAAACCAAGGACTCAAATAAGTCCATGACAACTGTAAAAACAGAAGGGGAGGTGGAAATTGAAAGATGAATCTTATGTAGATGAAAGGCTTGGATGCACGACCACCAACATGGACAGCCAAGAAGAGGAGATGAGTAGACTATTCTAGATCAAAATCCTAATCAAGAGGACTAAGGTAAATGCTTTGGTTGATACAGTTCTTAAGTCTAATTTGATTTCTGAAGTGGTTGTAAAGAAGCTTGGTCTTGAGAATTATGAGCATCCACACCCTTATCCTTTGGGATGGGTGAAGAAGGGTGTAGAAATTCAGGTAACAAGAAGATGTAAGGTCAAGTTTGGGATAAATTCACAGTACATAGATGTATTGGAAGCTGACATTATTCCACTTGATGCATTTGATGTTGTTTTTAGGAGTCCTTACTTGCATATAAGGGATGATATATTCATGAGAAGGGACAACCGATATAGATGGGTCAAGGATGGGATCAAATACAACATATGGGCACACCAACGTAAGACATGGGTTACTATGGTAAGTGCTAACCAAGAAAAGCGACTTATTCAGGAAAATCATAATTAGTTTTGTTTACTTTTGTTAAAGGATAAACAAGATGGGGTAGAAGTTTCAGATATTTCTAACTAGGGGATGCATGGATTTGGATAGTATTATTCAGTATTTTTAGGAAGTATTTCAGGCTCCTAGTGGGTTACCACCAAAATGAGAGGTAGAGCATGAGATTCAGCTATTTCCAGATTCCCCTCTACCAAACATCAGGTTGTATAGGCAATCCTTGCTTGAGAGTACTGAAGGTAAAGAAACAACTCTAGGAACTATTAGACCAAGGGGTGATACGTCCGAGCACCTCACCATGTGGTTCACCTATTGTGATGGTGCCAAAGAAGGATGGTTCTTGGAGAATGTGCATCGACTACCGCGCTTTGAACAAGATCACCATAAAGAACAAATATCCACTTCCCCGCATAGATGATCTCTTGGACCAACTTCAACATGCCAAATTCTTCACAAAGTTGGATCTCAAGTCAAGTTATCACCAAGTCAGAATGAAGGAGGAGGATATATGGAAGACTTCCTTCAAGATAAAACATGGTTTGTATGAATGGTTAGTACTTCCTTTTGGGTTATGTAATGTACCTTCTACATTTATGAGATTGATGAATGATGTATTGCAGGATTTCATAGATTCATGTGTCATTGTATATCTAGATGATATCTTGATTTTTAGTGCCACATGGGAAGAACATCTAACTCATTTACAACAAGTATTGCAAGTTCTCAAGGAGAAACAACTGCTTTGTAATATGAAGAAATGTGAATTTTCCAAACAATGACTTGTCTATCTTGGGCACATGGTTGGAGGAGGAGAGCTATGAGTGGATCAAAGAAGGTGGAAGCCATCACTAATTTGCCAACACCAACAAGAGCCACAAGACTAGGAGTTTTGTGGGAGCAGTACAGTACATGCAGAAGTTCATTTCAGGATTCTATCGCGATTGCAGCACCTCTACACATAGTGGCTGCAAAGAGTAAGGGTTTTGACTGGGGTAAGGAACAAGACAAATCCTTTGATATATTGAAATACAAGATTAGTCATGCTCTAATACTTTCTCTTCCTAATTTACAACAGCCTTTTGAAGTAGAGATAGATGTTAGTGATTATGCTATGGGTGCAGTGTTGCTTCAAGGAGGTAAACCAATATGTTATCATTCTGAAACTTTCACTTCAGCAATTAAAGGATATTCGGTATATGATAAGGAAATGTATGCACTAGTTCAGGAAATTAAAAAATGGAAGCATTATTTGTTGGGTAAAGAAACTATTGTGCACACTGACCACAAACCTCTCTAGTATTTGCAAGCACAGTATAAATTACAGCAGGTAAGGCACTACAAATGGATGGGATTCCTTTAGCATTTCCATTTAGTGATCAAGTACAATAAGGGTAGCACAAATGTAGTGGTAGATATGTTGTCTAGGCTTCCCACATAGGAGAAAGTATCTTCCTGTTTGGCCACTATCTCTCAGATCGAGCCCTTAACAAAGGAAGCTTATGAGAGAGGCATATGCCTAAGACAAATAATTTGGGGTGACATTTCAGTAGTTGCAGTCCCAAGGGATTAAAAGAACAGGGATTGAATATTGTTATCTCAAGGATGGGATGCTTTACCAATGGGGGAAGCTTTGTGTGCCAAAAGAAGAAAGACTTTTATTGATGAGGGAAGCACATACCTTGAAAGTAGAGGGACATTTTGGTGTTGGTAAGACCCTAGCCCACTTGACAAAGGTATGTGTATTGGCCCAATATGCAAGAATAAGTATCAAAAGTTATATGTGGATGTAAACTTTGTTGTACTAGCAAGCCTAAGACTAGGAAGGAGGGTTTGTATATGCCTTTGCCAGTACCTACTCATCTATGGGAGGACATTTCTATGGATTTTGTAGGAGGATTACCTATGTATAAACATGGCCATGACTATCTCTATGTTGTTGTTGATAGATTCAGTAAGATGCGTATTCTTATGGCATGTAAAAAGACAGTAAAAGCACATGAGGCAGCAGATCTTTTCTTTGTTAATGTATGGGTGCATTTTGGTTTTCCAAAGTCTATTGTTTCTGACAGGGATTCCGAGGTTCTTGGGGAAGTTTTGGACTACTTTGTGGGACAAGATGGATACCAGGTTACAGAGGAGCATGAGCTTTCCATCCATAGAGACAGATGGACAAGACAGAGGTGGTGAACAAGACTTTGGTACAGTTGATCAGAGGTTATAACAACAAATACCCAAGGACTTGGGATGAGTCCTTAGCCTACATTTAACATTCCTATAACCAGACAAGACACACATCCACTATGAAGTCACCGTTTGAAGCATGCTTGGGATATTTACCAATAAATCTGCTGGCAATAGAAGTTGGACAACAGGATGAAGAGGAGACACGAGACACATATGTGACTAGAGAAACAAAATTTATTAAGAGGATCTGGACAAATCCATCTCAAAGTCAAAGAACAGTTAGAGAAATCTCAAGCCAAGTACAAAGCTAGGCACGATCAGCATAGGAGAGAGAATATAAGCTTCCTGTTGGAGATAGAGTTTGGCTTTACTTGAGCAAGGAGAGACTATAAGGTAAATCACGGAAGCCCAATCCACTATGATATGGGCCCTTCACCATATTGGAACAGGTTGGATAAAATTCCATTCGACTTAATTTACCATCATTTATGAGGATGTACTCTGTAGTAAACTGTGAGAACTTGCACATATATGAGCCATCCATGCTAGATGAAGATGAAGGAATACAATTGCTACCTTCCATTGAGGATTGCATCTTGGACTCATGAGGTGAATTGGAGGAGGATGTAGTGCTACAACAGAAGGTCAGAGAGACTAGGAGAGGTCCGCAAGAGTCTTGGCAGATTGGACTGAAAGGAAAGACACCAAGGCAGGCCCAGTGGTCCTCCAAGGAGCAAGTGAGAAAATTATTTCCTCATTTTCTTCCCCACTAAGATTTTGTGAGACCAAAAGCCTCCTAAACAGGGGAGGTGTGATCCATAGGGATCCAAAATGACTCTTCTTCATCAGACCAGTCAGCACGAAGAAGGAAAATAAATACACAGAGCTTTTGTATTTATAGTAACGCTTTGTGTAGAATGACAGTCCTGGTTCTTTCAGACATAAAATAAAAAATATGAAACAAACAACCCCATAATTTGAAGGGTTTTCTGTGTCTCTTCTTGTCCATGACCTTTCCCATTCTACAATGCATGGGAGGACACGAGAAAGGCTATAAATACATGTTTGTAGAAGTGAACAAGGCATTGAAGTATGAAAGCAAGTGAGAAAGAAGTTCTTCGTGTTAGAATTGTGTTTTGTAGAAGAAAGGAGTGTTGAGACAACAAGCAAGTAATTGGGAGGAAGTGTGAGATATTATCTACTTCTCTTTCATACTTATTGTTTTGAATTGGCCAATAAAAGTGGGAAGAAAGAGCAATTGCCCTTCTCGACTGGTTTTCCTCCTCTAGAGGTTTCCAGGATAAAACTTGTTGTTGTTTATGAGCTTATATTATTTCCTTTCCTGCAATTGTGGATTATAAGCATAAGTAAAATTAATTCACTAGCTATCTCTGTCATTTTCTAATAGAAAGTAGAACAACAATGTTAATTTGTGATTCTGTGGATAATTCCAAAGTTAAAGAGTTTTACAGATCACTAGTGGCAAGTGAGGATGCGTGGTGGTAATTGAATTCCAATATTCTTATCGAGTTGCTTTGAAGTTAATGTTCCTCACCTTAATGTTCTCTACCTTACAACACACTGATTGAAGAAGAGTGACAAGGGAAGAAATGTGGTGACCATTAACATTAAGGGTATTAAGAATTAGTCCTAACATGGAGATATTAGTGAGTTTAAGTTTATACTCCACATAATTAAATATTAATTATGTGAGAGGTTTATTCAAAAAATAAGCGAGTTTATTAATGTAAGTGATTTGTTGCAACAAATTAAGTAGTGATATTGTAAGAGATTTTAGTGTTGTTAGTTGTTAAAACAACTAACCTATTATCATGGAGTGCTCTTAAGATATTATTCATATATATTGTAATATCTTGTCTAATAAAATTATGTTGAATGAATTATTTTTGAGCTTATGCTCGTTTTGAAATAAGGGTAAAACCCACATTTGGTATCAGAGCGGGTTTTGTGTGGCCTTATGTTCAATTCATTTGTGTTTTACTCAATGTGGTTCACTCAAATGTGGTAATGCAGTGCATATCACATGCCACAACCATTGTTTGTCCATTCACCCATTCTTGCATCTTGTCGATGGTCTAACAGTGTAGAATGCTGACACCACCACCTACTTGCATTCTTATCCTCTACATCCTTTCCATTCTATTCGCTGTTTTTGCACTCCGTTATGTTCACAGTTCTCATCCAAAAAAAGATCAGTTTCTGGTTTTATTTATTTTTCCTAGTTTTTTGGAGTAGATATTATAAAATATATTGGTGGTATCTTGTTAGGTAGCTTTAACACCATGTTAACATTCAACCTCGCATATTGGAATTTATATGGTATGGATTAGATTGCGTAGGTGTCATTACACTTGGCATTTCCATCTTGATCTCCATACACACCTTACTTGTCTCCAACTCTTGGAAAATGTAACTTGGCCCTACTCCAATGGAGGATTAAACGACTTAGCCTTCCTCAGCTTGCTACTCGCAAGATCCAGATTTGCTGTGCGTTGAAAACAGATCGACTGCTCACCTTTCGAATTGACGATCTCTACATTGAGTTATTGGATCCACGATCTCTCACCCCCGTGTGCTTCAGATGCAACAAATATTCAACTCTGCGATAGATCTATCTCATCCCCTTTGCTCGATGACTTCACCTTTGCATTCCATGACGTTTCCGTCTTCTTAGTTCAGCAAGTCCATTTGTCTCCGCCTCCCTAAAACAATTTTACTTAGCTCATGGCCGTGATTTTGTTCTTTACACCAAAGGTGTCTCCCTTATGGGAAAGGTCCCTGCGGACGTTTCTATGACTATGTTAAATTTGACGGTTTGACGACCGTCTTGACGTTTTTGTTTTTCTTCCCTATTTTAACTTTTCTCTACTATTTTTAATAATTTTGTTTATGATAATTAACAATTTTAGCTTTTGTTTTTAATTAACAACAATTTTTGCTTTTATTTTTAATAATTTTGTTTCTAATAATTAACAATTTTAGCTTATGTTTTTAATCAACAACAATTTTAGCTTTTATTTTTAATAATTTTGTTTCTAATAATTAACAATTTTTACTTTTATTTTTAATAATTTTATTTCTAATAATTAACAATTTTAGCTTTTATTTTAAATAATTTTGTTTCTAATAATTAACAATTTTAGCTTATGTTTTTTTTTATTAGAGGTAAAAAAGGGTTAAGGGGACCCTACCCCATAAAAAATGTTACCAGTTCCTTTCAAAAAGGCCAAGGGATATGCCATTGAAGCCCTACCATAAACCCAAAGTAACACAAGACCAATCAACAAGGAAATACAAACATAAAGGAAAGTTACTAGACAACAAATAAACTAACTAACAATAGCAGAGTTAAGAAACTAACAACATAACAACTTAAAACTAACAGCAGCAAACCAGTATCCCATATTGGTTGTCACTCTTTTATCAGGTCCCCCACTGAGTTCATGCATCCGTTCCATTCTTTGAAAAGGGAATCAATGGTAGCTATCCAAAACTCGTAGTTTGGTTCAGGGATCTCCACTTTGGGGCCGTTACCATCTTTTTCCCTTTCCTTAGCAAGTTCCATGGAATGGACCATCTCAGCTAAAAGCTTGAGATGGTGGATGGTGCTCTTAATGTTGAGGAGATGGACGTCACGAATCTGGAACACAACTTCTTTCATCTTCAACATATCCTTGGCCATCTCCAGGCTTCTCTCATTGGCATTCTTGAGCTGTTCACTAAGGACTAACGAAGATAACTTTTCCACTTTATCAGTTAGATCCTTCAAGTCCATGGAGACCATACTAATCTTGTGTCTGTTAATATCGGTATCAAGCCTACAATGCTCAAATTCCCGCATGAAAGAATGAGACTTGACATCAGAGTCCTGAGCAGTAAACAATTGAGATTGGGAAGTTTTAAGAGCATGCAATCTCTCAATGGCATCCTCCGAATTCTTGGAACACTTATCATCAGTAGTTTCCAGAGCTTTCTCACTCTCCCCCTCATCACTGTTATCCCCATCAGCAGCAGCCTTGTCTATACTGGAGACTGACAAGTCCGGGTTCCCATCTTGGTTTTCACTCGAATCTAAAATCTCCACTTCCTCAACCTGTTTAGGATCCTCCTCAACCCTGCTACGTTTGTTGACGGCACTATGACTCAGATTGGATCTAGTACGCTTAGCCACAGGTCTGCTAAATGGGTCTTCACTAAGACTGTCCTCCTTGGGCACCGAGCCAATAGCGACGGAGGCCCCAAATTTTTCATTTTTTCCCAAAAGGAGAGTACCCATCCTCAGTAGGGATTTAATGATGCCCTGATGCAAATGAAGTGAGAAGGTCCCTTTCTCAACCATCCCAATAGATTTTTCCAGGGAGGTATACAAAAAGAAAGGGAAATTGTAGGGCTGTGCATTACACACATGGTTCAACATGGGGAAATGGTAACCATAAATCACTTTATACCGGCCTTCTAAGGTGATGCATGACATAAACAACTGAGCAATTTTTAATAATTTTGTTTCTAATAATTAACAATTTTAGCTTTTGTTTTTAATTAACAACAATTTTAGCTTTTATTTTTAATAATTTTGTTTCTAATAATTAACAATTTTAGCTTTTGTTTTTAATTAAGCTTTTATTTTTAATAATTAACAACAATTTTAGCTTTTATTTTTAATAATTTTGTTTCTAATAATTAACAATTTCAATGGAGCAATCTTTGCATGATGGAATAAATCATTTAAACAACACCTAAAATAGAACATGAGTTTTTGTTAACCGAGAGTTTTAAAAACCTTCAACTGTGTTTTTCTATTTAGGCTGAGCTGAAAATAGAAAAAGGGAGATCAATAATAGATTGCAAACGTTGTATAAGGCTTAGGGGAGGTAGAAAAGAAAGTATACACACACAGAAAAATGGAGATCAAAAGGAGATTCAGGAATTTAGAGTGACGCAGAGAATATACAGACACAAGAAATCAAAGAAAACAACAGTGGAAGCACGAAAAGTTAAAACGGATACACAGAGAGTGTTCATGCAAAAGAGAATAGATACAGAGTTTGAAAGAGGAGATATGCAGAGAACTGTTGGAAAGTCAGTATCAAAGATTTGTATTTAGACTTAAGCATTTAAATATTTCAATCTCCCTACCTTGCACATTTTTATGCTTGACATAATTGGTTTTTTTTTGTTTAGTTTTGCTTATGAAAAACCTTGATTTCAAATATACAAAACTTCAAAGCCCATATAATAACAAGGACTTGGCTCATTGGTGAGCCCAAGCTTTATGAGCTCTCGGTCATGGCTTCAAGCCCACAAACCCTCCAAGCTTCTACAAATTAAACTTTTGCTTTAAACGAATCCCAAATTCAGATGTTGATTATAAAAAATAGATATGGTTGGTTATGTTTTGCTATTCTTATTTTCAAAGATGATTGTTTAATTATGAATATTGTGTTAATTAGATGTCATTATAAAAAATTTCAAATTGAGATGATTTGTGGGCTTTAAACCGAATCCCAAATTCAGATGTTGATTATAAAAAATAGATATGGCTGGTTATGTTTTAGCTTATTCAATTATTTTCGGGAGATGATATTTATCTTATTATTTCTATTTAATTAGGTGAATTTCAGGTGTTTAATAGTAAACTAAATTTTGCTTTCTTTAAACCGAATCCCAAATTCAGATGTTGATTATAAAAAATAGATATGGCTGGTTATGTTTTGCTATTCTTATTTTCGAGATGATATTGTGTTAATTAGGTGAATTTCAAATTAAACTTTTGCTTTAAACCGAATCCCAAATTCAGATGTTGATTATAAAAAATAGATATGGCTGGTTATGTTTTGCTATTCTTATTTTCGAGATGATATTGTGTTAATTAGGTGAATTTCAAGTTTATGGATGTAAACTAAATCTCAAAAACTAAATGGGGAAAAATAGATATGGCTGGTTATGTTTTGCTATTCTTATTTTCGAGATGATATTGTGTTAATTAGGTGAATTTCAAGTTTATGGATGTAAACTAAATCTCAAAAACTAAATGGAGAAATATTTGTGACAATTAAATGGACATCAAATTTAAAGAATTATCATATGAGAGTGAAATAGATGCCAAATTTAATATCGAGAATAAGATTATCATTATAAGAACACCTAAATATACTAATTACATAACAATAATTAATAAACACATAAGCATACTAATATCGGAACAATTAAATAAATTGATATTAAATATGTATTAATTAAACAAAATATTTGATCATATTTATTTTGTAAAATATATCCAATAATTATTTTTTATATTCAAAAAATAATTTTTTATGTTAAAATATATTCAATTTAAAAAGAAAATCACATCCATTAAAAATAATTAAACATGTCTAATTTCAGCCACTAATTTTTAGAATATGCCACTACGTAACACTTATTGTTAATTATTATGTGAAATGTATGGTATGTATGCTTTTTCACACAATTAAATATTTTTTCTTGCTTGTTCTAATGTAATAAACATATCACGTGTTATTTAATAGTTTTCTTAATGGATAAATGCATGAGATCAATGGTAAGTTCCATGTTGTCTGCTCTGTTTGTTTCACGTTTTAGATGATTGCGTAGTAGATATTCTGCAATTGCGTTAAAGATTACATAGTTGTATTCTACCAATAAAGTTGTTTACAAAATGAAGAAATCCCATTAGGACATCAAGTGTGACAAATTAGAATACGCTCAATTTTTAAAATTTTAAAATTTTAATAGAATTTGATACTAATTCTCTTGTCATTAGAATTATGATGAGATGTCTGGTAGATATCAATCTCAAGGCTCTTATCTTGGATTTTGTGTATATCATATTGATTAGCACTTGCACTAAAAGGAGGTGCAATGCTACACCTATATCAAAAATAGGAGGGCATGTAGAGTATTGAAGCAAGTTCAAGATGCACTAAAGAGGTATGTTGCGCCCTTTAAGTAAGACATGTAAGGTTTGTAGGGTCATCGAAACAATTCCAAGATGTAGTGAAGAGGCATATTCGACAACGGTAACGCGACAATAAACATATGTATCCCACAACCAACCAACTATTATATTAGTGAGAGGGAAACCTCCAATGCGGTATTGCCCCTATTGGTATAAGGATCATAATATATTATTGTGGGAAAGGCCAACCAACCTAGGTGGATTTTATTTTTTGACTAAATGAGGAGTGTTAGATTCGTAGAAAAGTTAATTCCAAGATGTATGGAGCTCTCAACACCAACCATGTCTGAGTGACTGCCTAGTGATGGTGTCGGTGTCATCACCCAAACTGAAGAGGGGGGAGTAGTGCTTGTGGCCTAGTGTAGAGAAACCTTTGTGCAATTTCTTCTAAACCATAATAAAAAAATACAGTTTACTATCTTCTTATGTATGGCCTGTACTAATATACAATTTTTAATAACTCTTTATAATCTTTTTGGTTTTTTTGTATTATATCTGAGAATGAAATTGAAAATATAGAATAATCTTAATGGAGGAGTCCCTCCTTTTGAATTCACAGATACATTTAGTTTTATTAACTTCCTATTTCATTTTTTTGCAGGATATTTGTGATTCTCTTTCTTTGGCGGTAAAGAAAAGAGTGTTGTCTCTAGACGAACTTCAGGTGGGTTTCAATACTGATTGAAGTATTTATTCAATTGTTCTGTTTATTGCATGTTATGGACTAAAAAATTATTGTAGAGAGTTTTCATGTTATTTGGTTTGGATTGTTCCATTTATATTTGTAGTTGGCTCCAATCCTTTTTCCGAAGTGACATGTGGGGGCACGTGCCTTCGTCAATGACAGGATTCGTTATGTGCTGAGGGGCTCATTCCCCAATGAGGCCATTTCGAAGCGTCCCAAGTTGGACGTTAGACTGATCAGTGACAAGGCTTTTAAAGTTGCTCGTCATACCTAAGAACATCTTGGTGGACTAACATACTTATTTTCCCTCTCCAGTTTAATATGATGCAGACTAGAAACACAATTCCCCTCCCCACAATGGGATTGACATTAACTACGCCTCACTTGTAGAGGGAGGAAGAGTTTAAGCGTATTCAATGTGTTGTTAATGTTTTGCATTGCAGGCAACCGAAACCACCTAAAACAGTGATAGCCGAAATGATCAGAGATCGCCTCCACCTGATGCCAACATCCCCAATTTTTCTCTCCAAAATCCGAACAATTGGAGATCATTCACGAGGCTTCTGTTTGATTTATGATTCTAACGAAGATGCACTGAAATATGAACCACCCCACAAATTGAGGAGAATGGGAATACCAATCGAGGCATCTGTAAATGGACAAAAATACAAGAAACGTGCTAAGAAAATTACACAAGCAAAAAGCAAGAAATTTGATTTAAAGAAATAGCTTGTAGTGGTTAGTAAGTGTTTGTTTATAAGTGTTTTTGAAACAAACTGTAACTCGTACCAAATAATTCCATGTATGCATTGTGGCAATATATATCGGACATAGAATCAAACTTTTTAAACACATGTTCAGTTTTTGTAATCCAACAACTATGGATTTCAAATTTCTTTATCATTGTATCTCCATATAAATACCTATAGTTTTCTTAATTCAAGTGTACATATTGTTGTTATTGTCTTCCATTCTATTTTCTTAACATAATAATCTGTAATTCGTTTCAAATAAATGCATGTATATATTGTGGTGGAACATATGGATCACATAATCTAACTTTTCAACATATGTGTTCAATTATTCCTTTATACAATTGCTCGCTTCTTTATGTAAACCAACAACACATTTTTAATGTGTTCTTCATAATATTTGCACACAAATACATATAGTTTTAAAATGTCGAGAAACAACCATGCAAATTTTAGTTCTTTTCAACCAAATCTTTGTACATTATATCACTTTTTTGCATATTGAATTGTTAAAGGATTAGACTTCATGTTTGCGCTTTTTAGAAAATATAAAATAATAAGGAAGCCAACTTTAAAGGTTCTCATTCTTTACAAATGCATGCTTTCCTGAACACATCCTTCATTTCATGATTGACTGCCCTACAAGTTTACATTTTCCACCATATATTTGCAGAATTCCCACTATCTCGAGCATCTTTTAGTTGCCATGGAAATAACTTTGACACACGAAGGCATTTCTCAATTGATTGAGGGTGGTTCCAATGTTGACCCCACATTTCAGATACTGCACTTGTCCTCCCTAAGGTCCATTCTCAACACTGGTGCCCAACATCGTGTTGACCTTTTAGATGGGATACATTTTCAGACAACACTTCTACCCTCCAAATTTGCAAGTCGTGTAACCGAAAAATCAATACAAGAAGGCTCCATTGTGTGCTTACACAAATCCCTCATTAGAATGATCAAAAGTGAACTGTAAGCTTCATCTCCTACTCAATTACCAATGTACATAAACTCCCTATATTAATTATAATTTCTTTCTGTTTGTTTTTTCCATCCGTTGCTCAGTTCTAATTCTATCCCGATTTCTTTTCCATTGCAGGATTGTTCTTATCATTGAAATGGATGTTGTTGTCGAAACACATTTGGTAATCGGTGCTCCAATCCTGACTACCAACAAATGCTCTCAAACACAGTCAGTTTCCGTGAACAGATGCAAGTGCAAACCAGGTTAACAAATATTTTGCGAGAACACCAACTAAAATAAGTGCTTTGAATACATCTATGCGCATGTGGTCCGTAGAGGGTCGTGCCCTAGCAAAAACAACCCTTCGTGAATATCACAATGCAAGGGGAGATGGTTCTGTGTTTGGGTTTGATTTTGTAGATCAGGAAAGAGGGGAAATTCACATCACCTGTTTCAATGAGGCCGCCGAAGCATTCTATGAGCATATTGAAAATGGGAAGCTATATACAATTTCCAATGGGAGGATTGCGAGGATTCCTGATGCAAAGCTATGTTACAACCATTTGAACAATGCTTTGGAGATTTTCCTGCAAGCGTCCTCAACCATAACTCCACTCATAGCAAATGAGGATACAATACCTTCCCATCACTTTCATTTCACAAAAATTAAGGACATACCTGCAAGCGATGACCGTTCTAAAGTTGATTTGATTGGCATTGTTCTTACGATGTCACCATGCTCAATGATTCGTAGGCATGACAAGTCAGAGACTAAGAGGAGAACTCTACAATTAAAGGACATGTCGGGATTCAGTGTAAGTGTCACATTGTGGGGACATCACTTAGATGAGATAAGCAAAGAAATTGAAGACATGCTTTCTATACCGCCTCTTCCGGTCCTTGCCTTGAAAGCTGCTCGCGTCTCCAGTTTCAATGGGAGCTCAGTCGACACTGTTTCAAGTACCAAATGTTATGTCAACCCTCAAATTTCAGAAACCAATACACTTCATAGCTGGGTAGATTCTGATGACTACTACCTTCTGGTGCCCTCTATCACAAGCCAATTTATGGGCCCTCCAAAAAGCTTGACCTCTGTAACAATGATTTCAGAGGTACTAAATATGGGGAACACTGAGAGAAATGAATGGGCCATGGTTACTGTAGAAATCACAAATATCAGCATGGACAAATTTTTTTTACAAGGCATGTCCTCTTCAAAAAGGTGACAAACAATGCAGGAAAAAGGTGAGAGAGAATGGTAATGGTTCATGGTTATGTTCGAGTTGCAACATACAAGTTCAAAACTATGATTATAGATATGCACTCAGGATCGATCTAAAGGACCCAACAGGAGAACTTCAATCAGTTACCACTTTTGATGAGACAACTGAGTTAATCATGGGTGTTGCAGCTAGCGACCTCCATATATTGTCTATAGATGAAGATGCGACTAGTGAAATTATAAGTAATGTCATCGGCAACGAATACTGCTTCACACTTTCACTGAAAAAAGAGACATATTGTGGAAACAACAGATTGAAATGTGTCATCCTCAGTTCAAAGAAAGTGGAAAACAGTGCAACTCCTCTGTAACCTTTACGCAAGGATTTCTAACCCACCCGTCCCTTCAAACATTACACCCTCACCCATCCCATTCTATACTTTGAACTATCACCGCTATGTTTCTTATTTCATATCTATGTTTCACTTTTTTTCCTGCTTCAAAAGAAAATTGTTGTATTCCCTTATACACTGACATACTATTGTCTCCTACTACTATGTGGATTGTAAGTACTTTTAAGAAAATAAATAAAAAATACATGCACTTTTGTTAGGTAAGTATTTGCATCCTTGTGTACTATGTGAACGCATTGTATGTTTCTATATATCTAATACTCTTTTCCTTAAGAAAAAATGCAGTTTTTCAATACTCAAATTGTTACCTCTTACGCGTATTTCCCATTGGAACTCCACATGCATTACAATTGTATTTAGTTTTATATTTTGACTTATTTCTGCATTTGTATGTCATCAAACAATGTATCGTTCCTTGCTAACCCGCATGATCTTTATCCAACAGGTGGTACTCCATAAGCCTGTGACTTCACAATCATGTCGACTCCTGCAAAACGAGCCCAACGAAGAGAGAACTACGCAAAAAATAAAGTACACATAACTGCTGAGCAACGACGTCGTAAATTAGAGCATAGAACAACAAAAATCTCTAATATCTTTCAACTTACAACGACCAACAACCTACGATTCCCTGACATTCCAATCTTGCCATCAAATACAACTACTGAAGAATTGCCAACCAACATTCCGCATGTAACTTCCATGGAAACAAACTTTCACGAGCATACCAATTCCTTCCGTATGAACCCATCTTTGCTAACAACTGCCACTTTCCCCCAAATGTCTGGGATGCCACATGAAACTGTCTCAAGTACTGACCTTTCTTCAGTTCATCGCACATATACAACCAGTTTCTCCTCTCCTTCAGACTGCTTTCCACCTTGCAATCCACAAACGACTAAAACAGAACACCCCACCCCTTCCAATACACAGAGATTTCCCATATTCCCACCCTCGTCGCTAACTTTAGAAGCCCAACGTCGGTTTCACAAAAGAATAGATTTGTTGGCGAACATCCAAACTTGCTCAATCTGTTTGGAAAATTACCCTGGAATTAAAACAATTTCCTTTGAAGGTTTTCCCTCCTGTAACAGATGCAAAACTGAAAAACAAGGCCACCGCTTCTCTTCATGGAACAACATGGACCCTGAAAAGTAGCCTACCATTCTTGCATCTTTAACCCAAATCGAGGAGATGCTTATCGCATGAGTTAATCCATTCCTGCAAGTCACCCAAGTACGTGGCGGGCAATACAAATACTCAGGACACACCATAAGTTTCCCGCAAAACATTACTTCAATAGCAAAGACCCTACCCCACCGCCTTGGAGATTTGGACATAGTTCTCATACAAAGGGAAGGATCTAATTTAAAAAATTATGATTTCTACGTCAGTAGATCTCGTGTTTGGGCAGCCTTGCAATATAAAATCCAACACGATCCCTATTACAAAGATGTCTTAATCGACGATGACGCCCTTTCCTCTCTACCATCTGAGTCATCAAATGTTTCCTCCTCTCTTAACACAACCACAGTGGAACTGCCCCAAATGCAAAGTGCCTCTACAGCTCATGGTATTGATGTTCCCACTCACTTTGATGAAACATATGAACACTCATCATCTTTCATGCCAACACCTCACAATACAGGAACAAAAGAAGAGGAAATCGAACAGTTCTTGCTCAACCATGATGGTAACACTCCATTTACCATGCCATGGCCAGAGCTTGGGCTCTCGCCAATAAATGAATACAATACATAGGCCCTGTTCTTAATGGCTTTCCCAACTTTAGTAACACTCCATTTTTTTCTCGCCAATAAATGAATACGACAGGAAAAGCAATGTGGCAACAACCCCGCATAAAAGAAGTTCCAATGCATGAATACACACTTCATTTGATGTGTTACCATGATGGGGCTTCGGTTCCCACCCAAGATTTTGTTACTTCCTTCTAAACCTCATAATGCGACACAGAAGCCAGTCCACAACAACAATTTTTATGAAACAGAACATCGAATCTGGAATCCCTCTGACAATTAGAGATCTGTGAAGACAACTACTGGAATGCCCCAAAGACAACCTCCCAGACAACTTAATGTGCTTTGGATCGAGCCTTCGAGGGACACGTTCATTCTGGGAAAAAAGTAGAAGCGAGCTTTCAGATATGGTGGAACAATTGGGGACACCAACCTTATTCTTCACTCTAAGTGTTGCAGACACTAAATGGCCAGATCTCCACAATATTATGTCTGGTGAATGCCCAGCTGATCCTCGAGCCACACAACGTTGGAGAACACTTAACATTGTCTCTAACCCTCATCGAGTATCAACATACCTGCATCACAGATTCACAATATTTCATGAAGAAATATTGCAGAAGGAACTTGGAGCAGTAGACTTTTGGTACAGGTAATCAAATCTACTTATTTCAAAGTTTTTTCCAAACTACATAGCTAATATTTATGTTCCCTCGTCTCGCAGGTATGAATGGCAACATAGAGGCTCCGCACATGTCCACGGTTTATTGTGGCTCGAGAATGTGCCTAAAGTTGACGAAATGGACTGGGAGGATACAACAGTTATTGAGGCCACAAAACAATACTTTGATAAGTTCGTGTCTTCCTGGAACCCCCGCCGGCTTGCAACCGCTTGGATTTTGTTCGCAGGTCACTCCTAGATGACCCTTGCTTGCTAGATACAACACAAATTCTATCCTCCTCCCCACATGCAGACCTTGAAGAACTGCTTAATCGATGTTCAACGCCACACTAAATGTTCAGAGCAGACATGCCTGCGTAGAAAGCAATCACAGCTGCAGTGCAGGTACAATGCCCCCTGGGCCACGCAACCTACTTCTTCCTTGCACATTGAAAGTGATGGGAAAATTAAGTACCTCCCTTCCAGAAATGATGACAGATTGAACATCCACAATCAAACTATGATATACATATGGAGAGAAAATGTCGATTGCCAACCGGTACTTTCCTGCCATGTCGTTCTTAAGTATATTGCAAAATATGCTTCGAAAGCCGAGCAACGTTCAGAAACATATCACCAAATGCTATCCAGATTTTCAAGAGATGCAGACGCAGATTCTCCAGCACATATTGTGATCCGTAAAATGCTCACAGAAAGTGTTGTTGAACATGACATAAGTGCACAAGAAACATGCCACATGCTGCAAAAATTGCCACTTGTTATGTGCAGTCATCCATTTGTATCATTAAATGTTGGAAAAAAAATTCTGAGACGTGTCGTTGAAAGTGACGTCGATGCACAACAAACAACCACTTTCTTGGATGCATATAAAGTTCATCCAACAACCATGGAACACCTACCACTTATTCAAGTTGCTCGAGATTGGAGCTACAACAAGAACCGTAAAGGTGATAAATGGAAAAAGTGACCGACACAAGCAATTGTTCGGGTCCACCCGAGATTTGTGGATGTCCCAGCTCAGGATTCAACGTCATATGACCTTTTCTGTTGGTCAGAACTCCTTTTATACAAGCCTTTCAGAAATATTGCGTCTGAATTTGGCTCAACCCCACATGACATCAACGACACTTGGGACATGTTCAAGCACAACTACAGACCGTGGCATGTTTTACGCACTACCGCAGACACAGGAGTTGTTACAGATGTTAGTTCTGACTCTGAGCTCGAATGCAGTATTCAACATGAACCATTGCAAGAATGGCAGGTCTTCACACAACTTCGCCTGGGAAACAACACGGGTCTAGACAGTCTTGACATGTTGGGGAAATGAGATTTTGACATACACAATAATTGGAACATACATGACGTTCCACATGATTTACAGATAACTGGTTCATCATTCATCGAGAGAGAGAAGGAAGACACAATTAACAACAACATGCAGGCCACACCACCATCTTCCACACTTCCTTTGTCTCCAGAACAACAAATAGCTCTTGATACCATACTACACCATTCAGCAAACAAAACCCTTCTACCTCCACTAAGATTGATAATTCAAGGAACGACTGGCACAGGAAAATCATTTCTGATAAATAAAATCTGGAATTCATTCACATCACCAACCACATATCCCTCACCTCTACTTGTGCTCGCCCCTACCGGTGTTTCAACATTCAACATCTCCGCATCCACAATCCATGCAGCCCTGCGTATTCCAATCAAAGAACTCAAACCCCTTGAAGGTAGTGCATTATCATCTTTTCAAGAGTCGCTGAAACATATAGAATATGTTCTTATTGATGAAATGAGTTTCATCGGCCCAAAGTTACTAAGAAAAATTGACAGTAGGCTCCGCGAAGCTTTCCCACACTCAAGAACATCTGAATTTGGGAACAGATCAGTCATCCTCCTCGGTGACCTCGGCCAATTACCACCGGTTTTGGACAGTCCTCTTTATGCAAGTAATTCCTATGGAGCAACCCTTTGGAAGGGATTTCATTCTTCCATTACATTGCAAACAATATTTCGGCAACAAGGAACAACCAATGCACAAGTTTCATTCCAGAATTTACTGCTCCACATGCGAGATTCAACCCCTCTAATTGAGGATTGGGAAATCTTAATGTCTCGCACAGACACACACCTAACTCAGCAAGAGCTCAACATTTTTAAGGATGCACCACATTTGTTTGCAAAAAATGATCAGGTGGACTCCCACAACCTACAGATGTTGAAGGCATTGAACGTTCCGATCGCCCAATCCATTGCTGAAAGTAACAGGTGGACTGGACCAGGAAATCCTGATGATGATCAGTTGGAACACAAAGTTTTGTTGTGCAAACAACAAAAAATCATGCTTATTGCAAATCTATGGGTTGACGCAGGCCTCGTGAATGGTGCCACAGGAACAATCACCGACATTGTCTACGACGCATCAATGCAACCACCAACATTACCTTTATTTGTTGTTGTCAAATTTGATAGATACAACGACCCATGTTGGGATCCCTCCAACCCGTTACATATTCCCATACCCCCTATTTCGAGAGGGAATCGAAGACAATTGCCGATTAAAATGGCCTAGGGATTAACTATCCACAAGTCGCACGGACTTACTTTGCACAAAGCAACCGTCAACATTGGAACCACTGAAAGGCAGGGTCTGACATTCACAACTTTCTCCAGAGTTCCCTCGCTTGCAAATCTGTGCATTTCACCTACTTTTTCATTCGAGAGATACTCAAATATGGCGCACGTACCAACACTTGGAGCAAGAAGAAAGGAGGAAGCAAGACTACTATCACTCAACCCATCGTAAATACTACCCTCTGCTTTGATAGCACCTCCACTACTACTATACTCAACACTTGTATCCAAAGCGGCACTGTTGTTCAAGGGGTATCAAATGTAATCATGTTTATTGAAACTAAAATTGCCCACTAAAGGCTACCATTCATGATATAAATACTGCAAATGTATACATGTCTCATTATGTGCACGCAGATCTACATTTATTTGATGTTTTGAAATATGATATGCAACTTTAAATGTACGAATCTGTAACAAAATTAAATGTACACATACAACATTTCAATGTAATGTTTCAACTAAATTCCTACACTACAACTATCAATCACACACATTATCAACTGTACAATAAATGTTTTTCCAACAAAACACCAACCGAACAACCGATGCACAACTAACACAATAAACCCGAATTAAATACATACAACATCAACTATAAAATAAATTAACTATCGAAAACGGTATCAAATGTATTCATGTACGAATTTTTAACAAGTTTGAAATGTAGAAACAACCTTAAAATTTAGTGGCCCATCTATATTTCTACACTTACAAAATAAATCACACCCCTTATCAACATCAACTACAAAAGTAATAACATAAGATATGAAAATCACACCAACAGACAAAGGATTAAAACCACTAAGTAGTAGACTCCGTGACTGCCATAATAATTTCATCCGTTTCAAGGATAAAATAATTGGTATGCTCATCCCCAAACAATCTACATAGGAGCATCGCTGTTAGGCGCAACAAAGGGCGAAGAGGCAGGGCCCTCTTTAGTAGGAACGATACCCTAAGTTTTTCTACTTTTTCAACCCTGATAGTGTTGCACAGGACCGTCATAAGAAATAGAGGTTATCCCCGTCTTAATGGCTGTGAAGGTTTTACAATGGCGAGGGCTCTAAAGGAGGGCCTCAGAAATGGGCGACCAACATTTCAGATTTCAGCTACGGATCTAACCACGTCTCTTCGATATAACGAAAATTTGTGCATGCCTCCTCTCTCTATTTATCCCCTGCGTTATTACCGATTGTTGACACTGGTGCTTTGTTTGGTGACTATTAGAATCATCGTGGATTTTCAAACGGTGCTCCCTTGTTTAGAGATCAGTCTATTCCTAAAGTGCCCATGTTTCAAAATTTTACTTTAAAATTTGCATTCAATAGAAATTCAAATGGTTAGGGGACATGTTTTTTCGGCGCATCCTGGTTTTTCCTCTTCTTATACTTGGTTACAGCAATTTTCTATTTTTGTTTTCACAGAAGTTTCAGAAATTTGATGCTTGCGTAGTTTGCATCAATTGTGTTTTCATGGCCTTGTTACAAAATTTCGCTTAGCAAACTTGTGCTCCCATTGACTATTTTTTATTTTGAAAGAGTGCAGATTATGACCCATTGCTCAATTTATAATTCTTTAATGTTTAAGTGATAAGGGAGAAATACAATTTGAATATACAATCATGTAAGGTATGGATTTTTTATTGTATTTTCAGTCTAGGTTTTCACTTTCTCCTACTCCTTCCACTTTTTGGTTAACACATCACCTACACTATTTTTTAAACTATTTCAAAAACATGGTATATATACTAGTAATTTTAATGCACAAGTTTCAACAACTCTTGCATGTCAATTACTTATCTTGCACTGTAATGCTTTCTTATATGAATTGCCAAAATCTGGCTCTCTAATATGGGTCAGGGTTTTCTCTAAGTTAGTCTAGTCACGCGACTTAAA
This sequence comes from Taxus chinensis, assembly GCA_019776745.2. Lineage (NCBI taxonomy): Eukaryota > Viridiplantae > Streptophyta > Pinopsida > Cupressales > Taxaceae > Taxus > Taxus chinensis. The sequence continues at coordinate 228,972 of JAHRHJ020000821.1, forward strand.
AAATTACTCACCCTAGGCAAACTTGCACTCACCCCTACTTTCCATCCATGTAATTGGAAAGAATAATAGAATTATGAACTTCCTTAGCTTCTTTCAAGTCTTTAACCAATCAATGTATAGGTTGTTGCTCCATGAGTATGCCATAGCTAAAACAATTGTTAGTGCAAAATCATAGCATCCCCGAATGGCCAAAGATGTAAAGTGGTTAAAATAGGGCATTTAGTGTGATTGCATAATATTTGATCATCTTTTAAGCTGTGGGACTTGCAAACCTGAGATGATCCTCCAGAGAAAGCTGGTCTTTGTTCCTAAACTACCTGCCACGAGCTACTCTAATACAGGTAAAAACTAAACTATCATAATCTAGCCATTCCAAGGAACCAAAGAGCAAAAGAGGGTGAAAGAAAAGCCAACACTAAAGCGGTGATACACTAGAGAAGGAAAGGGGTGAGATGTTCTGTTGAGGGAGGATGAAACGAGGGAGAAAAGAAGATGGGAAGGTCGGACAGAAGCGACACAAACCCAAATCTTAATCCATGATCAAAACTCCATGAAACATAATGCTCTGTGCCTGCAAATGTGAAATACATCCAGAGAAAACAAATTTGGAAGGGAGAGGCACGAGGAAACAACAAAACAATACAAAGGGTTGAAGAAACACCACAAAACACGTTTTATTGCTCTATATGGGTGCACAGAGCATTACTTTTCTGCTTAGAGGCACAAAAATGCTTGTCAGGGGTTGGAGAAGGTTTTCAACTCAAAATGGAGTCGTGAAACAAATGTTTACAGAGTTTCCCTATGCCCATAATAATCTCCTCTTCTTAAATGAGAAGTGTTACAATATATAGAAAGAATAAGAGAGAGAAGAGGGAAAAGTCAAATCCTGTTTCAACTACCACGGGATATGCATTGAATCCTTCCTTGAAGACTCAACCGCTATCAATCAATGCCCCTTTCAAATCCGCCCCAAATCTGTCGATTCTGGCTCCCTCTGTCTGTCCGGTGTATTGAAGAAGAACGACGGATCAAATCAAATTAGATCTGGTAGTTGGAGAAATCGGGCTCTGTATTAATGGCCTAGAAGACGTTTTACCATTTTGCACCCACCAGCGCCTGCAAAAAATGATATTTTATGTTTCCAAGGCATAGAGAGCATCGAGACGTTTCCAAAAAATCTTCTCTCGCCCAAATCTGAGTTCTCAGTCAAAAGATATGGCTATTTGAATTTTTGGGTCGTGGGCACGTAATATTTAAATGAGTTTGTCTGTACCGGGTCCACGTGGCAGCTTTGCGCTCGTTTGAGATTTGACTCCTTCCTTCGCTCTTGGAATAGTGCCCATGTGTTACGTGGCGGCGTCCGCAGGTTTCCCTATGTCCTTTGTATTCTTCCCAAGTCTTTTCTGCGGGTGGAGGCATTGTATCCGACCCAAGACACGTGGAGGCTTTGCGCATGTTTAGAAATTGCCCCCAAACTTTACCTATGGAGTAGCGCAGATATGACACATGGAGACCTCCGCGCGTCTTTGGACTTTTCAATGGTCGCCCTCACCTTTTTGGGCTTTGGGACACGTGGAAGGACTGCACGCATTTGACAACTTGCTCAGGGTCTCGCTTTTGAATGTGTGTTGTTTGGACACTTGGCGCCTTCCACCTGCATTCATTACTTAGCCGTTTTGGGCCCATTCTCCTTTTGACCTCTGTTGACCATTGGCGACGTGGAGGGCTGGCGCAAGTTTGAGTCTCTGCCTTGGGCTCCCATTTTGGAATTGCGCTGAGTTGACACTTGGCCCCTTCTGCTGAGTCGAAGACTTTTCAACGGCCGGTGCAACTTTTGGAGCTCTGGACGTGTGGAGGCTTGACGCTTGTTTGAGCCCGCCCCTTTGGATTTAACTTTTGGAGGTGCGCCGTTTGGACACTTGGCATCTTCCGCTGTTTCCTCCATACTTAGTCGATTTCAGGGTCTGCCCTGAACTATTTCAGAGCTCGAAGACTTTGAATCTTCGCCATTTCTTTTCCTTTGAGTCTCTGGTTCCTTTGACACCGCTCGACCTCCTTCCCCGACCCTGCTATTCCATTTCCGAGCCCGCTTGTAATTTGTTTTTTGGATTTGAGACACGGATTCGCTCGACAGAGTCGTTCCTTGAATTTCTTCTTGCACGGGGTCGTTTGATCTTTCGCAGGCCCCACCACTTCCATTATAGAGTCTCCCTGCAACCTGTTTGTAGGATTTGAACGTGATTCCTCTGGTTCTTTCTGTGCGGGGTTGTTTGATGATCCAATATTTTGACGGGGGGCAAATATGGATAGCAACAACTTGACAAGGGAATATATAACACAAAGCTATTAATTTTTGGAGATTTATTGTTCAACTTAACACTTCAATTTGACAAAATATTCGCATACTCTATTCCATGAGCATAATAATGCAGGGAATCAAGATTGTTCAAATTGGTGCCAGGAGTGAGGAACATGGGAGAGGTGGCGTCTCTGAAATAGAAATATGAGCTTCTAACATGTAGGTAACCCACTTGAGAGTGAGCACTTGCATGATATTTATCTTCTGAATTCTTTATGAATTAGGGTGAAATCTTTTGGGTCTTGTGACCAACACAATATTATAATAATCAATGTTATTAGTTTGGGTGCTTTTGTGGCGGTTAGGAGTCAGATAGAATGGATACATATATGTGTGCAAGTCCTCTTGTGAGAGAGCAGACAACCTCTTCTATAATGTGAGAAAAGTACATTTTTGTAGCTAAAAGTATGCTGCCCAAGAAGACACTTAAAAGGTTGCCTTGGCATTATGAAACGATGTTAAGTTCGCTTTCACTAGCTATTTAATTAGAATTTTTTTGGGGGATTTTTACTCGTATGTGTAGCAGAAGTCCTATCTCAGAAACTCATCATTTGGCATCTTCGAAGACGGGAGCGTCTGATTCAATCTCGAGTGGTGAAGCACTAATGCTTTTACATACTAATATCAAAATTTTCCCGTTCTTTTTATGCAGCACGTTGTACTGTAGTTTGGATACTCGTCGGCGAAGATGGATGCTTGATGCAATTTGGATCTTGAATTGGGTGTGAAATTTGAACCAAACTTATATGCCCTTAAAACATGAACTTACTTTATAGAACTGTGTTTGTATAATTGGTTTTGAAGTAAGGGTTTATTTTATAACTGAAAACATTTGTTCTCTGTGAATGAATTGTGTGCCACAATTGATGCATAAAATCATGGCTGTAAAGAAGTTATTTGTATTTGTTGGTATTGCTGTGACTTTGTTGGACGTAGGGATGGTGCAGACCATGGGGAGGGCTAAGCCCATACGGGTGGAGGAGTAGGTGGTCGGTGTAGGCACATAGTAAAGGGAAGGAGCTGCGAGGCAGTTGTGGCATGTTTCAGGTCGAACCCCAGTAAAATTGATATAATTGTACATGTAAGTGATATAATTTTCAGAGCAAGGATCTGAATTATTTTACCTTGTATAATTATATATATGTTTTTTACGGTGTATTTATAATATATAAAAAGGTATCTACATTCCATAAACAAAGAATTAACCTTAGGTATACCTGTAATGGTTATTCCATTATATTTGGTTGAAAACATTCAATTTCTATCAAGAGGTAGGAAAGTTCTAATTTATTTAGGGCTGGTATAAAGGTTTTGATAATAAAGAATCTCATTTTGTTTTATTTTCTAACCATACAAGGTGTCATGGATCAACAACTAACTATAAGAAAATTCAAGTTTTTGGCTAGCAAAACGATGGTTTTATATCTTCAAATTTTGTAATTTATTGACCTACAAGAAAATCATACTTAATGTATTTCTGTTCTTTTTGGAGATGGATAAACAAGAAGAAATATAAGGTTTTTTCCATACCCTTGCAAATTTTACACAATAGATTAGTTATTTCTTATTTTCTTGCAACATATTGAAAACAAATGAGAGAAAATTTACAATTTAAATAAGTTCAAATAAGTTAAAAAATAAATCGGAATTCCTTTACGAAGGAAATAGTAAAAGAGAATTTTCCATTGGCCTATTTCAAATTCTTTTCACCATTTGCAAGGAGATTTAAACAAATTTATAAAACATATTTCCATATAAATCTTTTAAACAATATCGACACCATATCCTTACAAAAACTATCTCCCAATCTTTGAGGAATTCATATCAAATAAGCCAAAGATTTAGAGCCCACACAAAATCCTTAGATCTCAAAATAAAAAAAAAATCCTTCTAATAGAGTCTAACAACCTCCCAATACACAAGCTTTACACAATGTTCCAATAATACTTCTAATAATAATAACTCCCTTTAAACTTGAACTTCAAGAAAGCCTCCAAAACATAGCCCCAAGCTCCAATACACCACCAGATCGAAGCCCAGATTTACCTCCTAACATAGAGGCATCATTACATGTCTTCTGTCCAAAGAGAGAACATGCTAGCCTCCTCCAATCCCATGGAAAAGAGCAGTGGCATGCTACTCAAAGATACCAATTTAAACAAGTATTCAATGAAACTCAAAATAAGGATAAACAAGGAAAGAAGGACAACTTCCAACATCACACTCCAATTCACAAGAAAACAAGAAAATAAATGGAAATGGGAATAGGAACACCAAAGGTGCCAATTTATCAAAAATGATAGAGCCAAAGATCAACTTCCAAAATTATCTCCAAGAACCCATCATCATCCTCCAACACTTAATCCTCTATTTCTCCTCCTTACCAAGGCTTTTCAAGCCTTGTAAGCTTCCTGGTAAGGATAGAAGGAGATTCCAAAACCAAATTGGAATGCCTCTTACTTCCCCCAAGGAAGGTATCATCAAAATATCATTCATTGCTTCCGCAAAGAATCCATGAGAACAAGGATCTCCTCTCATTTCCAAAACCAAAATAAAATCCAGCCAAATAAATAAAGAGCCCACAAATCCCAACCAATCCCAAAATTTTAACCAAATATAAACTCTCCAAAAATCACACACATACACAACAAATAATAAATCAAGATAACATAAGAAGTGAGACCTACCTCACATTCCAAGAAAAAACCACAAATATCCAAGCTCTTGACTCCACTAACTCCCAAAGCAAATCCTCACATTCCAAAAGTAAAAGCCCCTAAACATCCAAAATTAAGGAAGATCTAGAAAAAAATCCCAAAATCACAAACACATGGGAGGGTGACATGTGTCACCCTTCCAACTAAGAAATCCATCCAAGTCATCCATATCATTTTCTGAGTTCTCTCCAAATAATAAATGCAAGGGAACAAAAATTCAAACAAGCCCCCAAAACCCACAACACAATCCCAAGGTCACCCATGGAAGACAAATGGAGAAGACTTTGATGGTGACTTGTGAGAGGTTAGAGTGAGAAAAAAGTATTTTAGGTTCACAAAAAGCTTCCCCCACCCAGAGGTTAGGTCCCAAAGACCATTTCTAAAGTAAGGGAGACCCTTCCCTTTACATATATCCCTTCAAAAATAACCTTTTTGATCAATTTATGGATTTGAGAGTTGAGTGGGATAAACAAGGTGAGAAATGGTCCCCACAAAAATGAATAGTAAATCCATCCTAAAACATGTTTAAGACTAATAAAAAACCCCACTAATCAAAATCATCACAAATACCACACTAGCATAAAACAATCCCTATTAAGTGAGTAATAAAGTAAAATTAATTTTACCATGGTGCTCAAGGGTAAGAGGGCAACAAAATGAATTAATACAAATTAACTACAATGATCAACCAAAATCCTCCAAATACAAATAATGACCAAAATACAAGGTGAGGAAAAGGTCTCAGGAAAGACAACTTAGACATCTTTGGTAGTGTTTCCATTGAGTCCCGTGCTCACTAAGTGGTGTAACATGCAATCTTGCACACTCAAGGCAAACCTCAAATCTATTTGACATGAAAAAATATCAATATAAATCATTATGAAAATCAACTATAATATATCAGCTGAATAAGATTACACCACATCTATCTATCAATGATGTATAAGAACATGATCCAATATCAACAATATATAAATCATGATCAATATCATCAGTAAACTCCACATAGAAACATAATCGATCAAATCACAACATCGTAATACCATCATCTCTAAATCAACATGAAATGTCCATAATCATGAATATCAAATAGTGTCTGAATAGTGCCTGATCAAAATAAGAATTTCATATACTATGTGATGATAATCAAAGCAATAAATAATCAAAATCTAACACAATCATCAAATATCTCATATACAATATCAAATTGATCAGATGAGCTAACAGGTCATAGGAAGAGAGATAAAAATTGGTGGGCACTACAAGAATGTTGAGACATTGGACACTTGATTATGTTAGATATTGCTTAGATACTTCCATGTTTTATCATCATGTTGATTATGATACTCTAACACTTGGCAGGGTATTATATGTGACACTTTTTGCTTGTCCATGTTATAGACATTCTATGTGATTTAGAGATGATGATATGGATGGTTATGCGAGAAGATGAATGTGATGTTTATATTAGATATATCATTGATTTTTATCGTTATTTCTATATTGATGGATAGATAGATGCGGCGTGATTATATTCAGTTGATACATAGTTGTTTGATGATCATCATTGTTTACATTGTTAGTTTATTTGATTTTAGATTGAGTGGGTATGAGGTTTTGCTTTGAGTGTGCAGTACTACAGGTTTCACCACGAGGAGAACATGGGACTTAGTGGTAGCACTACCAAGATGCTCAAGTTCGCCTAGTTCGAACCCATCCTCACCTTGTTGTTACCTTGTGTTTATTTGTGGATGTGAGTTTGGTATGATCACCTTATTTGTATGTGTTGGTCCCTTTTGTAATCTTTCACCTATGCTCTCCTTGTAATTTGATTTTTGTTAGTAATCCTCCTAGTTGGGATTGTTTATTGCTTTATCATTTGATCATGTTTTTGGTTAGTGGGTGTTTTGTTAGTGTTAAGCATGGTTATGGGAGTCTTGGGATCACCTAAATTTGTTTTGTGGGGACCACCAAACACCTTGGATACTTCACTTTTTCTCAAATCTCGGATTTGAGTAAAAAGTGGCAATTTGGAGGCTTGGATGGAAAATATGGGGTCCCTATTACCTTAAAAAAGACCCTCTAGACCTAACCTATGGATGGGAGGTAATTTTTATGAACTCAAAAAATATTTTTCCCTCACAAAATTCCCTCTCAAGTCACCATATTTCTCTTGACTTGTCTCATGTGAGTGATCTTGGGATGGGGGTAGCACACATTTGGGGATTGTTTTTTAAATTTTTTTCTTTTGTCATTTATTGAGTTGGGGGCTCTTGGATGGAGACTTGGGTGATTGGGACATGCCTAGTTGGAAGGGTGACACATGTCACCCTCCCATGGGTTTGGGGATGTGTAGAGCTTACTCTATTTCTATCCCCACTTTGGATTTTGGAGGGGCTTTTTTTGAGGATTTTTGGAGAGCTTTTGGAATGAGGAACCTTGGCTTGCTTGGAGGGAGCTTGTGTGGAATCCATAGGAACATTCAAAGCTTGAGGAGCTTAAGCTTGATTGTGAGGTAGGCCTCACCCATTCTTTGTTTTGATTATATTGCAATGCATGTGAACTTTGTCATATTTGATGATGTTTTGTGTTGGGCATGGGAGTGAAATTTGTTGGTTTTCCTCATTCTTGTGTTTGATTTTCTTTTGTTCCTCCACCCCTAATGGGGAGTGGATTTGGGAAGGATATGGGAAAGGGAAGGGATCATTTCTTTTATCCCCATAACTTCTTGGGGAAGCCATGAGGGCATTTGGTATTCTACTCCCTTCCTTGGGGGAAGTAGGAGGGATTTCCATTTGGTTTGGAAATCCCCTCCTATCCTTGCCAAGGAAGCATGCAAGGCTTGAAAATCCTTGGCAAGGAGGAGAATATGGAGTTATAAGGGGTTTGGTGGGTGATATGGAGTTATGGAGGTATGATATTTGGAGGATGATCTTGGTATATACATTCACTTTTGGTTTTTGGGATCCATTCTTCCCCTTTTCCCATTTCCTTATTTTTGGATACATTGGTGGTTATTGTCATCTTGTGTTTTGATGGAATTTGGTCTTTCCCTCTTGTTATCCTTGTTGGTTTTATTGGAGCCTTGTTTTACTTGGTATCTTGGTGGCATGCTTTACCCCTTTCCCATGGGCTTTGGGGAGGCTAGCATGCCATCTCTTTGGAGAAAAGGCATGTAATGATGCCTATGGTTGGGAGGTTTTCAAGCCTTCTTCTTGATGATGTTTGGAGCATTGACAAATTACAAGCTTGGGCTTGTGTTTGGAGGCATTCTTGAAGTTATTGTTGGAGGAGAGTTGTAATGAAAAGTTCAAATTTTGGACATGTTGTCTTCATGTCATGGGAGGCTTTTATACTTGCATTATTAATATCTTTGTGGTTTGTAAACTTGCGTTATTTAATTTCTTTGTGTGTGTTGTAATATTCTTAATGAAAAAGAGTTATTAGCTGGTTGATTTCTTGTTTGAATAAAAAAATTGTTTGTATAGAAGTTCCTAATCCCCTTGTATTCTTGTGTTATAAGGAAAGGAATCTTAAGATTATAATATGAGAAAGGAATGCATAGTTGTGCTGTAGAGGAGTGAAAGACTTACTTGTACTCTTGTAATTTAAGTTGTATCATCTCATTGTTAAGCATGAGGAAAAATATGTGTAACTTGAGTTGTGATTAAATTCTCACTATGGTGAATGAAGGGAATGATTAGGTGATACTAGTATGGTATGGAGGACTCTACGTTGAATATGAGAAATTATATAATCTTGTAGTTTACCTATGAAGGATGTCACGTGTAACAAAGTTCATTTGTATAATTAGTGGACGGTATCATTTTGAACAATGTTTAATTCTTACTTAATGAAGATAGAAGATTGACATATTTTTGCGGTAAGAAAACCTCAAGTTGCATACAATGCAAATGTTGTTTCAGTGTATTAAGGAAAATGTTGATGTACTTGGAGAATGTGATGGTTTTTCACTAGTGAGTTTAGTGGATAACATGCTAGAAATATATTTAGTTTAGTATGATCTTAGTTCACTAAAATTTATAAGAATACTATGGAAGTAGAGATTACTCATGTCCTTAATTATCAAATCTATAGGCCCTTACCAATATAGGGAAGAATAAAAACAATGATAGACCTTTAAAAAAATAAGCATATATTCTCTTGCTGCGTTTATATCAGAATATGGTTGGAAAAGGGGTCTATTATGTACATTTCCCCACAAAAAACTCCAAACTATTCCTATACCTCCCTCCCCTATTATTAGCTTATATATACACACACACACATATACATATATATGTATAACAAGGCATTTGCAACCAAAACACACAGGAAATCAATACCCTTCCCATTATGCAATGACATTTCTCCACACACCATTAAAGAAGTCTTGTGAGTTTGTGAAAAAAATCCTGAAGGTGTTCAAAACAAGTATATATGAAACTCATACTTGAGCCATAAAATAGTATGAACCTTACATACAAACTAATAGAAGTGAAAAACTTTGCATCTCCCCAAACAATGATGATGATGGTGTAAATAGAAGACACCTACCACATCTTGATGAACTTAGTGTGTTAATAAAATATGAGTGCCTAGTCCTTTCAAATAATAATGGACAATGAATGGGCTAAAACTTTGAAATCCTACATGAAAAAAAATATGCCACTACCCTGTAAATGATGAAATATAATGGTTCAAGCTAGATTCATTTTGAACACTAAAGTTTTTGAGAAAAATTGCAACCATTGGCAAGAATTTTTCAGGTAAACTAGTGGCATTTTCAGTTAATGTTTAAGAAAACTATGGTTTTAACAGGTGATGAATAGTAATACAAAAACATACACTATAAACTAATGTGTATTTTTACTAAGTTGTTTTACATATAACATATAGAAAATTTTGAATAACTAAAATTATTTAGTATCATTTCTAATTATTAGTAGTACAATTATCTCAAATACATTCATCTAAAATACGTTGATATATATATTTCAAGGTTCTTATTTTGAGTTTTGGGTTTTTCCTCATCATGTTGATTAAAAATCTTGTTACATGCTTAGCTAATTTTCTATTGACTAGTGACAAGATGGTGAAAAAGAGAGAACTGACATATTGGCAAGGGAATTCCTTAGAAGACAATTGAAATGGACAGGGTATATACAACAAGCTAATATTGATTGGCAGTTCTCTAAGCCATAAAAAGGATCGGATAAATATGAGTTGTCAAAATGCCTGTTGTTTACAATAACATCTATTGACTAATTTAAAGCTAAGAAACTTCTAGCATTAAAAAATGGTTAGATAATCTAGCTCAGAAACATTACATATTTAATCAACAAAAATATTAGAAAGAAGAATGGGAGAAAGTGAAAAATAAAGAGAGTGTAGGAAAATGGGCACAATTAAGGAATGGAAATAAACAAAGATTTTTAGTCAAACAAGAAATAGGAATTGAGGAGGCCCCACGGATGATCCCATGCACATAGTAAGTGCATGGAATTGAACAAGAATGGGGTATTTGTGGAGAAGAGGACCCTTATTTGGGGCCCATACAGAGGCTCCCTATATTATTAATCTTATAGAAACTCATGAGATATCGATGGTTGCAAAGTACTGATTTCGAGGGGTACAAGAAAATTTCAGTTTGGAACGAAGGAAGTGAAACAGGGAAAGGACATTGGGGAATTACAGTGCTAATCAAAGAAGCATGGTTAGGGATCATCAAAGTGGAAAAGGGAAGAAAATAAAAATACATTTGGCTGAAAATATCAGATAACAAGGCAACAATTAGATTGACATGCTTGCTACTTTAGGTTGAAAGGTTCAAAGACCAAGAAAATAAATTTCATATATGGAAGTCCCCATATGCTGTGTTAAAAAAATGTAAACATTAATGTGTTTAGTGCATAATATGGGAAATTATTTTGATGGGGGATAATCTTTAATGCAAGGACTGGAAAATAATCAATCTCTTCAGTTGGGCAGCGAAAAAGGTGAGATGATAAATCCGCTTTAGCTTAATGAAGCAGAGGAAAAGTTTTGGGAAAGAATATCTCAAGATGGTAATGGAGGGGTGAATCATTTTGGGGTTGAGCTTCTAGGTCTATGTAGCTTATACGACATGGTTATTTGTAATGGCATGAAGGCTTGGCCCAGATCTAGCAATATCACTTGCAAAACTTACAATGGACAAAGTGTAGTGGACTATGTAATATGCACTCAGAGTTCTATTTGTAGGTTGCTTGAGTTTGAAATTGGAGATTGTCCTATTGAGCTCAAATCTGATAATAAACCTCTCTTGGTCAAACTTGAATACCATTTCAAATATGAGCAACAAAAAAACAAGTCCATCACATGCAAGAGACATCTCCAAAAAAGGAAAAATCATTTTAAATAAAGAAAATTAGGAAATCTTTGTGGTGCACTTGAACAACAATTTCAAATACAAGAAACAATATTGAGAGCAATGTGCACAAGGGGGCTAAGGGGTTATGTTTGCTAGTAAGTTGTTGATAATTAATCCACAAGGCATTAAGTGCTTGCAAAAGATCTAAGCCTAGAATTCAAGCTGCAAATACTTTTCCAACAAATCTGTGGTATGACGAAGATTGTAAGGGGCCAAGAGAGCTATGAGGGAAAGTGACGTGAACAAAGAAAATGAAAAGAAATAAAAGAGATTGGTACAACAAAAAAAAGAAAGCTATGTGAATAGAAGAAGGTCTCAAATTAATTTCTGACCTTGGAAATGATTCACAATCCCAAGGGAGTCCATCAGGAGCTGCATGAAAAGAAAACACACATAGAAAAAATATCACAGAAGCTCATTGGTTAGAATATTGAAGACTTGATCTATTGAGCGGTCTCAATTCAAGAAGGATATTCCTCCCATGATTCATACTTGATAAATTTTTTTGGAGGAAGACATCAAACATCACATAAAGAATCTAGCAAATGGTAAAGCTCAAGATGTTGATGGGTTGCAATTTGAGTTTTTAAAGTGGGGGGTTGAGGTGCTCACTCCACATATCAGAAAAACCTTCAATGATGTAACTCAAATTGGGTTCCCACTAGAGTGGACAACTAGTGGGCTTATTCCTCTGTAATTAAATTTAAAAGTGGGGATATCAATAATCCTTCTAACTATCACACTATTATGATCAATCCTCTTTTTGGTAAGAAAACTATTTGGGGGCATGATAGAGCGTAGAATCAATGGAAGTTGGGCAGAAAGAGAGGGCAAAAAGAGTAAAAGGACAATCAGGTTTCCGATCTAAAAATTCAACCATTGATCATTGCATCACTCATAGGCACTTGATCGAAAAGGTATGGGATACCTAAGGAGATGAAGTTTTTTGTTGTTTTGTTGATTTTAGGAAAGCATTTGACACGGTTCCTAGAGACAAACTTTGGAACAAGATGGAGGAACTTGAGATTCCAGACGTCAGCTTGATAGAGCAGCAGTTTATAGACTTTATGAGTAGGTCAGAGCTAAAATCAGAATTAGAGAAGGTATGTCTGAATGCTTTGGTAGTGACATTGGGGTCAAACAAGGTTGCCCTCTTTCTCCCACTTTGTTTGGTTTATACATTGATAAGCTTGAAGAATGGTTATGTAAAACCGAAGGAGGGGGTGTTCAGTTGGCCAAGTACGTGGTGAAGTTACTCTTATATATGATGATCTTATCTTAATTTCAACAACAACTCAAGGTTTGAGGGAGCATCTAAAAGCTTTAGAATTATTTTTCCAGGAAGTCGGGATGCAAGTGAACATTAGCAAAACAAAAATCATGATTTTTTCTCTGAAAAGAAAAGAGAGGCAATTTAACTTTCTGTTTGAGGGGAGTACATTGGAAATTGTTACAGAATATAAATATCTTGGGATTGATTTCCACAACAAGATTTCTGGGAGACTTGCAGAGCAAAAAGGATACAAGGAGGTTGGAAAGCATCTTACCTACTTCAAAATAGGTGTAGGAAAGTTGAGCTTTGGGACTGGAAAACTAAGAAAACCCTCTTTGGTTTGTTGGTTACTCCATGGTTGCTCTTTATGGTTGCGAGGTTTGGGGAAGTAGCGTGTCAAAGCATGGATGGCGGCAATTAGAAAGAATCCAGAAACATCTAATCACAAGCACTCTTAAAGTCAAATCAACAGTTCCTTATGAGATCTTGTTAGCTGAAGCGGGTACCTTCCCGATGGAAGCATCGGCAATAACTCGGCTGATAAGCTATTTGAAAAAAGTTGAAAGCATGGACGATCTTCGTTGGCCCAAAATGGTTACAAAGGATAATCTAGAGTGCAGAAAGAAAACATGGATGAAACAGAACAACAAATGGATGAACAAATGGGGCATCAATTTTCAGGAGTGTCCTAACAACAACAGGGAAATAAAAAATTATGTGATGGAGAAGTTTAGGACTGCCATGTGGACAGAACAGATGGGTCGTAAGAAAGTTCAATATATCAAAGATTTCAACCCCACTTGGGAGCATGATGAAAAAGCTTACCTGGGAGCAGTTATCAAAGGTAAGGCAAGGATTTTAGTGGCTCAGTTGAGGACCAGATCACATCATCTTCGTTGTGAAACCGGTAGATGGACTATTCCCAAAGAGGATTGGGAAAGGAGAATTTGTCTTTTTTGCAGCAAAGGGGTTGTTGAAACGGAATGACATTTCATTATGGAGTGTTCAACATATGATGATATTCGTATCCAGTACGAAAGCGAATTAAAAGTGGACAACTTAAATGAGTTATTTGCAGAAACAAAACTTCAAAAGATCGTTGGTTTAGTGCTCAAGATTCACAGTAGGAGAGTTGATATGGCAAAGAGTCTGAATACTGCTTAATGTATCGGTTTCATTTGGTCCCATAGACTCTTCAGTCTCGTGGACGTCATTAAAATCTTTCATTCATTGTGGAGCCTATTTTCATGTGAGAAAGTGTTGAAGACTATACATTAAGAGTACTGTACACTTTCCATAGTTGTCTTGCCGGGGTCTGGGGGCACAGCCCTTGAGAAATTGATTTTGGCCTTAAAACGTGCCTGATATACCGAGAAATGTGCTTTTCTCATATGTGTGGGATTTTGACCCATAGGTTTATGAGACTATTTTGGCCCATGGTTTTGATACCCATGGTTTTGTAAAACTGCTTAAGCAATTGTCTACTTATATGGTTTTGTGCATATGGTAGGTATTATGTAACATTGCAGATGTGTTTTGAATTTGGGTGTGAATTTTGTAGAGTTTGTTGAGCATAGCTCCAAATAGATATGGGTATTGTATTGAGAGAGCGGTGGCTTGTAATAAAATATGAGCAAGCGATTCTTGGTGGACGTAGCCAAAATTGGGTGAACCAGGTTAAATTATACTATATCTTTTTGTTGTGTTATTTTATTCTGCACTTTTATTTGAGATCTGTAATATTTTTTACATATTAGTTTTCTACTGTTGCGATTCTGTAAGGGATTATTCTACATATTTTATCCCTTATTTCCTAACAATTGGTATCAGAGCCTGGTTTGGTTTGCTGAAGTGTTGAATCGTAGGGAAAGTTTTTAGCTTGAGTGGGAGCTATGGCAGATGATGGAAGATCTAGGGTTGATAAATTCAACGGGAAAAATTTCAGTCTTTGGAAGATGCAGATGGAAGATTACCTTTATCAGAAGGATCTTTATACTCCGCTGTCTGAGAAGGTGAACAAACCCTCGAGTATGACAGATTCATAATGGGATTTGTTGGATAGGAAGGCACTTGGAATGATCTGGCTGTGTCTTGCATCTTCGGTATTATTTAATGTTTCAAAGGAAAAGACTACAAAAGAATTGATGGATGCATTAGGGAAGTTGTATGAAAAACCCTCTGCCTCTAATAAGATATTTTTAATGAAAAATTTGTTTAATATGAAGATGTCTAAGAATGGTTCAGTAGTAGATCATCTAAATGATTTTAATACGGTTGTAAATATGCTAGCTTCGGTTACAATAGAATTTGATGAAGAAGTTAGGGCTTTATTAGTTCTATGCTCTTTACCTGAGAGTTGGAATAGCATGGTAATGGCGGTAAGCAACTCGGTTCCTGCTAACTCAAAGTTGAAGTTTGAGGATGTTGTAGGGGTGATTCTAAGTGAGGAAATGTAAAGAAAAATCTCTGGTGAATCTTCTACTTCAGGGAATGCTTTGACAGTGGAAACTAGAGGGAGACAAAAGAATAGAGGAAACTGTGGAAAATCAAAGGATCGGGCAAGGTCAAAATCCAAAAGCAAGATAGTATGTTGGCACTGTGGAAAGTCTGGGCATGCAAAGAAGGACTGTTGGGAGCTTTGAGACAAGAAGAAACAACAGGAAGAAAACAAGGAGGAAAATGTGGCATCGGGTAATGTATGTCAGGATGCTTTGATTCTTTCTTTGCATAATATTACTGAATCTTGGGTTTTAGATTCAGGGGCTTCTTTTCATGCTACTCCACATAGGCATTATTTTGTTGATTATGTTCAAGGAGATTTTGGGCATGTTTTTCTTGGTGATGATGAGCCTTGCAGTATAGTTGGAAAAGGTTATGTTTAGGTTAAGATGTAGAATGGGAATACATGGCTATTGAAGGATGTCAGACATGTGCCTACATTAAGAGAAATTTGATATCGGTGGGGCAATTGGGAAGTGATGGTTGTACTGTGATATTTACAGCGGACTCTTGGAAGGTTACCAAGGGTGCTCTTGTGGTGGCAAGAGGTAAGAAGGTTGGAACCTTGTATTTAACCACTGATAGTACTAATGATTGTAATCTTGTGGCTTCAGAGTAGATACAACATTATGGCACTATAGGCTCGGTCATATGAGCCATAAGGGCATGGACATCATAAAGAAGAATTTTCCTGGATATACAGAAACATGTTTGGATTTCTGTGAGAACTGCATATATGGGAAATAGAAGTGAGTAAGGTTTCTCAAGGTTGGACCTACAAAGAAAGAGAGTAAGTTAGAGCTGGTACATTCTGATGTGTGGGGGATGGCTCAGGTATCATCTCTTGGGGGTTCAAGTTATTATGTTACTTTTATTGATGATACAACAAGGAAAGTTTGGGTTTATTGTATTAGAAACAAATCTGATGTATTTGACACTTTTGTTAAATGGAAAGCCTTGGTAGAGAATGAAACAAGTCTTAAGTTAAAATGTCTCAGGTCAAATAATGGAGGGGAGTATTGCAGCAATGAATTTGATGATTATTGTTCTAAGAATGGAATCCATAGGAAAAAGATGGTTCTAGGAACCCTACAATAGAATGGGGTGTCATAAAGGATGAACAAAATAATAATGGAATGTGCTAGGAGCATGAGGATACATGTAGGACTACCTCTTTCTTTTTGGGTAGAAAGCAGTGAGCACGGTTATGTACTTGATAAACAGAGGACCCTCAAGTGCCTTGGATGGAGGCATACCTGAGGAGGCTTGGTATGGTAAGAAATTTGATTATTCATTTCTTAGAGTCTTTGGATGTGAGGTGTTTGTTCATATAGACAAGGATGATAGGACCAAGCTAGAGGCTAAATCAGAAAAATGTTCCTTCATTTGTTATGGTGGTGATGACTTTGGATATAAATGTTGGAGTATTAAGGACAAGAAAATCATTCGATTTATGGATGTGGTATTTAATGAGAAAGTCATGTATAAGCAGCAGTTGCAGGAAAATAGGGAAGAATCCAAGAAAGAATATGTAGCGGTAGAGGAACTTCCGAATGGGAAAGTGACACACATGAATCAGTTTAGGAACCCCAAACTCCTATATTGAAGAGGTCTTCTAGGGTAAGAAGAGAACCTGAATGTTTTTCTCCTTCTCTTTATTATTTATTACTCACTGATAGTGGAGAGCCAAAGAGCTTTGATGAAGCAATGTAGGTAGATGCTAGGAAGAAGTGGGAGCAAGCCATGGATGAGGAGCATCAGGCTCTCATGGAGAACCAAACATGGGATTTGGTAAAGCTACCTGAAGGAAAAAGAGCATTACAGAACAAATGGGTGTTCAGAGTGAAAGAGGAAGGAGGCAAGAAAAGATACAAGGCCTGGTTGGTGGTCAAGGGGTTAATTCAATATGTTTCAAGTTATTGATCTTCCTGAGATTTTTTCTCCATTTGTCTAGTCAAGATGACTTTTATCAGCCAAGGTGGGTGGTTATTTGGAATCAGATTGGTCTCACAGACTCCTGAGAACTACATATGGCACTATATTTACCAGTTAAATGTAAAGCCAATGCTTTTCCTATCATGGTTAGTCTTGGATGAGGAGCTATATCCTTCCCAATCTATTTAAGGATATGAGTCACATGAAAATGAAGAGTATGAGTCAGTTTCAACTGACAGTAGCCCAGAACTTGTATGGCCTGAAACAAGTCCTCCATCTCAATGGTATAAGAAGTTTGAATAGCTTGATGATGGAGCCAAAAAAACATTATGATGTCATTTGACCATTGTATGTACACAACTATGGAAAATAGTCTGAGGCATGGAAATATGCATTCATCGAAGAGGATTTCGCTAACCCCATGCCACATGTTGGTTCCAGGTAAAAGCATACTTATGGATTATGGAAAATGTTCTTTGATGGTTCTAGATAGTATAAATGGATCCTGGGGTGGGTGTAGTTATTAAGGATCTAGTGGGCACCCAGACAATTTTCTTGGTACTCATAGGCTATAACTCGCGTGATAGGAAGGAACAATGTAGACTTTATCTCAATATGAGTACATTAAGTTAATGGTATTAGCTCAGGTGCAGACAAGAGATGCTAAACAAGGCCTTATAGACTTTTTTGGGATACACATTTTAAGTTATCCAAAGGAATGTCCCAAGAAAGAGAAGGATGCTAAGAAACCATATTTAGAAAGTACCTTACTAAACATTGAGTCTAAGATCTTTTGATGTATGCTATGGTGTGCACTAGGTCTTGATATTTCTCATGCAGTGGGAGCTGTGAGTAGACCAAATGAGTGATCTATTGGATAAACAGCATTCTCTCCAATAATGTGAGATCCTTTGGTATTCTAGAGGGACCATGAATAACATGTTAAGATGATTACAATATCAGACATCAATTCTAGATAATGTAATTCAGACATGGAAGGAGATGTTGATGATGATGATCATGACATGTTATATTTACAATTTAGGTGGGACAACAGTGAAGGTGAGATTATCCTCACTAAATTGTAATGGTGGCTTTGTCAATGATGGCTATGGTGATCAAGTCATGTTGCTGCTAACAGAGGCAAAAAGAATGATTTCCCACAACATTTACTCCAATAGTTGAGAACATTTTCAATCTTGATGAATGTAAGTTCAGAGTGATAATAAAAGAATGCTAATGACACCTAAAAAAGAGGACTCTGCTTTCCAATCTATAGTATGAAGATATACAGTTGAGATATTATTCATTGGAAAGGTATGTGATGAAGCTGAAAAGATAAGATTGTATCTCCTTATGATCCATACCAGTCATAATCTTGTATTCATCATTGACCATTAGGAATGGTCTTAAGGGTTTTGAAACTATCATTGCTCATGCTCACATCTGGTTATCCCATTGCCAAGCCGGACCAGACATAAGTAAATGCTTGTCAAGCTCCCAAAGTTGAAATCAGTCTCCAAGTGATAATTGTTATGATTGTGGAACCTGTTCTCATGTGAGGAAAAAATGTGGTATTCACCTTCTATGTAATTACTCCTCTTAGTATGGCTATGGTGGTCCCTGTTCTCCGAAGAAAAATGGATAAATAATTCTATCGGGGGTAAAGCCCCCAAAGCAAATTTTCATGGGTGGTTTATTAACCCATGGGTAATGGGTAACCGTTATGGGCTATTTTATGGGCCCATGGTTTTTCGGTACCCATTGTTTTGAAACCTTCGAATGACAAAATATACCATTTCTGGTTTTTTTCCCATTAATTTGATACCCAAGATTTTGGTATCAAACTACTTAAGCAATTGCAGTATTTATATGTCTTATGCATATGATAACTGATAGACAAGCAAATGTATTGCAGATGTGCTTTGAATTTGGGTGTTAATTCTGTAAATTATTTGTTGAGCATAGCTCCACCCTTGGATTTGGGTATTGTATTGAGAGAGTGGAGGCTTGTAATAAAATCTGAGCAAGTGATTCTTGGTGGACATAGCCCAAATTGGGTAACCAGGAGTTAAATCTTGTCTCTCTATGTTGTGTTATTTATTCTGACTTTTATTTGAGATCTGTAATATTTTCTACATATTAGTTTCTACTGTTGCGATTCTGTAAGGGATTATTACATATTTTAACTCTGTATTTTTGGATATTTACACAGTGAAGGGGAGTAAATTTGCTCACCCACTAGAGTTTTTCCCACATTGTGTTTCTCCAAGATAAATCTTGTTTCCTTTTTTCTCTCTTTTCTCAATTTTCAGTACAATTGTGTGTTGTTATTACACATTAACTTGGTTAACAAAGAATTCACATATTTCATTCATTTCTTCATGAGCATAGTGATCTATTTATTGTTGGGGTGATAAACAGTTTACTGATCAAATTGGTATTAGAGCCAGTTAATATTTTAGTTTCTGTGTGGTTAACTTATGTTGAGATTTCAATTATATGCCACTCACCTGAAAGGGAAAATAAATTTGTGAAGGTAGCCTTATTCCATTTGAAGTAGATATTTCTACAAGGAAGTGGAAGAAAGGAATTCAAGAGATGGCTCGTTATGAGAATATGCAGATCCAGAACTAGAGAAGAAATTTTATACAAGTTGGAGGTAAATGTGGCTATTAGTTTCACAAAATCTCCCGCATCTTGACTATTATAATTAAGACCATCGGGTATGTTATTTTATATATGTGATCTTGCGTGAATAAGATTATTCACTAGTGACCCATTATTTAATCTTGTTGTTCAGTTAGTCAGAGCATCATTCTTGGTGTTGTCTAGTTCATTCGAGCAATTGTCTCTACAATTTTGGACAGTTCATATCTTTAGGAAGTCTTAATTTGTTGTGCTCAGTTGTTGTCTTTAGAGTATATACATAGGTGCATAGGGAGTTGCACTGGGGCACCTCAGGGCAGTTTTTCCCCAGTCTGTGATTTTCTCACATGCCATAAATATCTTTTTGGTGTCTAATTTATTTGTTTGAGTTTTGGTCTTAACGGTTACCCTGTGCATTCCCCTAGGTCATTATTGGTAAGAAATTTTGGGTCAAGTTTCAGTGTCAAAATTTGAACAGCATATATCCCTATTATAAACATAACATACTCACTACATTATGGGTATCACAGAAGTTAATTATTTAATCTTTACTGTGTGGTTTAACTTGTGTTGAGATTTAGTTAGATGCCCCTTACCAAAAAGGGAAAAGAAAGGGTTGAAGGTTCTTATTCCTTTTGACCATTTGATATTTCTACAAGAAAGTGGAAGTAAGGAACCATGTAGATGGCTGAAGAGATGATCCTAGTCATGATAACGGTGAAGACACATTTCTACAACATAGAGGCTAATGTGGCAAGTCTGTCCAAAATGTGGGTAGTATTTCAGTTGTCCATCGGGAAATTGGTCCATCATGGGACTACTCATGGAGAAACTTGGTGTACCAAATGAGACACTGGAATATCATGAAGAAGAGGTTCAGAAGAAGAATCATCCCATGTCATTCCCACACCTCCTCCATTCAAAGCGGAGGCCAAGATAGAAATTCAGCCTTATGATGGAGACATGAATGTTGAGAAGCTAGACCATTGGCTAGCTCAACTGGAGGTATATTTTAGTTTGCATCAAATTAATGAAAGTCAGAAGATTTCCTTTTCTCAGTTAAAATTAACCAAACATGCTTTAACTTGGTTTGAAATTTATGTTCATACGTTGGTTTTTAAGAATATTCCTCCAATTACTAAGTGGGATTTTTTAAGAAGCTAATCAAAAAAGTAGTTTTATCATTTTTGTTATGAGGAAGAGAGGTCCATGTATTGGCAGTATATCAGGTAGAAACAAGGCCAAAATGTGCAGGAGTATACCAGTGAGTTCCGGAATAAATATATTGAGATGGGAAAAGATGTAGTAGACCAGGACCTTATTGATGAAGTATATTGGTGGACTCATATCCACTTAAGGATACCGGCCCTCTTGGCCAACTGACAGATGTAGACAAAGCTTGTATCTCAAGCTCACTACTTAGAGATGGACAAGAAAAATATTTCATCCACCTCTCAGCATGCTTTAGAAAAACAAGATGACACCAAGCCAGAAGGGAAAGGAAAAAGGAAAGGTGTAAGAAAAATGCTACTTCTATTTCTAAAAAGGATACTAAAATTCACTGTGGGTCATTGTGATGTTGACACTCATTCTAAGGGAAAATGTTGGAAGCTCCACCCAGAATTACATCCCTTCAAAATTAAGAAAAATAAGAAGAAGGCCATGGCTGCCCTCTAGGGAGAGGAAGTATTTTGTAGTGAAGAGGTGGATGATACTATGTGTTGTGCCTCCATCCGTAGAGAGGTATGTTTGGTTAATATTAGTAATGCTCAAGAAAATGAACTTACTAAGATTTTTCATATAAAAATTCAAGTTGAAGAAAACTAAGGTGGATGCTCTTTTTTATACTTGTTCGTCAAGCTAATTTAATTAGTAAATATCTAGTTGAAAGACTAATGTTGGAAACTTACAATCATCCAAGTCTGTATTCTTTGGGTTGGGTAAAGAAAGGTGTAGACATCAAGGTTACTAAGCAGTGTAAGATCACTTTTGGTATTGACAAAAAAATTATTGATGAGGTTACTATGGATGTTGTTCCCCTTGATGTGTGTGTGTATTTTTTGGCAGCCCATATCTATATGTCAGGGATGGTATCTTTGTAAGGATATCCAATCAGTACTATTTGGTAAAGGATGGTAAGAGCTATGTTATTTCAGCCTATTCAAGAGATTCGAATATATCTTTGGTAAGTGCCAACGAAGCTTAGAAATTCTCATTAATACTAGTGATAAATTTTCATTACTTATGTTGAGGGATATGCCAGATGATGAGGTTGTTACATCTAAAACCACTTGTACATGTTTTCTAACAAACTATCGGGCACAAATAGCATGGGATTTGGTTCAACAATTTAGAGAGGTCTTTCAGGAACCTACAGAGGCTTGCCCCTAGTCAAGGCAATTGAGCATGATATCCACTTGCTTACTTGATAAGTCCACTTCCAAACTTGAATTTATATAAGAAGTATTTGAAAGATGCTAATGAGGTAAAAAAAACAGTTACAGTCTTTGATTGAACAAGGTATAATACATCATAGCACTTCTCCATGTGGTTATCCTATTGTTTTAGTACCTAAGAAAAATGGTTCATGGAGAATGTGTGATAATTATAGAGCTTTAAATAAAATAACCATTAAAAATTGGTACCCTCTTCCTCACATTGATGATTTATTAGATTAGTTACAGTATGCTAAATATTATACTAAGATTGATTTAAATTATGGATATCATCAAGTACAAATTAAAGAAGAGGACATCTGGAAGACAATCGTTCAAGACTAAGCAAGGGCTTATATGAATGGTTGGTATTATCATTTGGGCTATGAAATGCACCAGCTACCTTCACAAGGTTGATGAATGGGGTTATGAGGCCATTTGTTGATTCCTTTATTATTATGTACTTGGATGACATTTGGTTTTTACAGGGTAAATTTTGAGGAGCAACTGATCACTTCATACGAAGTTTTGCAAGTTCTTCAAGGATTTGGCTCAAAGTTTGAATAAAAGAAGTGTGGCACTCACAACAGTGCAATATCTTTTTGGGACAGTTTCATGTGATTATTAAATGGATAGCAAATGATTAGATCCTAAAAAGATTAGTCAAACATTTTATGGCTTGACCTCCTTTGATCTCATAATGTTGGGCCACGGAAACATCTTCTTGAAGTTTTGTGTGTTAAGCCTAGCCAAGAAGGCTATGATGTGTGATCCTGGAATTCATGTTAAAGACTTCTACAAATTTCGTAGCAGAAACCTCCAAGTAGAGGGATTTGCACCTGTAGGGGAATATTATTTCAAGATCATTTGCTCTACAAGAAGTCAGGAAACTAGTTTTGTGCTTAGGAGGGATAGACTGTAGTTGATGAGATAATTCACACACTTCCATGGTAGCTGGTCACTTTGGTGTGACAAAGACTATAGCACACTTACAGAGGTATGTGTATTGGCCAAACATGCAAGCTAAAGTTGCTAAATTCATTAGGGGTTGTGTTTTATGTAGTACAAATAAGCCTAATAAATAGGAATTTGGGGTTATATATGTCGTTTCTAGTTCCTTCCCGACCATGGGAAAGTATCTCCATGGATTTTTTGGGCAGTTTTCCTACCACCAAAAAAGGGTCATGATTATATATTTGTGATTGTAGATCTGATTTAGTCAAAATGTGTATTCTTATTCCTTGCAAAAAATGACCATTAAGGCCAGTGATGCAGCTGAGTTATTTTTTGCTAATGTGTGGGTTCACTTTGGTTTGCCTAGTTCTAATTGTGTCAGACAGGGACTCACAGTTTGTAGGGAATTTTCGGTCTACTTTGTGGGAAAATATGGATACGAAGCTAAAGAGGTCTACTGCCTTTCATCCACAGATAGATGGGAAAACAAAGGTGGTGAATTGTATCTTGGTCTAGCTCTTGAGAGGGTACAACAGGAAACATCCGAGGACTTGGGATGAGAACTTGGTGTATATCCATCATTCTTATAATAGGGAAGTTCATGCTTTGACTAGTAAAACTCCTTTTGAAACATGTTTTGGTTATTTTCCTAAGAGTGATTTTGATGTTGTTTTGAGATTACCATGCAGATACAATAGGAAAGTGGAGCTTAGAGGTCCACAAAGATGAGAAAGTTCATTGAGAAGAATTCAACAAATACACCTTTAGGTACAGAAGAGGTTGACAGAGTCACATGCCAAGTACAAAGCACGACATGATCAACATAGGACTAAGCATTCCTTCCTTGGTTAGAGACAAGGTATGGTTGTATTTGAGCCAAGATAGGCTATAAGGGAAAAGCTAAGAAACTCAAACCCCTTCGTTATGGCCCATTTGAAATTCTAGAACAAGTGGGTAGGAATGATTTTCACTTGAATTTCTGCTGTGTCTGTCCCTGGTTCTGGATCGGATGCCGGACCCCTCTGGTCCGGATCGGGGGCCCCTCTTGTCAGGGTCCCTCTCTCCAAAGCCGCCCGATGTATGGTCAAAAGTCGTGGAGGGTTCCACATCGGCTCATAGCTCGGAAAAGCTTTCCCCTTCACTGTCCGATGGGTCCTTTTCCCTGCGCATCCCCTCTCACATCACGGAGGCTGCTACTGCTTCACGTGATCTGTCCTTGGTGGGTACCCTGATGGGCCCTAGACCCCCATTGGAGGATATAAAAAAATGGGCTCGTTTAAAATGGCAACCATGTGGAGCGCTAGAAATAGCGGCTATGCCTAATGGTTTCATTTTATTTTCCTTCAGCTTGAAAGAAGACTTCGCTAGAGCTCTGCTAGGTGGTCCGTGGTTTTTTGGCAGGCGGGGTTTCTATCTCAGGAAATGGTCTCCTGGTTTCAACCCACACACGGAGTCCATGACCCAAGCCCCAATTTGGGTTCGCCTCCCGGGGCTCCCTCTGGAGTTCTGGCATCCGGCGGTTATTGAAGGTATTGCTCTCTCAATAGGTTCCTTAATTGCTATAGATCAAGCAACAAAAGCAAAAACTAGATTCATTCATGCTCGTTTCTGTGTTAATGCTGATATTAGTTGCCCCTTACCAAAAGATATTGAGCTTATTTCGGACTTAGGGAACTGGAAACAACCCATTGACTACGAATATATTCCTCAAGCTTGCTCCTTCTGCAAAAAACTCGGTCATCGGGCCTCTGGCTGCCCATCTAAACCTCAACCAAAACCCAAGTCCCAAACCCTATCCCCAAAAACCAAAAATAAATTTATTCCCAAATCATCTTCAATTGAGATCCCGATCATCCCCACTTCTAATTCCTTCGCTCTCCTTGAGGATGGAGAAATCAACACATCTTTGGATCCAGTTTCTGAGATCGCTCCCTCCTCCTTGGCTTTCCAACCCCTCATCTCCCCTCCGCCTTCTTCGGCTCTCATCACCCCTTCCTCTCTCAGAGAGGACTTGCTCCTGGCTGCCTCCTCCCCTCCCCTCTCGCCTCTGTCTACTCCTCTTCCCTTCCCTCCCCTTCTTTCGATCCCCTCTTCCCTGGATCCCCCCACCCTGCCTCCCCTTTGCCCGCCTGTTTTGGACTCTGTCCCCTCCCCCACGGGTCTCTCCTCTGATGACAGTTTCAATCATCGCTTTACTAGAAGCAGCAACAAGAAACCCGATATAGGCTTGGAAAAAGCTCGGGGTAGAATTCCGAGCAGTATCAAGCTTCAACAAGAAGCAGCCACAAATGTTGCGCAAGGAACTCAAAGTACAATCCCCATGGTGGTGGGGAGTAAACACAAACCAAAGAAATGAAGATCATTTCTTGGAATATAAGAGGGCTCAACTCTCTTCAAAAGCAAAGAGTTATCAAAGATATCAAATTCCAGCACTCTCCTGATATCATAATGTTGCAGGAAACAAAACTAAAAAAGGAGGATTGCCTCCTTAAACTCTGGCCAGCAGCTTCCTTTGAATTTCAACCTTCTACAGGGAACTCAGGGGGGCTTTGTACTTTGTGGGATCCCAGAAGTCTCAAAGGAGAATGTCTGTTCAAGCACCCCAACTTTTTATGTATTCTCTTCCAAGAGGTTGGAGCGGATTCCTCCTGGATTGCTATTAATGTATATGCCCCAAATTTGGAGACTCATCGTGGAAAACTTTGGAAAGACATCACTAACTTCATCATCACTTGTGGTAAAATCCCCACTCTAATTATGGGTGATTTTAACTGCCCTCTTTATCCTTCGGAAAAACAGGGAGGTATGCCTGCCATGCCGATTAGCATGGAGGCTTTGGCCGACTTCATAAGGGAGAACTCCCTTCTGGATATGGACTTGCATGGCTCATCTTACACTTGGTCAAACCGCAGATTGGGCAGGAACCACATCCAATGCAGACTGGACAGATCTCTAGGCTCTCTGGACTGGATCTCTCTCTTTCCTGACTTCTACCTCAATTCCCTCCATAGGGCTGCCTCGGACCACAGCCCTCTTCTGTTAAGCGCCAACCACAAAATAAATGCCAAGAATCCTCCCTTCAGATTTGAGCTAGCCTGGCTTGAAAATAACCACCTGTTTCCCCTTGTTGCAAACTGGTGGAATATCAATATTGAGGGCTCTAGTATGTTCAGATTTTCCAGCAAACTCAAAGAAGTTAAAAAACAACTCAAGATATGGAAGTCGAAGGTCTTCGGTAACATCAAGCTCCGCAAGCGGGAGCTAACTCAGAGCTTGGCAAAAATTTCTGAACAAATTGAGGCAGTTGGAAGATTGGATCATCTTCACCAACAGGAAATCTCTCTCCTCAGTGATTATCACAACACTCTTAAAGAAGAAGAGACCTATTGGAGGCAACGTTCTCGAGCCCTTTGGCTCGAGCAAGGTGATCGTAATACCAAATTCTTCCACATCACTGCTTGTAAGCATAAAGCCAGGGACAAGATCCGTGAGTTGGTGACGTCTGAAGGGAACCTGCTAACTGCTGAGAGTGATATTTCCAATGAGCTTATATCCTTCTATTCCAATCTTCTCCATGCTGATCTGGCACCTCCGGAACAATCAATGAATGAAATGCTCCAGCATATTCCACGTCTGGTGTCTCCTGAGATGAATAACAATCTGACCAAGCCTTTTTCCATGGAGGAAATTCATAAAGCAGTCTTTGCTATGAAGAGAGACAAAGCTCCGGGTCCGGATGGCTTTCCTGCCGCCTTCTTCCAAGTCTTTTGGGAAATCATCAAGCAGGATCTCTTCCAAGCAGTTAATGAATTTCAGATGAACAACAATCTGCTTAAAGAATGGAATACCACTTTTGTGGCTCTCGCCCCAAAAGTGCATAACTCTAAAGATGTGTTCAATTTTCGACCGATCAGTCTCTGTAACATGTCTTACAAGATAATCACTAAGATGTTGGCTTCCAGACTTAAACCTCTAATGCCGGACCTCATCTCTCACAATCAGAACGGCTTCATTAAAGGTCGTCTTATCCAAGGGGGTATAATTACTGTTCATGAGGCCATTCACTCGGCCTTTCTTGCGAAGTCCCCAGGAATGATCTTAAAATTGGATATGCAAAAAGCCTTTGACAGAGTCAGCTGGCCTTTCTTAATTAAGGTCATGGAAAAGTTTGGTTTCGACAACAAGTGGTGTAGCTGGGTTTTCTCGTGTATCTCGACCCCTTGCTTCTCTATTCTTATCAATGGCATTCCTGCGGGTTTTTTCAAAAGCAACAGAGGTATCAGGCAAGGTGATCCCCTGTCACCTTTTCTGTTTGTTCTTATGGCGGACTCCCTCAGCAGAGCTTTGGTAGCGGCAAAAAATCAATCCATCATTTCTGGTATGAAAATCACCTCTAATTGTCCTTCGGCCACTCATAGCCAGTTTGCTGACGACACCTTACTGCTGAGTTTAGCCTCTGTTATTGAAGCCCGGGCTATTATGGAGATCCTCTCTCTATATCAATCTGCTTCTCAGCAAACTGTCAACTTCAACAAGAGCAGCATTTCCTTCATCAATACGCCCCCTAGGATTCAGAGAAAAATTGCTGATATTTTTGGTTGTATTATTATGGATCTTCCCGCCTCTTATCTTGGCATCCCCCTCTTCCATGGAAAGCAATCAAAAAATCTATGGAATCCTGTCATTGAAAGGTATCAAAAAAAGCTGGCCGCATGGAAAGGTGCGCTGCTCAGTCAGGCTGGTAAGCTCCAGCTGGTGAAAGCCACTCTTCAAAACCTCCCTACTTACTTCATGTCCCTGCTAAAGATTCCCAGTTCTGTGAGGGAGGTTGTGGAAAAAATTCAAAGGAACTTTCTGTGGTCTGGTACTGAAGATAAGAAAAGGATCCATCTTGTGGCTTGGAAAGAGGTGTGTAAGCCAACCCCTCATGGTGGGCTCGGACTTCGAAAAATGAATGAAATGAATGGGGCCCTACTGGCCAAACTTGCTTGGGAAGTGGCTAAAGGTGACTCCTGTTGGGCCCATCTGCTCAGAGCTAAATATTTAGCTAATAATGAAGATCTGCTTACTTCCATTCCTATTAGAGGCTCAGCCATATGGAACTCTATTAGTAGCTCTCTCCCCATTATTTGTGCTGGCACCAAATGGAGATTTGGGAATGGTCGACTTATAGATTTCTGGAGGGATTTATGGATAGGGGAAGAACCCCTTGATCTCAATCCTACTTGGGACCCTATTAAGAGAAGTATCATCAATAAACATGGAAGATTAGCTTCGGGCTACTGGAAGGTTGTGAACTCCATTCCCTCATGGGATATTAAGGAATGGGATGATATCAGCGATCTGCAGAGAAACCTGCTGTCTTCTCTCAAAGCGGTTCTCTCTTCCATCTACATCCCTTTCACCCAAAATGAGGACGAGATTATTTGGCCCCTCTCCCCGTCGGGCTCATTCTCTGTTAAGGCAGCTTATCTCTCGTTGCATAGTGCTGACCATGGCCCTCCCCTTTCCAAAGTTTGGCCTAATGAGATCACCCCCAAAGTTGGCTTTTTCTCTTGGCTCTCCTCCAAGAATGCTTTCCTCTCTGGCGAGAATTTGAAAAGAAGGGGTTTCTCTCTCCCCTCTAAATGTGTGTTATGTGCTAATGAAGCGGAGTCCTCTGCACATCTTTTGATCCATTGCTCTTTCTCGCAAGTTATTTGGCAGTGGCTTTTATCAAGGTTGGGAGTTTATTGGATCTTTCCGGGATTCCATTCAGGACACCCTATCTCAATGGAGCTCTCCTTTTACTCATCCGATTCTTAAATTGGCCTGGAAACTTCTCCTACCGCACGGATTATGGGGCATCTGGAAAGAAAGAAACAGAAGAATCTTCAAAGAAAAAAGTCTTGATCCTTGTCAGGTGGCTATTCAGATTGCTCTGGCTCTCCAAGAAAATATCAACCTGACCACGTGGACCAAATATCAGCAAAAAATTCAAATCTGTAACTCCCTGGAGTGGCAGAAGTTATTATCCATTCAATGTAAGAGCACACACACTGATCGGGATTTAGTCCGCTGGACTCCCCCTCCAAGGGGCTGGAAAAAACTCAACACTGATGGAGCCTCGAAGGGAAATCCTGGTAAATCTGGAGGAGGGGTCATCCTTCGTTGCTCTTCGGGATATATTGTTGCTGCCTCTGCTCACAATTTCAATTTTGGCTCCAACCATTGTGCGGAAGCTTTGGCGATCCTCAAAGGCCTTGAGATGGCCATCAAATTGGGTGATGATCCCCTTCAAGTTGAAAGTGACTCCCTCAACATCATCAAACTCCTTCAGTCTAATGATCCTGGTCATTGGTCGATTAGTAACATCATTGCTGATATCAGAATCATGCAAAGATCTTTCCGTCATATCCAGTTCCAGCATGTTCTTCGGGAGGGAAATAAAGCGGCCGACCTCCTTGCTAATATTGGTGTCGTCATTGACAATCAGCAAAGCTGGACTGATAACTTCCCGAAGGATCTCTGCCAAATCACTCAAAATGATATTCCCCATTGCTAACTGGTGGAAAAAAGGGCTGACTCGGGTTTCGGCTATCTCGCTATGGCCTTCTCTTTCGGCGGCGGCAATTATGACGAAGTTTATGGATTTGACTCTTAACGAGGGGCAATTGATTAAGGTGCCTTGTATTGATGCGAGGAATCTCCGCACGAATGAGCATTATAGCCACATTAATCATCTGAGGAGGTGGCGAAAGGGCAATGATAACTTGGCCGGCAGCTTCCCTGACCTGTTTAAGCGGGTTTTGTCCTCTACACTCTCACTTCTGAAACTTTTCAAGCTTTCTTCCCATGGGGGGTCAATTGAAGCGCCTTGAGCCCGACAACTGTGAGTCTTTTAAGAATGATGGAGAGGTGTGGAACATATTGATGGAAAATGGTATAGCCACCTTCCTGGAAAAAATGGCGGGTCATTCGGCGCTGGTTTCTTATGCGGTCACGGCTTCCTGGACGAAGGGTCGGGTCCAAATCGGCAACACTCGCTTCTCCATCTCCACGAATGCCATTGCTGATGCCACCGGCCTTCCTGCTGCTGGTGACATCTACTACAAACGTTCGCTGCATGCGGAAATTCAGGATTTCAACGCCCCTGGTGATAGACCGGTAAAATATCTTTCTGGTTATACCCGGAATTCCCTGCCTTCTCCTTGGGACAGAGTGGCGGAAGTCATTATGCGCTATTTCACTATCGATGGTAGATACAGACTGGTTTTTGGTCCTCATCTTTTCATTCTTTCTCATCTTCGATGGGGGAAGAAGATCAATCTGGCGGCCTTCTTGTTTCAGTCTCTTGAACATTCGGTGCAGCTTGCTCGGGAGGGCGAGGGCGTCATTCTTCACCAGGGGTTGCTTTACCTGCTTTTCTCTGTCGCTGCTTCTCACGCCGACCTCCTTCGCTTCCCCCCCAAGTTGGGTCGTCGCCGCCATTCCCCCTCTCCTTCTCCTCGACCCTCCTCCTCCTCCCTCCGCTCCTCGAGGCGTCGTCGTCGTCTGCTTCTCTCCTCTGGTTCAGACTCTGATGTGGCTATTCTGAGTCCCCCCCGCGCCGCCTCCATCCCCCCTGCCACCCTGTCTTTCCCTACGCCCCTCTCTTGCTTTTACTTGGAAGGCACTGAAGCCAGTGGTCGCGCTTCTTCCCCTGTTTCCAGCCCCGATTTCTCTCAGGCTGCTGCTCTCTTGGGCCTGGCTCAGCTGTACCCTGACTCCCCGGATCCGGAGCAGCTTGATATCAATCAACCGGTTGTGGAGCCCATCTCCCAGTCTGCTGGATCCAAGGCTCTCTTCGATGAAAAAATTCTTGCTGCTGACTCTCTTCATTCCCCTCCTTTGATGGAGTCGAATCCTGCTGATTCTGAGGCTGCTGACGCTAAAAGAGACAATAGCAGAGCTGACATGGTTTCCTCTATTCTGAGCAAGCTCCAGCGCGCCTTCAAGGCTCTGAAAGCTTGGGAGGCTTTCACGGATTCCACCAGGACGGCCATTGCGGATGATTGTGCGGAGCTTATCAAGCTGGCTGAACTTCTTGCTAAAGACTCAGGCTCTCCTAGAGCAAAGAACACTGTTTCTAAGGTGAAAAAGCTCCTTTGATGTGTTTCTTCTTTCCTTTGTTGTTTTTTCGTCCTCCTTTTTTTGGAATCTGCTCAGGTATTTTGACTCTGCTTCTGTCAATGTTAAATCTGGCCTGATGGGCTTGTCTGTATAAGGTTGTGGGACCTTCTAAAACCCTCCTTTTACCCAATATATTCCATCGCAACCACCACGACGGTTACGTAACTGCCAGTCTACACAGAAGGGCGGTTCTGTCACTTATGGTTCCAGAACTCGGGAACTCATTAGCTAATTTTTTTTGAGCTTTCGGGTCAATTCGGTTTTCCTTCTCCCGTGTCCCTAAGCTAAGAAACTATAAATAAGAGAATTTGGAAGGGATATAGCAAGTGATTTTGGGTGAATTGAGTTTGTGCAAAGTTATAGAGTGGATTATTTTTCCATGCTTTGTTCATTTTTGGAGAGTTCTTGTTGTCATGTGAGTTTGAGAGCAAGTAGATATAGTTAGAAGGAGGATTCATCTTCTAAAAGGAAAATTTGGCACTAAAATTGTATCATTTGAGATTACATAGTAGAGGGGAGCTAATTTGCTCACCCAGCTAGAGTGTTTTCCACCTTGGGCTTCTCCAGGATAAATCTTTGTCTCTTTTTTCTCTACGTTTTTCTTAGTTTTCTCAGTTGAATGGTGTGTTGACAACTGGTTAAAAGAACTCATTTAGTTCATTCCTAATTTCATGAGCATAGTGGTCTGTATTTTATAAAGATTAAGAAATTTATTGATCAGAATAACCCTTTGGAGAGGAAACGAGTATTATAATAACCCTTGCAAAATTGGTGGTGTGATGAGAACATGGGTGGTACTTGGAAAATTTAGCTTAACTATATGAATAGTGTGCTTCAACTATATATTTAGCTCATAATTCTAAAGGGAACCCTAGTTTTGTTCATAACGGCTCAAAGTTGGATGGTACACCCACATAGAGTTAATGTACTTAGGGGATTTAGATAAGGAATTTAGGGTGCTTGAATCAACCTATGGTTTCCTTTTAGCACACTTACCTTAGTATATAAATAACGATGGGATTATATACGACTAAGTGATTTTGAAAAAACTAAGAAACATCTCATAACCATTGTATGTTGTCAGGCCTACTTCGGTGGGCTATGTCAAATGGTGAAAGAAATGTATTAGCACGTGGGCGGCCCTTCTTATATGGAATTAGTATGGTCTACCTTCCTATCCTGTACCCTAACTTCTAGACCTTGGAGATAACCAAATGAAAGTGACCTTTTACGCACAAGTGGAACTAAGAATATTTCTTCCCATCTTGAACTAGTTTAGCTAGATAGCTTATTATTGGTTTAATCCTTCTATAATTAATCATTGTTCTTAACAAAAAAAGTGTCCTAAATTTTACTAGTTATTTGGTTAGGTTTTAGGTCATAAAATTATGGGCACGACATCTCCAGTGAGTTGGTGTTCATGAATAAATATGATTCAGTGCTTAACATTAGGGATTCATGTCTCCAGTAGGTTGGTGCCTACAAACATTTGTAAAAAAATTAATTTTGTGGCTAGATTTGGACAATAGCTCCAAGTAGTCTTTTCTCTGTGGTTTTCTTTCAAAAGGGTTTCCACACAAATATGGTTTTGTGCAACTGGTATATCCTATGTAATTATTGATGTTATGAATGTTAAAGTTTAAATTAGTAAAAATTGAATAATATTGATTCACCTCCCTTCTTAGTATAAGTGTGTTTCCTATAATTGGTATAAGAGCGGGTTCCTTCTAAATAGTCTAACCACTGGAAGGTAGATCTCAAAAACACACATGGCGAGTCAAGAAGGTTTTTCCTCAAACATGGCTCCATTGTTTGATGGAACTAATTATGCCTTTTGAAGTGTAAGGATGTGCACCTATCTAATGGCTCTTGGTTTTGATATATGAAAATCTATTGTTGATGGTTATATAGTTCCAACAACTCCTCTAATAGATCAAGCCAGAAATAAAGCAAGTGAGAGAAATGCAAAGGCTATGAATGTGATCTTAAGTGGATTGTGTGAGGTAGAAGTTGTTATAGTAATGCACTGTAGTTCAACAATGGAAATTTAGGATAAGCTCAAGAACATTTTTGAACGAAATGAAAAGGTGAAGAAAGTAAAACTCCAGACACATAGAGGTCAATTTGAGAATTTAAAGCTGAAGGAGAATGAAAACGTTGCAGTCTACCTTCTCTACGTAGATGTAGTTGTAACTACCCTTAGAGGGATTGGTGAAGAAATTAAGGATAAAACTATTATGTAAAAAGTGCTAAGATATCTTCCTTTAAGATTTGATTCCAAAGTATCTGATATTAAAGAGTTAAAAAACTTAACCACCATAACAAAGGATGAACTACATGGGATTCTCACAACATATGATATGAGCATAGACATCAAATCATGCACTTTGAGTCATTATTTAGTCCCGATCTCATACTACTGTTCATATGGTTTGCAAGTGAAAGAGAGTATTAATTAACTCATGTATTTGGCCATTTTACTTTGCTTTCTATCATTACTTTTTATTTTTTGCTCATATTTTTCTATTCGGTTTTGTCATACTATGTTTTTCCCACTCTGAATGGGGTGCCTAGCCAGGACTAGGGCACCCCAGCCGCTCTGGTCCCCTCTGGGGCGCC
This sequence comes from Taxus chinensis, assembly GCA_019776745.2. Lineage (NCBI taxonomy): Eukaryota > Viridiplantae > Streptophyta > Pinopsida > Cupressales > Taxaceae > Taxus > Taxus chinensis. Next base: position 262,975 of record JAHRHJ020000821.1, read on the forward strand.
CTGATTCTCTTTGCACTTTACTCTCACCTTTTGGGCACTTTCTATCCGTTTGAGATTTCTATCTTTTTGGTGGTCGGCCTTTTCAGGGTTAATTATGAAATTAGAACAAGAGAACCATATAAATCTAAAGTTATGTGACCATAATGAGGGACCAAGCACTAAGCATCTACTATCACCATGTAGAGTTGCATCCATCAAAGGCATCTAAAGCTACATTTACATCCATCTAGCTCCATTACAACAAGGATGGTTTAACTGCATCACACTTCATAGGAGGGGAGTTTATCATTTCCATGTACACATTTACTACATTCTACATCTAGGTATTTGCTCGTTACTTCACAAAGTGCGAGTGACACAAGAGAAACCTAGGGTATGATTTACACACACACACACACCTAGAACTACATTGGGTCTGAGATGTAGTGCAGTGCTCAACTTATAAGCCCACCATTTTGGCCGTTGAGGATAGTTTGACCCCTTCATATGCATATTTTTTTTTAGGGTTTTGATGCTTTGTATGGGGTTTTATAGGTCATTCTTCCATCTCCTATTCACAATGACATTCACGCGAAAATAATAGTGACACAGGAAATACAGGCGAACATCCAGTGACACCTTAGAGGAGGTTTTACAACCTATTTTTCATAGACCAAGGTACCCAAATCTCAGACCAGGGTTTCCTCAAGTGCCCTTTTCCCTCTTTCAGGCACTGCTGTCTAGCTAGACAATCCAGATCTGCATCTTCTCGAGCTCCCGTGTGGTCATTTCCTCCTCTTGTTCAGCCGGTATCCACTATGACACAGTCCTGCGACATATGTTAATCAGCTAAGGAATTTCTAACCCTCTTTGCACATTAGGGTTTCACAATTTTTATTTTCTTAGTTTTCTTGGGTCATTATTTCAATATTTATTATTACTTCAATTCTGTTATTTTACTGCTCCTATAACATTATTGATTACACTTAGAATATTTTATATTTTAGTTTAATAATTATTGGTGAACCCCACGCTTGACACCACCTTCCGCTTAAGGCTCTATTTCTCTTCTTTGATATGGCTCAATCTTATAATAGATTTTATTGAAGCTCAGCTTATAGCCATTAATGATCATATCACTGAGCATCCCCAATATCTAGACCTGCTTTCCTATGCGCTGCTCATGAGGAAGCTAGAAAGCCTTGTGGAGCTTAATGATTATGTTGTTATTCCCACCACAGTTGCTACCTGACCGACTTGCTTATACTCTTGTCACCCATTTCTACCATTCATGTTTATCATTCCTACTCCTACTAATCACTATACCCTGCCTCTTTTTTCTCATACACGGCAACCTCCTTCCGCGGACACTCAAGATTTAGCCTCCCTTTATCACAACCTTCAAGCAAAAATTCATCAATTACAACATGCTACTTTTTATACGTCTCCATATTTAGATTCCACTCTATTATTGTATACTCCATTCATGCCCACTATATCCACTTATCTGCTTCCACCTAATTTCGGTACCCCTAACCTACCTAGTTTTAATGGCCAAGGTAACCCACAAGAGCACCTTTGAGAATTCCATGTGGCTTGTTTAGATTTTGTGGATAATCACATTCTCTTAGCTAAGATATTTCCTTGTAACCTTCATGATTATGTGGTGTGTTGGTTTTATGACCTACCTATCCATTCAGTAGTCTCTTTCACAAATCTCTCTGATGATTTCCTAACTCATTTCTCTATCAACATCGGCTCTAGATCTCTTATGCCCAACTTGCAAAACTTAAATAGTGATCTAATGAACACTTAGCAGATTATGTCTTGCGTTACAAAAACAACTTATCTAAAATGTCAAATGTTCTTATGGACTCTAAGATTTAGGAATTATTCATCTAGAGTCTACTACTGCCCCTCCAAGAAAGTGTGCTCTTTGAGACCTATCCTTCATACAATCAACTCATCATACCCTCAAGCTTTGTGAAACTAATATTTTATCCATCAGAAATATTAAGTATTAGGAACATGCATCATCATATGTACATTTTCAAAGCAAGTCAAACTTTAAGCCTTCAACGACAAAGCCTACTGACACCAAAATCACTGTCAATATGGTCGTATTACTCTTGAAGTCTAAGTTTAGTCGCAACCACCTCAGCGTACATTCACCAAATTTCCTATTATCCCACAACTCATATTACACCAAATTCTTAAAAGTAATCTTATCACACTTCCTCCACCACTTCAATTGGGTCCATCATGACCAAAATGAAGAAGTTACAATGAATTTTTTTGATGTGATTATCACCATTGTGTGGGGCACTCTACCAATAAGTGTTTCAAACTCCACACCATCATCTAAGATCTTATCAATAACAACAAGCTGGAATTTCCAAAGGCTACCGACTTCGTACCAATTAAAAAAAATCATACGCTCAAGATATTTCATAACCATCTACCACAACATGACAAGAAAATTGTTGATTCATTAGCTAATCATACTTACCGCGCACCACTTCTGCCTACGTCAGGGGCCCTTGATTTATCAGTTGCTAACACAAAAACTTCTTCACTAATCATATCCTTCTCTGAATATTATTATTATGTGGCTTTCACATCTAATCACTTACTGTATCAATGCATTTATTGGCTCACTCTCTGTCAATAATACTAAGGTTGATCTGTCATGGCTCATCAGCACATGTTCTATTCTACTTATTAATGCTATCGGTTATCCACGTTTGTAAATTTCATATGTGATAAAAAATTCATATAGTGTCATTAACCTTCATGTTATGGTAGGACCCCTTACCATGATGGAACCCTTCCTTGTCAGACAAACAATTAACAGTTATGACATGCTTCTCGACCTCAAATGGGTTCATCGGTCTAAGTCTATCATCTCTATCAATCATTTGCGAATCAAATTCATTCATATAAATCAAGTTGTTTCTATTGATGATATACCTCCATATGCTCCATAGTCATCATCTCCTCAAGCATCAATCAATACATCTCCTACCTCATCTAGAGCATTGCAATCTTATTACTTAAAGTGAAATATACTCCTAGTTCACCTAATCGTACACCAACTACATGGTCTCACCGCTCTGTTAGTCCTACACATCAGCATAGGCCCATTCCTAGGACATTTACTGCATTTTTTGTAAATCACCACCCCACTTTATTCCATGACAGTGCTTGTTACCATCGCATGTGACTTCACATAGACCTTCATCACCTTCTTGCTTGGTTTCCCATCAGTCTACATCACCTATGCATTTTGTTGCACCTACGCACTCATCATATATTCATCCCTCATATGCACATTGAATTCACTCACCAGCACAACATCTTTCTACTATACCACCACTACTACCACATGGTCATATGCCTTCGTTAGTGCCAACATCAGATGAGGGACCTTTGTCCTTCACTTTAATTGGTTATTTCATTCACTCACATGAACTCAAGGGGCATAACATTCAAACATCCCACCACCGACTTTGACTCATGTTTCATACTCACATTACCAACCTTCTAACATACACATACTCATCTACACATTAGTAAATTCACTACCCGATGACACACTCTTTTGCTTTGGTTCACACTTGACTATTGAGGGTTACCTATACACATGAATCCCACACACTGACACACATGGGGTATGTAACATCTCACATTACATACATACTACACATTTTACACATCACATGGTCGTCTCTCATCATCACATATACTATACACATCTCTTAGTATGCATTGCACTCACTACCCTATGACGCACTCTTGTCTCAAGGTCCATACTGGACTGTTGAGGGTATACATCACAAATGGAACTCATCAAACTCACACGTTCACCATTACATCTTATTTTTCTCATATGACATCCCTAGGTTAGTGACATGTGTTATAGGTTAAATGGTCACCTATTCCCTCATCTTTTAGTGGTATCCAACATAGGCTACATTACCACTTCTTTCAATCATCTCATCGTGATACACGCTTTAGGCTAAATAATCAAACGTATTCATACATAATATTTAGGTCACATATCATTGATTTTTGTAAGTTATCATGGTGATTACTTTTCATAATGTTGTAACTGCTGAAATGAAGACAAACATGTTAAGATATATTTTTGATCTTAAAGGAATGTGTTGCTAATCAGGACCCTTGTATGCTGTAATTTGTTTACTTGGGACAACAGTTATTATTGCTTGTATGTTTGCTGATGTGACAACAGATTTGTCGTATGCTTGATGAACTCTATTCGCTGATTGACAGCAAACCTTGAATCAATTCCATTGATCCAAGGTATGCTATGGCCTTCTTGTAATCGCTTTGTCGATTTACTTTTAAACCAGACTGAAGGTTGATATAAATGTACAGCACCTGATTTCAGGTATGAATATCTGGCACGTAGATGCCAATGGAAAAGGTTCGATTCTCGAACCATACACTGTTGTAACACTAGACAACGTAAGACGATAAGGGGGTTTGGATGCAAGTGGCACAAGTATGTGGAACTTGGGACGAAACGTCCTGTATAGTGTTGAAAATGAATGTCAGTCGGAAGGACTTGATTGGAAACTAATTAATTAAATAATAGGGGATTAGACCCTAACCTACCCCTAAGTTCTACCTTATACCCTAACTACTATCCTATATGGATTTTTAAATTTTATAAGGGTGAAAATAGATCTAAATCCTATTAACCTATGAACTAGGCGAATGACCTAGATATGGACACTATTAAAAATCCTAAACTAATCCTAACCTAAGGAAGGGGACGCACAGACCCATGTGGATGGAAAGGATAAGGAAGGATGGTAGGAAATTTAATAGGGCAATGAATGAGGTCCTTGCTTGGACAGCGCCAAGTTTGGCGGGAACATGGAAAAGTTAGAGGCATCCAGTTAGCCATGAGACTAAACTTTGATTTCATGCAAAATTTGAAATTTGGAACTCGCCAACCCGAGTCGGCGGTGGCGTGAGGAAAAAGGAAAAAGGCAGTGCCTTCAATGCATTAATTGTCTTGGTCTTCGCGACCAGCCTCGCCTTGGAAAGAGGATAGAGGAAATTTTGTTGATCATTGTGTTCTTTCGGGTTTTTGAAGTTGCTCTGCATTTGGTTTCTTCACGGTTCTGTCGAACCAGCTGTGTTTGATTATTATCTCTGTTTCTTTGGAAAAACTAAGGCTATTTTTGAGCCTGTAGAGGTAGGTGACTAGTTTGGGAAGCTTTACTACTGTCGCCGTGGAAGGAAACAACTCCAGTAGGCGCGGTTTTCTTCGAGCTTCAAGAAAAATTTCAGGCATGTTAAGCCCTTCTCCTTAAACTGCTTGCTTTTGCTTAATCGTCTCATTTAAACAACCCTGCTCTTCTGATGGGGGTTTTGTTTATTCGATTTTGCTGTTATGTTGAAGAGATTTTGGGCTGAGTCGTTTTCTTTGTTGTATGCGACTTGGGTATTTCTTGTAAAATGGGTAAATGAAATGGATATGTTCTTGTTGTATGAGTCTGCATTGATAGTATTGTGTATTGTTTCTATTACCCATATGGATTTGAGTTGGTGAATGTACCAACGATGTGAGTGTTGTTTTCTGAGCTCTGTGCATTCTTGTAAAAATGAAAGGATAAAAGGGTTCGATATGACCTCTGGTTTGAGCTGTCATTATAAAACAAACACAACTTGGGTGTTCTTGTTACATTTTGAAGAAAATGATTGTTTCTTTACTGAAATTATTAAGGAAACGAGTTCTTCTTCTTTCTGCTGTTTTAAATTCTGAAGGAAATGGTAATTGGGTTTCATTGAGCATTATGGGTTCGGTTTGATGGAAGTGATAGTGATATTTCGATTGTTTTCTGAGTGCTGTGTTTTTTTTGTACAAACGGAAGGATGAAATGATTCGTGTGATCTCTGATTTTGCGCTGTCATTCTAAAAAGAACTCGACTTGAGTAATTCTTGTTGTGTTTGAAGAAAATGGGTGTTTTCTTATTGAAATAATTAAAGGAATGAATTTTTCTCTCCCTGCTGTTTGAATTCTGGAAATAGTAACAATAGAGATTCACTGTACATTATAGGTTGGACTTGCTGTAGGTAACAACAAAATGCAAATTTTTGTTTATGAATTGCGTGCGTTAATGGGTATAGAAATTCGTGTGAATATTTGACAAAGCGGCTGTATAACTGTTCAGTTGGTTATAATACAGTGCAAGAAGTATGAATTCTTCTAGTACAGTAAGAGCATAGTATGCATCCTTACATTGTTTGCTCTATGATGGATACGATGTTTTACCTACATGTTTTGGTATTCGTATGTGCCTGATTGAAAGGAAGTTTTGATATGGATGATAAATTCCTTGCCTGATTGAAAGGAAGTTTTGATGAATGGATTTATTCCTTGCTGTTGGAAAAGTGAATTTCTCTTATTATTAGGATGAAAATGTGACTTGTTGTGGTTGCTGTACACTCTATATGTTGTAAAGACGTAAATGTCTGTTGAATGAATTATTTAAAAAGGGAATTATATTATGCGGAATGAATCATAATGTTGGATCATGCCTGTGCTAAATAAGCGGATATTTGGTTGTCTCAATGAGAAGAGGTAATATGATCCATCTTCCTTGTATTCGGTTATTGATTTCTTAAGTTTCACTCTGAACTGTTATCATTGATTGGTGTCTCGTTTGGATTAAATTTTCAGTACAGTCATGAGGAAAGGAAAAGGAGTGTGGATGGATAACTTGGAATAATGATCATTTCTTCTCTCATACAGTTGGAAATCTGTAATCGTTAAGGAACGAATTTTGTATTGCTTTGATTTAAGCATCTACATTTTATTGTTGTTTGCTTTTCTCATCAGTATTTGATTGCTTGAAATCAAATGAGTTGCATGAACTGAAAGGAAAGTAATTTGGTTTATATTTCAGTCAAATTTTATCCTTTGAAATTATAACTAATGAAAGGGAAAGAAATTGATAGCATTTATGTTATAACAGCAGTATTCATACTTGTGTTCCTAGTTCTTACTGATGTTGTAATCTGGAACTGTTGAAGGAAATTACTTCTTGTAATGATTATTTAGGAAAGAGGACAGTAATCCTTTGACTGATTGGGATGGTAATTAGATGATTCAGTTGTTATGCTGTTCATTCTTTTTGATACTTAATTCTTGAATGATGTTCATATTAACGTTTCATAAAAGCAGGGTTCTTTTATTGAGACAGTTAATTAAAAGCACCTCATTTTAATGACAAGTGCTTAATATGCTCAGTTCAATGAACTGACCCGTGCAAGTAATTTTGCAGATGGAACTTGAGTATAAACGAAGACATGGTTGTTTTCTGATACTTCTTTTGATTGACTGAAGATGGATTGTAATTGATAGCTATTACTCCTCTACGAGGAATTGAGAAAAGAAGAAATTACATTCTTCTATCTTATGTGTTGTAATGTTGTTTAATATAAACAAAGTCCAGTCATTTGGACTGGCAAATGTATAGATTATAAAACGGATGGATGAATACAAATACAAGTGTGATATTTTAATGACTGTATCAGTTTGATATTGTTGAATAAGTTGGGAATATAACATTATTCCTTGATTTGGAATTATTCAAATGTTCATGGATGGATTTAAAAGGAAATGACATCTATTCTTACCTAAATGCAACTTTTACGTTGAAATGTGCAATTAGTTCATACTTGGGTTAAGATGAATTTTTAATTGACATTAAAAAGGATTTAGGAAGAACATGATCTCTTAATTGAAAGGTATTCGGGATTAGCTTGAAAGCTAAGGAATATCAAATAATTTAGGAGCAGCCGAACCTCGTATTCGGACTCCGTTAATAGCCTCGAATGTTAAATTCAGAAAATAAGGATATGGGAAAAACATATCCATGGTTAACAGACCTTAACTATGTAAGGTTAAGGAGAATAAATGAATAAATTCATTTAGAATTAGACCTCGTTTAAATGACGTCTAATAAGATGGAATTCTGAATTTGTTTACAGTTGTGGAAAAACTTGGTTAAGTTTAATAGGTTAAACTTATTAAGTTTATCGGTAATGGGCTGCTTAGTCCAAGGATTAAGAAAAGAACCAAGTAGAGAAAATGCAACCCTTCGGTACGAAGGAGGAGATGCGTAGTAAGCTAGAAGACGGATTAAGTCTCTCTTAGCTACATACAACTGTAACAAGAACGAGGATAAAGGATCAGCATGGCTGCTGAAAGTTGATCTTAAATATTAAGATCATAACCAAATCACACTTGAGCTGGATGTGTACTCTCGATGGGAGGATTCCGTAGGACATTGACATACGCCAGCTACAACATGGTGTCTTCATGAAGGCGGGGCCTTCATGACGACACAATGTTATAGCTGACATATTACAATGCCCTCCCGAATTAAATCATCAAGATTACATAAGCTGGATACTAAGTTCTTGGCTGGGGATAGGAATGTGATCACGTATACGGAGTGACTCCGGAGGACTAAAGGTAACTAGACACACGGAGTCGTCTAGGGACGACACCGTATGTCTGCGTATCTTTAGTTACCATGAGTAACTTCCTATACTCGTTCATATTGCTAGTTGGGGTTAGAGTTTGACCTTAATGGGAAGGACTGGTAGAGACCAGGAAAGACCATTCTAGATAACAGACGAAGTGAGGTGAAGGACGTATTCCATTGGTGTGTATCACATCCAGGAATATGATCATGCAAAGCATGTGAAAATCTTTGGCCAAAGTATCGCAAGTGCTGGTTGCGTTGTCCTAATCACCTAGTTTAAGATGCAGGATGTCAGATGAATATCAGTAACAGATATTCAGATAGGCTTCTTAAATGGATCACTTCGATAACCGGAAACGGTAAGAGAACCTTGTATATACATTATACTATGCATGAATTAACATGAAGGATCGGTAAGTCGCCGAGTCATGAAATGAGAGATCGCTGAAACTCCGAGCCATAAAATGGGAGATCGGTAGTTCTTCGAGTCATTTACAACAGCATATGGAATCTGTTATATGATTGAATGGCACTGAATGTGTGTTCCATATTGCAAATATGTGAACAGAGAACATTAGTTTTAAAAGGAAATTGTGTGATCCAAACTGCATTATTTGGACAGAGAACAATTATTAAAACTTGAACGTGTGTTTGAATTATATAATTCATAACAGGGAACGTTGTATAAAAAAAAAAAAATTCCCTTGTTCTAGTATCTTAAAATGGGGATGTTACATCTTGGTATCATAGCTGAAGGTTGCAGCTCTTGGACCTAATGAGTCCACAATATTAATAAGGTTTACATTTTCTTATTGAACAGAAAATGGTCAGAACAAGAGGGAATGCTGCGAACAACCCATTACTGGGTGGAGAAGCAGCTACTGCTCAAAAGCTGGATGAAATCCTTGCTGCCCTACTAGATACGAGAGATCGTTTGACTGTTCTGGAACAACAGTCAATGGGCAATGAAGAGGAGGAAGAAGAAGCTGATATAAATGATCAGCCACCTCCTGTGGACAACACCAATGGAGGGAATCCGGGTGTTGATAATAGTAATGTGAATGCTCCTAATCATCCTGAAAATAAAAGGGCAAGATTAGCAGCTGAACTTACAAATGACATAAAGAGAATAAGTCCTCCAAAGTTTGATGGAACAACCCTTGGGGACGGAGCTGAGAATTGGCTCAGTGAAATGGAGAAATACTTTGCAATAAGAAACTTCTCCGAGGAGACCAAAGCGATATGGGGAGCATATCAGCTTTCTCATGAAGCATCATCATGGTGGGACAACCGTAAGGTTGAGCTGAATATTGTCGAATCAGACATAACTTGGGATCAATTTAAGGGTTACTTTAGGCAACGATGGCTGCCTCAACTCTATTTTGATAGGAAAATGACTGAATTTCAGAACTGGTCGCAAGGAAGGCTGACGGTGACAGAATACTGGGAAGGGTTTACTAAACTCCTTAAGTATGTGCCGCAGTACCAAGCTGACGAGAAGTTCAGAATACGGAAGTTCATAATGGGACTGAATCCCATCATTGGTGGCGAAGTGGATGTCCACGGCCCAACCACCATGGAAGGAATTGTCGAAAAGGCAATAAGACAGGAACAAAAATTGAGAGCAATTTCTGCTCATAGGGAAGAGATAAGGAAGAAGATTCCCAATTCTTCTTCATCTCTCACACCCAAAAGGGGGCCTTGGAAAAGGTTTGGTGTGAAAAACAAAATTTGTTGTAGATAACAACAAGAAATCTGTAATGAACAAACCTATAAATAGTGTGCGGAACAGCTTCGCAAAAGTTAGTGGCAATGGACAAAAGTCCTATGGAAGCCAGAATGATAACTTCAAAGCTGGTAACAAATTTGAGCCTAGGAAAGGGCCAGTTGGAGGATGCTTCAACTGTGGAAAGGACCACTACGTGAGTCACTGTCCTCTGAAGAAGGATGATCGCGATCAGCAGCATAGGATACACGCTGCAGTGGCTAACAGACAAGCTGAAAAGCAAGTTACGCCTATAGAAGTTCCGGGTAAGTTATTCGGTACACCTGTAGTCATACTTTTTGATACTGGAGCTACTGAATGCTTTATTTCTACTAAACTTGCAATGAAATTAAAAAGAAAGGTTGAACGAATGGATAAAACATGGACAGTGCATTATGGGAATAATGCTGTCCATACAGTCGAAATGTGCCTTTTTGGGGCAATTCTTGACTTGCCCAGTTTCTCCACCGAAGTTGACCTGTATGTCACTCCTTTAGGATCATATGATATCATTATTGGAGTTAACTGGTTGGTAGAACATAAGGCAAAGGTCGACTGTTATGAAAAACAAATTTGTTGTTTTGATGACCTGCAGAAAGCAGCAGTCATACAAGGTGTAAAACGTGAAGTTGTAGTTAGGAAACTGACAGCTATGCAACTAAAAAGGGCTAAAAATAGAGGCTGCACCTTGTATGCAGTAAAAATGATAGAAAATGCTGAGGAAGATAATGATTTCATGGAAAGATATCCATTGTTAAGGGGTTTCAGTGATGTGTTTCCGGAGGAATTGCCAGGTCTTCCACCCAAACGAGAGTTTGACTTTGCAATAGAAATCAAGCCAGGAACTGAACCCATATCTAAGGCACCTTATAGAATGACCACCCTCGAGTTGGTAGAGCTAAAGGCTCAATTACAGGAACTTTTGACTAAGGGGCTGATAAGACCGAGCGTCTCACCATGGGGAGCGCCGGTAATTTTTGTAAAGAAAAAGGATGGCACATTGAGGCTGTGCATTGATTACAGAATGTTGAACAAGGAAACTATTAAGAATCGATACCCACTTCCTAGGATTGATGATCTGTTTGACCAGATGCGAGGAGCATCAGTCTATTCAAAAATAGATCTTCGATCTGGGTATCATCAGCTGAGAATAAAGGAAGAAGATATTCATAAAACAACTTTTAGAACAAGGTACGGGCATTATGAATTCACGGTGTTACCTTTTGGGTTGACCAATGCACCTGCCGCCTTCATGAATCTGATGAACAATATTTTTCAAGAATACCTAGACAAGTTTGTGCTTGTATTCTTAGACGACATTCTTATATACTCTAAAAATGTCGAAGAGCACCAAGAACATTTAAGGATAGTGCTGGAAGTTTTAAGAAAGAGGAAGTTGTATGGTAAACTGTCTAAATGTTCCTTTTATGATGCAGAGGTGCATTATTTGGGACACGTTATAAGCAAGAATGGAATAGTTGTAGACCCTTCAAAGATCACAGCTATAACCGAGTGGCCTGCGCCTAAGAACGTGCATGAAGTGAGAAGCTTCATGGGCTTGGCAGGATATTATAGAAAGTTCGTTAAGGACTTTTCAAAAATTGCTGCCCCAATCACTTCACTGCAAAAGAAGGATAAGAAATTTGTCTGGACGGACAAATGTGAATCTGCCTTTAAAAATTTAAAGGAACAGTTAACTACAACACCTATTTTAACTGTACCAGACCCAAATGGAAATTTTATGGTTGTAACGGATGCATCGGGAGAAGGCCTTGGAGGTATTCTGTTACAGAATAACCATGTCATAGCTTATGAAAGCAGAAAGCTTAAGTTACATGAACAAAATTATGCTCCACATGACCTAGAGCTCGCTGCCATTGTTCATGCACTTCAAATGTGGAGGCATTACCTTTTAGGCAAACCTTTTGAGTTAAAAACTGACCATCTGGGGTTGAAGTATATTTTTACTCAGCCAAATCTGAATGCAAGGCAGCGAAGATGGTTAGAATTTCTGTCTCAGTATGATTTTGATATAAGCTACATCAAAGGCAAGGAAAATAGAGTGGCAGATGCTCTGAGTCGAAGGAAGCATATCTCTGCTCTTATAACGTTAAGAACTCAGTTTAAGGATGAGGTGAAAGATGCCTTGGAATCAGATCCTTATTTCCAGCAAGTCAAAACAGCACTTGCTGCAGATCCAAAGGATGTCAGGTATAAAGGATTTCGTTTCGACAATGAAGGAATTCTGAGGTTTGAAAACAGGGTATATATACCTTTGGCAAATGACTTAAGAAGGAAATTGTTAACTGAATTTCATAATTCACCTTTTTCTGGACACCCTGGCATTACGAAAATGCTTGCTGATCTTAAGCAACAATACTTCTGGAAGGGAATGAAAAAGGATGTGGTGGAATTTGTAACACACTGCTTAGAATGTCAGCGTGTTAAGGTGGAACATATGCATCCCGCTGGATTATTGTATCCCCACAGCATTCCACAGTACAAATGGCAAGTGATAACGATGGATTTCGTTCAAGGATTGCCTATGTCAAGAAATAAGCATGATATTATCCTGGTTGTCGTCGACAAATTAACCAAAGTGGCACACTTCATTGCTGGTAATTTGAAAGACGATGCACCAGTGTTAGCAAGAAGATTTGTACATGAAATTTTCAGATTGCATGGAATACCCGAATTAATCATATCAGACAGAGATCCGAGGATGACATCAAGGTTTTGGCAAACGCTTAATGCGGCCTTGGGAACTAAATTAAACTTCAGCTCTGCATATCATCCGGAGACGGATGGACAGACCGAGAGAGTTAATCAAGTTTTAGAGGACATGTTAAGAATGTATTGCATGGACCAGCAGTATAAATGGGAGGAATACCTTCCGCTGGTTGAATTTGCCTACAATAATACATACCATGCCTCTTTAAAAATGGCGCCCTTTGAAGCATTGTATGGAAGAAAATGCAGAACCCCTGTCAGCTGGGACAACGTAGAGGACAGAGAGGTAATTGGGCCAGAAATCCTTACGGAAATGGAACAACAAATCAAAATGATTCGGGAACATCTTAAGGAGGCTGCCAATAGGCAAAAGAGTTATGCAGACTTAAAGCGGGTTGATAGGAATTATAAACTGGGAGAGAAGGTCTTTCTTCGGGTTAAGCCGAAAAAGAGCTCAATAACTTTTGGCAAGGCTGCCAAGTTGTCGCCACGATACGTGGGACCTTTTGAAATTGTTGAAATAATCAACCCTGTAGCTTATCGTCTAGCATTACCTCCTGCTTTATCACAAATGCATGATGTTTTTCATATTTCTTTGCTTAAGAAATACGTAACAGATTTATCACATGTGCTGAATTGGAATTCCTTGCAGGTCCAAGACCCAGGAATAATCGTGGTTAAGCCCATTCGAGTGCTGGGAACTCGCCAGTTGTACTTAAGAAATCGCGAAGTGAATCAATGTAAGGTCCAGTGGGACCAGTTTAGCGAAGAAAGTGCAACTTGGGAAAATCTCGAAGAAATGAGATCTGCTTTTCCATACTTGTTTGATCGAAATTGAAATTCAAAAAACTGATAATTCTACCAAATTTAGACAATTATTGGTCTATTTTACAGTTGTCTTAAAACACTGTTTTAAAGAGTGAATCTGTTTTTGGTATGAACTTATGAATGGAAGGACAATAACTGAATTTTGTCCTAGAAACTCCTTGAATTGGTTAATTTGATCATCGGGACGATGATTCTTTAAGAAGGGAGGAATGTAACGCCTTGATTTTTGTAAGTTATCATGGTGATTACTTTTCATAATGTTGTAACTGCTGAAATGAAGACAAACATGTTAAGATATATTTTTGATCTTAAAGGAATGTGTTGCTAATCAGGACCCTTGTATGCTGTAATTTGTTTACTTGGGACAACAGTTATTATTGCTTGTATGTTTGCTGATGTGACAACAGATTTGTCGTATGCTTGATGAACTCTATTCGCTGATTGACAGCACACCTTGAATCAATTCCATTGATCCAAGGTATGCTGTGGCCTTCTTGTAATCGCTTTGTCGATTTACTTTTAAACCAGACTGAAGGTTGATATAAATGTTGCAGCACCTGATTTCAGGTATGAATATCTGGCACGTAGATGCCAATGGAAAAGGTTCGATTCTCGAACCATACACTGTTGTAACACTAGACAGCGTAAGACGATAAGGGGGTTTGGATGCAAGTGGCTCAGGTATGTGGAACATGGGACGAAATGTCCTGCATAGTGTTGAATATGAATGTCAGTCGGAAGGACTTGATTGGAAATTGATTAATTAAGTATTAGGGGACTAGACCCTAACCTACCCCTAAGTTCTACCTTATACCCTAACTACTATCCTATATGGATTTTTAAATTTTATAAGGGTGAAAATAGATCTAAATCCTATTAACCTATGAACTAGGCGAATGACCTAGATATGGACACTATTAAAAATCCTAAACTAATCCTAACCTAAGGAAGGGGACGCACAGACCCATGTGGATGGAAAGGATAAGGAAGGAAGGTAGGAAATTTAATAGGGCAATGAATGAGGTCCTTGCTTGGATAGCGCCAAGTTTTGCGGGAACATGGAAAAGTTAGAGGCATCCAGTTAGCCATGAGACTAAACTTTGATTTCATGCAAAATTTGAAATTTGGAAATTCGCCAACCCGAGTCGGCGGTGGCGTGAGGAAAAAGGAAAAAAGGAAGAGCCTTCAATGCATTAATTGTCTTGGTCTTCGCGACTAGCCCGCCTTGGAAAGAGGATAGAGGAAATTTTGTTGGTCATTGTGTTCTTTCGGTTTTTGAAGTTGCTCTGCATTTGGTTTCTTCACGGTTCTGTCGAACCAGCTGTGTTTGATTATTATCTCTGTTCTTTGGAAAATCATAAGGCTATTTTTGAGCCTGTAGAGGTGGTGACTGTTTGGGAAGCTTTACTACTGTCGCCGTGGAAGGAAACAACTCCAGTAGGCACGGTTTTCTTCGAGCTTCAAGAAAAATTTCAGGCATGTTAAGCCCTTCTCCTTAAACTGCTTGCTTTTGCTTAATCGTCTCATTAAAACAACCCTGCTCTTCTGATGGGGGTTTTGTTTATTCGATTTTGCTGTTATGTTGAAGAGATTTTGGGCTGAGTCATTTTCTTTGTTGTATGCATAATTATTGAGATGACTTGGGTATTTCTTGTAAAATGGGTAAATGAAATGGATCTGTTCTTGCTGTATGAGTCTGCATTGATAGTATTGTGTAATTGTTTCTATTACCCATATGGATTTGAGTTGGTGAATGTACCAATGATGTGAATGTTGTTTTCTGAGCTCTGTGCATTCTTGTAAAAATGAAAGGATAAAAGGGTTCGATATGACCTCTGGTTTGAGCTGTCATTATAAAACAAACACAACTTGGGTGTTCTTGTTACATTTTGAAGAAAATGATTGTTTCTTTACTGAAATTATTAAGGAAATGAGTTCTTCTTCTTTCTGTTGTTTTAAATTCTGAAGGAAATGGTAATTGGGTTTCATTGAGCATTATGGGTTCAGTTTGATGGAAGTGATAGTGAGATTTAGATTGTTTTATGAGTGCTGTGTTTTTTTTTGTACAAACGGAAGGATGAAATGATTCGTGTGATCTCTGATTTTGCGCTGTCATTCTAAAAGAACTCGACTTGAGTAATTCTTGTTGTGTTTGAAGAAAATGGGTGTTTTCTTATTGAAATAATTAAAGGAATGAATTTTTCTCTTCCTGCTGTTTTAATTCTGAAAATAGCAACAATAGAGCTTCACTGTACATTACAGTTTGGACTTGCTGTAAGTAACAACAAAGTGCAAATTGTTATTTATGAACTGTGTGCATTAAAGGGTATAGAAAGTCATGTGAATATTTGAAAAAGCGGCTGTATAACTGTTCAGTTGGTTATAATACAATGAAAGAAGTATGAATTCTTCCAGTACAGTAAGAGCATAGTATGCATCCTTACATTTGTTTGCTCTATGATGGATACGATGTTTTACCTACATGTTTTTGGTATTCGTATGTGCCTGATTGAAAGGAAGTATTGATATGGATGATAAATTATTCCTTGTTGAATTCTGAATGGTTTTATTCCTTGCTGTTGGAAGGTGAATTCTGAATGGATTTATTCCTTGTTGTTGAAAAGTGAATTGTCTTATTATTAGGATGAAAATGTGACTTGTTGTGGTTGCTGTACACTCTATATGTTGTAAAGACGTAAATGTCTGTTGAATGAATTATTAAAAAGGGAATTATATTATGCAGAATGAATCATAATGTTGGATCATGCCTGTGCTAAATAAGCGGATATTTGGTTGTCTCAATGAGAAGAGGTAATATGATCCATCTTCCTTGTATTCGGTTATTGATTTCTTAAGTTTCACTCTGAACTGTTATCATTGATTGGTGTCTCGTTTGGATTAAATTTTCAGTACAGTCATGAGGAAAGGAAAAGGAGTGTGGATGGATAACTTGGAATAATGATCATTTCTTCTCTCATACAGTTGGAAATCTGTAATCGTTAAGGAACGAATTTTGTATTGCTTTGGTTTAAGCATCTACATTTTATTGTTGTTTACTTTTCTCATCAGTATTTGATTGCTTGAAATCAAATGAGTTGCATGAACTGAAAGGAAAGTAATTTGGTTTATATTTCAGTCAAATTTTATCCTTTGAAATTATAACTAATGAAAGGGAAAGAAATTGATAGCATTTATGTTATTACAGCAGTATACATACTTGTGTTCCTAGTTCTTACAGATGTTGTAATCTGGAACTGTTGAAGGAAATTACTTCTTGTAATGATTATTTAGGAAAGAGGACAGTAATCCTTTGACTGATTGGGATGGTAATTAGATGATTCAGTTGTTATGCTATTCATTCTTTTGATACTTAAATTCTTGAATGATGTTCATAGTAGCGTTTCATAAAAGCAGGGTTCTTTTATTGAGATAGTTAATTAAAAGCACCTCATTTTAATGACAAGTGCTTAATATGCTCAGTTCAATGAACTGACCCGTGCAAGTAATTTTGCAGATGGAACTTGAGTATAAACGAAGACATGGTTGTTTTCTGATACTTCTTTTGATTGACTGAAGATGGATTGTAATTGATAGCTATTACTCCTCTACGAGGAATTGAGAAAAGAAGAAATTACATTCTTCTATCTTATGTGTTGTAATGTTGTTTAATATAAACAAAGTCCAGTCATTTGGACTGGCAAATGTATAGATTATAAAACGGATGGATGAATACAAATACAAGTGTGATATTTTAATGACTGTATCAGTTTGATATTGTTGAATAAGTTGGGAATATAACATTATTCCTTGATTTGGAATTATTCAAATGTTCATGGATGGATTTAAAAGGAAATGACATCTATTCTTACCTAAATGCAACTTTTACGTTGAAATGTGCAATTAGTTCATACTTGGGTTAAGATGAATTTTTAATTGACATTAAAAAGGATTTAGGAAGAACATGATCTCTTAATTGAAAGGTATTCGGGATTAGCTTGAAAGCTAAGGAATATCAAATAATTTAGGAGCAGCCGAACCTTGTATTCGGACTCCGTTAATAGCCTCGAATGTTAAATTCAGAAAATAAGGATATGGGAAAAACATATCCATGGTTAACAGACCTTAACTATGTAAGGTTAAGGAGAATAAATGAATAAATTCATTTGGAATTAGACCTCGTTTAAATGACGTCTAATAAGATGGAATTCTGAATTTGTTTACAGTTGTGGAAAAACTTGGTGAAGTTTAATAGGTTAAATTGATTAAGTTTATCGGTAATGGGCTGCTTAGTCCAAGGATTAAGAAAAGAACCAAGTAGAGAAAATGCAATCCTTCGGTACGAAGGAGGAGATGCGTAGTAAGCTAGAAGACGGATTAAGTCTCTCTTAGCTACATACAACTGTAACAAGAACAAGGATAAAGGATCAGCATGGCTGCTGAAAGTTGATCTTAAATATTAAGATCATAACCAAATCACACTTGAGCTGGATGTGTACTCTTGATGGGAGGATTCCGTAGGACATTGACATACGCCAGCTACAACATGGTGTCTTCATGAAGGCAGGGCCTTCATGACGACACAATGTTATAGCTGACATATTACAATGCCCTCCCGAATTAAATCATCAAGATTACATAAGCTGGATACTAAGTTCTTGGCTGGGGATAGGAATGTGATCACGTATACGGAGTGACTCCGGAGGACTAAAGGTAACTAGACACACGGAGTCGTCTAGGGACGACACCGTATGTCTGCGTATCTTTAGTTACCATGAGTAACTTCCTATACTCGTTCATATTGCTAGTTGGGGTTAGAGTTTGACCTTAATTGGAAGGACTGGTAGAGACCAGGAAAGACCATTCTAGATAACAGACAAAGTGAGGTGAAGGACGTATTCCATTGGTGTGTATCACATCCAGGAATATGATCATGCAAAGCATGTGAAAATCTTTGGCCAAAGTATCGCAAGTGCTGGTTGCGTTGTCCTAATCACCTAGTTTAAGATGCAGGATGTTAGATGAATATCAGTAACAGATATTCAGATAGGCTTCTTAATTGGATCACTTCGATAACCAGAAACGGTAAGAGAACCTTGTATATACATTATACTATGCATGAATTAACATGAAGGATCGGTAAGTCGCCGAGTCATGAAATGAGAGATCGCTGAAACTCCGAGCCATAAAATGGGAGATCAGTAGTTCTTCGAGTCATTTACAGCAGCATATGGAATCTGTTATATGATTGAATGGCACTGAATGTGTGTTCCATATTGCAAATATGTGAACAAAGAACATTAGTTTTAAAAGGAAATTGTGTGATCCAAACTGCATTATTTGGACAGAGAACAATTATTAAAACTTGAACGTGTGTTTGAATTATATAATTCATAACAGGGAACGTTGTATAAAAAAATAAAAAATAAATAAAAAAATTCCCTTGTTCTAGTATCTTAAAATGGGGATGTTACATTTACTCTTGCTTGCACTTGCTCTTACATGTTTACTTTACTACACATGTTAGATAGATCTCTTATATGTCATTATCTTTACCATATACACATGCACGTTCATGTCCTTTTCTAGTTGTGATTGCAGATATAGAGCTTCTACATGCAACACCAATGCTTGATACACTACCTTATGGGGTCATCCACATTTGTACACTACAGGTGCTATTGTTTCATTTTGTACTTAGAACTTTCCATTATCAGGTTATAGATGCTTTGACATACTTGTTATTGTTTTAACATGCTAATGGCTGCTTTATGTGCAATATTTATTATTTAGGGATATTTTCTTCCATATTTGTTTATTACAATGTATGGTATTTCCTGTTATTGTTTGCGGGATTTCCCTTTGTTTAGTGTTCACAATTGTTTGTTTTTTTGTGGCCATTATGACCTTGAGTGTCTTGCAACACCGTGAGTGGTGTGTCCCATGTTTTGCAACCCACTTTGTGCATAATACATTATATTTTTGAGTGTTTATATTATCTGCTTATGTTTTAGCATACACATTGTTTTTTTTTGGCTTAGACTCATTTGCTACATGCATATTCATACTAACACTTGTTTTCTCACACCATTTGTTTACATGTGCCTTGGTATTTACCAAGAACATTCCCTTCCCCCTACAGGGCAGAGTTTCAGTATATATAGGTGGTCCTCTTTTGGGGGCCGCATCCTCCTATCCATGACATCGTATGCACCCCCAAAGAGGGGGGCCTCATTTGGGTTTACACACTCCACACAATACCGGTACAGTCCAGTTTATAGTTTTTGGTGCATCACACAGTGGGTTATTGAGTGAGTGGGTTTAGATTAGTCTATGAACCCCATACACAACAAATTATATAGGGAATATTGTTCTTAGCATTCTGGGGAGCAGTTCCAGGTTGGAGGAACATTAGAATTTCTCCCTAGAATTCTTCAGCCAGTGGCGTTAGATTGCCCAAAAAAACTAGACAATACAAAGATCTCTTCACCAATCTTAGGGAAGCAATTATATGTTGGAGAATCACACAAATTTCTCCCTACACTTATTCAGCCACAATGGTATGATATTTCCTAAAAAAATTGCACTTCACCAACAGTTACACGATATCCTTTTTACACCCTTTTTCTCATCACATATCAGGTGCACATATTCCTTTTTGATTTTCATACTTTCATTATAGTATTTTTACTATATGCATGCATTTTTTCACATGGTTTTCACACATATACATATGTATTTGACTACCTGATCATCTTATCCTTTGCAAGTCCATTTGTATGGGAAGCAAGCAGTCAACAACAAAAATGACGTCAAAAATAACACCACACACAACACACTAACATGCAGGTACTTCAAACACATTGGCATCCACACAAGCACTTCTACCCTAGGTTCACTCTCACCACTTTTACATATTAGTCTCCATGCTCCATCTTTTTGTCACTCAACGCTTTTGTCTAGTTCTTTGACACATTTGCTACATCACTCTACATGGATTATCAGGTACACATCTCTATTTACTTTATGTTACCGAGATTTTCACTCACCAACATAAAGTGGGGGAAAGTGTAGACACAAAATCACACACTTTGAGTCATTATTTAGTCCCAGTCTCATACCATTGTTCATATGGTTCTCAAGTAAAAGAGAGTACTAATCAACCCATGTCTTTAAACCATTTTACTTTACTTGCTATCACTATTTTTGATCTTTTCCCCATATTTTCCCAATCAGTTCTGTCAAACTATCTTTTTTCCCACTCTGACTAGGGTGCTCAGCCAAGACTGGGCACCCCAGGTGCCCTGGTCCCCTTTAGGGGCGCCCTGATCCTCTTTGCACTTTACTCTCACCTTTTGGGCACATTCTAGCCATTTGAGATTTCTATCTTTTTGGTGGTTAGCCTTTTCAGGGTTAATTACAAAATTAGAACAAGAAAACCATATAAATATCCAGTTATGTGACCATAATAAGGGACCAAGCACTAAACATCTAATATCACCATCTAGAATTACATCCATCAAAGGCATCTAAAGATACATTTGCATCCATCTAGCTCCATTACAAGGCACACAAGGCTAGTTCAACTACATCACACTTCATAGGAGGGGAGTCTATTTTTTCCGTGCACACATTTACTACATTCTACATCTAGTTATTTTCTCGCTACTTCACAAAGTGTGACTGACACAAGAGTAACCTAGGGCACGATTTACACACACACACACACCTAGAAATACATTGGGTTTGAGATGTAGTGCAACGCTTAGTTATAAGCCCACGGTTGTGGCCGTTGAGGACAATATGACCCCTTCATATGCATCTTTCTTTTTTTAATGTTTTAATGCTTTGTTTGGGGTTTTGTAGGAGATTCTTCCATCTCCTATTCATAACAACATCTGAAACAGTTCAACGACATTCCCACGATAGGAAGCAAACATAGGAAAACATCCAAAGACACCATGGATGAGGTTTACAAAGCTTTTTCAGAGACTAGGGTGCCTAGATTGTAGACCAGAGCACTCTAAGAGCCATTTCCCCTCTTCTAATCCAGCCAGACAGTCCATATCTACATCTTCTCGAGCTCTTGTGTGGTCGTTTCCTCCTCCTGTTTATCCGGTCTCCACTACAACACAATCCTATGACATCTACTAATCAGCTAAGGCCTTTCTAACCCTCTTTGCACATTAGGGTTTTCATAAATCATTTGCTTAGTTTTTTTGGTTATTATTTCAGTATTTTTTTACTTCATTTATTCACCCCCTTTTTATTGCTCATATAACATTAGATTACACTAGAATTTTTCAAAGTAATTCATTGTAGTTCGGTAATGGAAATTTGGGATAAGCTCAAGAACATTTTTAAAGGATATGAAAAGGTGAAGAAAGAAAAAAATCCAAACACATAGAGGTCAATTCGAGAGTTTAAAGTTGGAGGATCAAAAAAAACATTGCAGCCTACCATCTTTGCGTGGATGTAGTTATAAATACTATTAGAGGGATTAGTGAAGAAATTAAGGATGAAACTATTGTGTAAAAAGTGCTAATATGTATTCTTCTAAGATTTGATGACAAAGTATTTGCTATTGAAGAGTTGAAAGACTTAACCATCCTAACAATGAATGAAATGAATGGGATTCTCACAACATATGAGATGAGAACTAAAGGCAATAAATCTTAAAAATGAGATGTTGCATTCAAAGCATCAAAGAAGTTGAAAAGAAAAAAAATTGAACCGCATGATTACTCCAACAATGAGTTAGATGAAGAAGAAGCTCACTTTGTCAAAAGGTTGAAGAAATGGTTTGGAAAATATAAAGGTAAGCTTCCATTTAAATGTTTTGATTGTGTTGAAATAGGACAATATGAAAACAAACTCCCATATAAAAACAAAGATGATAAAGAAAAAACACAACTTGAAGGAGAGTAACATGTGTTAGCAATCTAAGAAAAACCACAAGCAAAGAAGATCTGAAAGTAAGAAGAATCTCTACAAGTACAAGAAAAACCCCTATACTAAGGAAGAAAGTAACTCATCTGAAGAAAGTGATGAAAGTATCTTTGTTAGTGATAAAGATGAATCACTACTCATGGCCGTAGAGATTAAAGAAAGCAAAGAAGATATGGATTCAGAATACGAAGAAGATACTGAATTTGAAGCTGAAGTGGATCTTGAAGCATAACTTATTTCTTCCCTAGAAAAACTCAAGATTATGAGAAAGAAAAATCAGAAACAAAAATAACAATTTCAGAAACAAGAAGATGAGTATGGTGCCTTAAAATCAAATCCGACACATGATCTTGAAGAATCTAAAAAAATCATCATTGATCTAAAAATTCAACTAGAAGAGATGAATAAGATGGATGAGGATGTGAGAACAAAGTTGAAACAGAAAGAAGAAGATTGTGAGAAACTTGAATGTGAAGTTGTTTCCTTAATAAAGGAACTTGAGAAATCAACTACCAAGTTGAAAATATGTCTCAAATTTGAAGTTTTATAAAATATTATCAATAATCAAATATCACCATTTATCAAAAATGTCTTAGCTACAATGAGAATTTTGTAAAATAAGATCTTAAAGAGTTTCTAAAGATGACAAGTCTAGAAAAATCAAGAAGCTTTGCAGATGCTCGTAAAAGTTCTTCCAGAGAATGAGAAAAACAAAAGGAATATGTGCATGATCCTTAATATACAAGCACTTCAAATGAAAAACAACAGGGAAGGAAGTCATGTTCCACAAAATAACAATACTCCTCCAAAGGGAAACAAGGATACATCAAGAAGATAATTTCCTCCAAGGAAACATTATAAAATCAAGTTTCAAATTTTCTTTTATGGTTATTGTTTTTCATGTTATCAGTTTGATCATAGGGAAAAAAACTATAGATCTGATGCAAGGAGTGTTAATAGGAAGAAAAAATGCAAATTCACATGTCTTAAAAAAGAAACTACAAATCATTTGCATTTTAAAAATGACTTTTAATATTGAATGTCATAAGTGTCAGAAAATTAAGCATAAAAACTTGTATTTGTAGAAGTTGGTTTGTGGAATCTACCAGGTAGGTTGAAAATGAGGTAACCAAAGACAATCAGAAGGTTGAAGAGTTAACAAAATTTGGAAGGTGAAACAGGAGA
The DNA here is from genome assembly GCA_019776745.2 of Taxus chinensis. NCBI lineage: Eukaryota > Viridiplantae > Streptophyta > Pinopsida > Cupressales > Taxaceae > Taxus > Taxus chinensis. The sequence continues at coordinate 286,937 of JAHRHJ020000821.1, forward strand.
AAGAAATAAACAAAGAAAAATCAGTTATTGTTTAGACAACATTTCATGTACAGAATGAAGAAAATTAGTGGTACATTGATAGTGGTTTCTCAAGCCATATGATTGGAGATAAAAGTAAGTTTCTCACTCTGAAAAAGGTAAATAGAGGTCCTATAAAATTTGAAGACAATTCCACTACAATAATTTTAGGTAAGGGTACCATTATCTTGAACAATGGTAAAGAAAAAAATTAAAAATGTCTTATAGTATGTTGAAGGAATAAAGCATAATATTGTGAGTGTGAGTCAAATGAGTGATATGTGATATATAGTAACATTTGATGCTAGTGGATGTTGAATTTCAGAAAGTCAATGTAAAAGGAAGGTTGTTGCTGATGCATGCATAGACAAAAAGTAATATTTATATTCTTGGTGAGATTAAATGTGAAAAGTGTACTACATTGGGAAAATTTGATGAGAGCTATGGTTGTGGAATAGAAGAATGGCTCATATGAACTTTAATAATATAGTAAATATTAGTTCTAAACAAGCTGTTAGAGACATGCCAGATATTACTAAACCAAAAAATATCATATACAAACAATGTTATTTTAGAAATCAGATAAGATCCTCGTTCACTAGACAAAGGAGTACTCAACTAGCAAGGTTACTATAACTCATGCATACTTATCTCTTGTTGACCAACAGAGAACTCAAAAAATTCAAGGTGAGAGTTATTTCATGTTATTTATTTGATGATTAGACTAGAATGACATGGGTTACTTCTCTAAGATAAAATTCTGTTTTGACCTTAAGCCTCAACGATAATGTTTGAGGTATTAAGAAGTTCACCTTGGTTGTTAAGGACGTGCAAGCAGAAAAGTAAATTAAAGATGTTGAATAAATGGACAAGGAGGAGAATGTAACTTCACATATCAATCCTCATATAGTATTGTGAATGTCATGGATCTCAAAATAGTTTACATTAGTCTCATGCACCCTCATCCTCTCTCTACTATTTTATATGTCATACATCCTATTAGGTACACACATCTCTCTCATATGGCACACTATATTCATTTGATTAAGTATAATAAATATATTTCTTACAAAATAAACCAAAAGACACTTATTTTTGTCGTGACCCTATCAAATTATGCCACACTATGTTCCTAGTCTTCTCTGATTTATGGATCTGGATAGGATTCTACGGATTTCTCATGTGTTTAACGGTTTTATCTATTTCGCGCCTTGCTCAACACAAGTTCCAACATGGCAAAAAGAAACGACCAAACATCTCGAATAAATAAGATAAACACAACAAAGGTAGTAATTTTTTTTTGTTTAAAGTTATTTAGTTTTTCGGTTAGAATTACCTCTAAAAAAACTAATGTGACTAAGTCGCAACAAATGGTGAAGGGGTGCCAAACCACAACTATGAACAACATAGAGGATTAAATCAATTTTCGCATTGTTATTTACAAACACAATTTCAAACCTAAGGGATGGATAGTCGACGTAACATCCACTTCCACGAGTTAAACAATTTATGATTATTTTAATAAGCATTGACGATACACCTATCATGATGGCAGTATGGTCAAAACTCCACTTGTGATACAACTTATCGCACGGGAAAGATGGGTGAGTTCAAGAGTTTAAAGTTTGGCAAGTTATAATTGTTTCGAAAATGATCAAGGGTTTTTTTTACGGGAAGTCAAAATAACCATTACAGTCATGGGTCCCATTTTCCTCCAAAATGGGCCCATGCCCTCAAATAATAATACACGAGTTAAATAAAAGATTTAATTTATTTAAATATCCGCTAAGGAATCCCACCAATAAAAGCTAAGTCAATTATAAAAATTAAGCCATTTAAATTAAATTTACCCATCAAGTTAAAATCACCCAAAATAACCTAAGTCACTAATTAATATAACTATATTAAAACATCATATTAAAATTTCAACACTCCCAACACCGAAGTTGTATGCACACTCAACCATAGCCCTAGGATCTGATTTAATCTCCACCGTAGGATTAAATCTAACCTAAAATCAAAAAGGTGAGGATATATTTGTAAAACCTAAGTTTTAATTCATTTCTTTCTCCTTCCCCATTTGGGTCTATCTTTTTTTTTTCAGGTATGGAGAGATCAAGAGGATTTTAAGCATTCAGGGTTTCAATATCAAGCTTCTCATTTGTTCAACAATGGTAAATCAAAAAGATCTGCAAATTTGTATATTTTCATTGTTATTGATTTATTGTTTTTTATTTTGAAGAGCCCATGACCAAGGTAAGATTCATGAGAAATCTTATTTATTTTATATTGAACTGAAGATACATTTTATCAAATGTATATATGTATATATATTTCTCCTTGTACATATATGTGTGTACAACATACATAAAGGGTTGGTTGTATTAGAATTGTTTTTAGTAACCCGTAATGAAATTAAGCCTAAAGGATGGGGCTAAAGTTAGGGTCGAGCGGCTTGAGTGTGTGACATAGACGGCCCCTTGGTCGTGTGTTACATTGTGGAGGGAGGGTTGTGGCCCATGCCACAACCGTGGGATATGGCATGCACCACAAACCTCATCCATAGGGTTTAGCCAAAGAGTGTGGGGACGGGTGGGACAGTTGTCCCACCCACCGACCCCCCCATACTTTCATTCTTCTCTTTTCTTAACAAAGGCATTCCATTTCTTAATCATATGGCACTTTTTTTTCTTTTAATATAACAAAACCATTTTACTTTGAAAATATCTCTTGGAATAAAATTCATTTCATTTACTAAAACAATGTTTAATCTTACTTTATATAATGTGTATATTTCTGAGATAATCATTCTGTGTTTTTTTTTTCAATACAAATAGTCATTTTTATGGAATACCCAGATCCAACATAAGTTTTGCTAACTTGTTTAGTGGAAAGGCATCATTTTAAATCTGATACATATTGTTTGTTTACTAAACACAGTCAATGTTATCAAGATAAGCAGAAATATAGAAAGAAGATGGTTTCTTTGAACAATAACATATGTAGTTAAATATACAGATGAAAAGGATTATTTCCAAGTTACATAAAAAGAATATCTTGTTGATTTTTAAACCAGAATTACAATAGAAGTTCATAATTAAACTTAGAAACAAGAGGAAATATTTAAGCATGGAATTTCAATATTAATACAGTTTGACATTTAGATTATAACAACCCTTTTTTTTTCAAAAAATACAATGGTAATAAACAACAGATATCTGAATGCATATAATTTCCTTTCCTTTTGCACATGATAAACACTATCAAAATGAAGCTATTATTTCCATATTTCAAGTAAGAAGAGGAGGATAATTCCATTCCATACATTTAATCATTTCTTCATTTCCTAAGTTAAATTCTTCATTCCAAAAGAAGAATACACAAATCAGATATTAAAATGAGGTATTTTATAACCTGTAACTTTAAGTAACCTTTAACAATTGCAACAACATTTCCAACCATGGTTTCAACCATTCAATTTACATGTCATAACAACTATAACAGAATAATTTTCTCCTTTTCATAATGAAAGAATATGATAAAATGCAAGCACTACAAGCCCTCCTCACAAGAGGAGACAACATGCCAAATTTTTGGCTCAAAATACAAATAATGTTACAACTCCAAAATTACAACTCTGCATCATCTAGGCCACTCCATTTAGCTCCAAAACAACAATGAAAAGGGTCTTCAAATCACAAGAAAAAATGTCTGGTTGACCACCCAACCAATTGGCATCATTACATGCCACCAAGGAGTCCAAGGTGGCATGCTAGCCTCCCCCCAAGCCCATGGGAAAGAGGTAACACACTTCACTTAGCACATAGGAAATATTTAGGTGCACACAACATTTCAAACTTCATTTAAAATCTTTCAAACAAACAATGCAAAAAGAAAACTTGCTAAGAAGCTTCATGCTTCTAGCTTTGGGAAGAGGGGATGGGAATCCCAAATTCATGTTACCATATAACCATGCAAAAACAACCATAAAATCCCTTATCTCTCCATGTTTTTAACAACTCCTTATCTCTTCAAATCTCCCCTTATCTCTCCAAAACTCCCCCAAGAAGGCTTTTCAAACTTTAAAGTTTCCTTCTTGAGGGTAGGGATGAATTTCCAACCCAAATGGAAATCCATCCCTACCTACAAACCAAATGTAGGAGGGTTCCCAAATAGAGAGGAGGAAAATTCCTCCCTCTTCCCATACAATCTCCAAAAACCCACACCCCTCAAGGGTGGGTGGAGCAACAATGAAAACAACACAACATGCATTTTCCACAATTAACCATACACAAACATGCAAGGAAAAATCAAGTGAAACATAAGTATGCAAGATCCTACCTTGTACTCCACAAGCCAAATCCAAGAATGCTTTCCAAAAGAGTTCAAGTCTCCACCAAGCTTCCAAGCTTTCCCCCAAAAATGTCCAAGCAAAGAACCCCATCCCAAAGGAAGTGAGGGGTTAAAAAGGAAAGAAGCTACCCAAGACAAGTAATGGGAGGGTGAAAAATGTCACCCCCCACCAAAATCAAATCCAATCCCCTTGCCACAAAAATGCACCAAAGTAAAATGAAGGGAAAATCAAAATTAGCCCAAAGCAATCATGAGAGGATTTCCCAAAATCCCATACATTCCCAAAATCAAAGTTCCCATAATATGAAGTGTGTGGTGAGTGGAAAAATGAGCCAATGGGCCTCATTTGCATTGAAAAGAGCCCACCCACCCATAGGGATGGGGGTTAGGGCCTCTTTTCCATGCAAATGAGGTCCCTTGCTTGTCATTTACCCTTCCTAAATGACACATTTTTCCCAAATCCGAGTTTGGTAAAAAGGTGGCATTTAGGAGGGGCAATTAGGCTCACCTAATCTATGATTAGGTGGCCTAATTCCACCAAACCCAACACATCATCCCAAAACCAAAAGTAGATGTTAGAACCACATGAAAAGGGGTAAAATTTAACATTAGCTAGCAATAAACCAAGGGAACATAAGAAATTAACAAATAGCTAAGCAGCATAATAATTCATCACCATGATAGAAGGAAAAGTTAGGCTAACAAATTCAAACCAAAGTAAGCCAACATAACATGGCACAATATGAGAAAGGGATGTCGTAATCGATAAGAAGAAGAGGTTTGATCATTAGGTCTTTTGTGCTAGTTGATGTGTGTTCCCTGAATCCCACGTTATTCTCATGATAATTTCCTGTCACTTCTACACACTCAATGCAAACCTCATATCTGCCCAATATGATAAAAAAATACAACACTATCATATACATCACAATCAACATCCATACAAGTCATGTTAAACTAACAGTATATCATAACATGAATCATCTACTGAATGAAATGATATAACATCATATATTTGATATGGATCCAATATCAATACAAAATCATGTCCATAATAACTCATGATATCATCGTCATAACATAATATCTTATAAATGAACAGTGACATTGTGTGCCCCATAGACAACCTGTCAACAAGAGTTAGCATCCTAATGCTAGCAATATGATATCATGAACAATGTCATATCAAAATAGTGTACTAAAGAAGTAATACATATGTCAAACAACAATGTCATGTGATGATGTCCCATCAAAACAATAAAATAAATAATAATGTCCCTATGTCATCATGATAGTCTAGATAATGGGTCTCTCTGCGACCAAAATGAGAATACTGAAAAAGGTGGGCACTACAATATGCATATGTATATGTTCAAATAAGGATCTAAATTAACTAATAATGTGTGTGTGTGTGTGTGTGTGTGTGTGTGTGTGTACACACATATGTGGATATGGTGAATTTGATTGATATTTAAATACTTTTTTTTTATTGGTCATAAGACTGTCAATTGGTTAGTATTGTTTATTAAGTTTATTATAACATATAAAATTGGGTCTTGGGACCATTGTTGGTTAATATGGATTTGCATGGTCATTGACCACTTGGCAAACTTTGGTTAATATGGGTCGTGGCAATATATTTCCCACCATGCAAAGGTTTAGGATTTTTTGTATTTTGGCGGTTGTTTGGGCCACAACATGGCAAGAGAATTGAATAATGAATTTAATTGGGTCAGGTTCCTTGGGAACTGTCATCTTCTGCAAGAAGCTAAGCATGGATGAGTATACACATTATTGGTATTTTCACTTTACTATTTGGAACCTCTACAAGGATATTTTAAAGGAAATTTTTGTAAGAGTTTGTTTTTAGACTGTGCATGTTAAATTTATTGTTGTTCCTCTGGTTACTATGTCATATTTTTTATTTAAAACAATTTAGAAGGATCCAGTTGTGTTTTAGGAGGCATTTGATTTAGCAGGTTTCAAAGAAGTTTGAAGGTAAAATAAGGCACAAGTTTCTTTCAAACATTCTTTGTTGTTATTATTACGAAATATCAAGCATACATTTTGGTTTGATGAATTTGATTGGAAAATAGATATTGAATGCATTAGATTTTGTGGGATTTTCTTTGGAATCTGGTTATTTTATTTAACGAAATTTTTTAGTTATTACTTCAAAATCTAGAATAAAAGAAAATGTTTTTTTCAAAAAAGGATTGAAGAACAACTGTATGTGTTTGGATTTTGGAGATTTATGTTTGAGATATGTTTTTTGATTCTTTGATTTTGTTGGAAAAACTAGAAAATGTTTGTGTGAAAGGTTGAATACGAATTGGGTAAATGATTGTTGAGAAATCATGAACTAGTTACATTTGGGTTTTGTTGATATTTGAGATCTGGGTATTAGTTGGATTACTTGGGTTTGCTCAATGCTAAAAAATGGAAACAACTCCTATTTAGAGCTATGATATTTTGTTTGGTTGAGACCATCTTCAAGTTTTTCATATATATTTGTTTTATGATCTTTTAAAGGCTTGACTGTGATATTTGGAAAAAGGGAATATAGTTATTTTCATCTCACATTGGGAACTTTGTTGATATATTAGTTTTAAAAGATCTCTGATGTTATCTTTGCTTTCTCAATAGGTCTCCATTGTTTCTCTCTTGATTGTTAAATCTAGGAAAAGAGGAAGGAAAGCTTTAAACTTTATTTGGGTTAGTGAAATATGGGAACATTTTTGTGTTTGATCAATACATGGGAACTGTAAATTATACATAAGGTTTTTCTAGATAAGAACAAATCTGTTTTATTTTGAAAGCTCTTTCTTGGAGCTTTGTCGATGTTATTGTGTACCATTTTGGTAAGAGTATGGTGGGAAATCTGGTAATGGTGAATTATTTGGGATATTTGGTCAGCTCATTGATTATATGTATGACATTTTCTCTTTTGATGTCTAGTCATTATCACTTGTTTTAAAGCTCGTATTGAGCATGACTGTTATAAATCTTTTTGATACATTTTTTTACTTTTGATTAATATGAGAGAACTAAAAAATGTTGATTTTAGAAGGTTTATGAGGAATCTAAATGTTTTTACCTTTGATTCATTATCTGGAATTTGAACTCGATCAGGGGTTATTAAAGAAGTTTGGCATTGCATATGTTTTGGTCCTTGGATTAATTGGTGAAAGTAGAAGACAAAATGAACTATGTTTTAGATCTTATTAAAAAAATTAGTGTGGTCACACATACACACACACACACACAAACACACACACACACTCTCTCTACTTACTTTTATGGATTAATATTGTGAAACCTGGGATGAGAATAAGGAGGTAGTGTGGAATATAAATTAAAACGATTATCTCTACAACCCTTTTTAAATATAATTGGTATCACTCTCTTATTTGGCTATCCTTCCAAGTTATAGAGTTAGTGGATTATTTTGTTATCGTTTTTAACCATGTTTGAATCTTGGGAATTTTTGAATTAAAAGTATGATTGTAAAAAATGTAGCTTCTACTCCCTCATTAACATATTGAGCTAAAAGATTTTGTTATTGCATGGGCATTAAATTTAGAAAGAAGGAATATATTGACAAAAATGGATTGAATTTACATTTAGATAATTATTGTTCAGTTGATTTGATAAAGGGATTATAATAACTATGCACAAACCTATTTGTTAAACAATAGTGATGAAAATACTTTTATTGACTTGGTTAAGTAAGAAGTATAGTCGATATATTTTTAGAATATTGTTTTTTTTATATGATGGGTTAGTTAACCATGGTAGATTCAATATGTCTTCTCCCTTTATTACTTATTTTCGTGATATGTAAATAATTTGATATGCATGTTTAGCACTGATATACTCCTATTTTCTTGGACTAGATATTAATGTTAAAGCTTTATTAAATTGGTTGTAATAGGGACAGTGAACAAAAATGTTTACAAATAAATGGGAAGTATCATTATCATAAGCATATGAAATATATATCTTATTATAAACTAGGAAGTTATAATAATATTTTACGGGTTAAGAATGAACTTAGCCATAACTTATTCAATGATTTCGTTATGGTTACAACATGGAATATGAGTTTGCGGACTCATCTCAGTTCTTATGAATTGACCCATATTTTATCTCTTCTGCAGTTTACAGGAAAGGCTGACATTCTTAAAGTGGTTGTAGGATTTTATTATGATTGATTTATGTCTTATGTTATTTTTTTATAAATATGGAAATGATTATTGTACTCAAATGATAATGTGATTGAAATCTCATCACATCTTGTAAAGGGCATTATGCCCAATGTATTATCTTCGATTAACATGTATATCATTAATAATAAATAATAAGGTTTATCCTTATTTAAATAAGATTATATGACTTAGCTGATTGTGAATTATATAATTGGATATGAAAATGAGGATATATTGTTATATAACTGATTATTCTTAAGTTGTATATTATTTGTTGATTTCATTGATTTAATTGAAATGATCAAGTGTACTGAATGACGACATTTAAACAATAAGGATAACAATGATAAAAAAATGAAAATGTTTAAGTTCTTCATATATCAATGGATTAGTAATGGAAATTAATGTAATTAATGGAATAAAGACTATTCTTAACAAGTAAATATAATGATTTAACTTAGTACAAAGTATGATTAGTAAACATATACTTAACGTTGTATATTACTTTGTAAAAGCACGATAAGAGGAACTATATAAATTTAGTGAGTCGTTGAGTTACTATAACCCTCTCATGAGAGCTTAATATCATGTATCAACACCATACTACTATTTAGAAGGTTATCAAGTGAAGAAAGTACTAATTAATCCCACCTTTTGGCCATCTTATTTTACCTTTTATTTCGTAATTCTTTCATATTTTCCTATACATGCCCAACTATTTCATCACTGTCCCTAGTCATTTTAGCCTAAACCTGGGGTGCCCAGGCCTGTACTGGGGGCCTGGTCCCAACTGGGGTGCCCCGATCCTTGTTTTACTTTCCCACCTCCTTTTGGGCTCTTTCTAGAAATTTTTCATCCTTATCTTTTTCCTAGTCGGCCATGTCGGGGTTAATTACAAAATTAGATCAAGAGAACCCTATAAATATAAAGTTATGAGACCATAATGAGGGTCCTAGCGTCACATACTACTATCACTCCATCTAGAGTTGCATCCATTGCATCACTTGCATCCACATAGTTCCATGCATCAAGGCTAGGAGATCTGCATCAACACACACAACATAGGGGGAGGGATTCTATTCTATTCCATGCACACATGCTATTACATTTTCTATAGTTATTATTGCTCGCTACTTCACAAAGTGTGACTGGCACAAGAGCACCTAGGGCATGACACACACACACACACACCAGAACTACATTTGGGTCTGAAATGTAGTGCAACACTCAGTTTAGTAAGCCCACTGTTGTGGCAGCTGAGGTCAGTCTGACCCATTCATTTGCATATTTTATTTTTAGGGTTTTGATACTTCTTTGTCTTTTGCAGGTCATTCCTTCATCTTGCATTATTTCATACATTCGGCGCAGTTCAGAAGATCCAGTGCGACAGAAGAGAATATTTCAAGGTATCTTCGACACCCAAAAAAATCAGATTCTGAGATTTTACAAAGACCAAGGTGCCTATTCTGTAGATCAGGGCACCCCAGTACCTTCTTGGGCACTCCAGTCTCCTTAGATCTTCCAGATCTGGCCTTTACAGGACCTCTGAGTGATCGTTCCTGCTCCTGGAATCTACAGTCAGACCTGTGACAACTTGTGATAGTCTCCAACAATCAGCTAAGTCCTTTCCTTTACATCTTTGCATACTTAGGGTTTTATTTCATTTAGATATAATTATTTAAAATCATTCCATATTGTTTTAGTGTATTTATTTACAACATTTTAGTCCTCCTATATTAGATTAACTATTATATACTTTCCCATAGGTTAGTTTAATTTTAGTTAATCATTTTGGTGAACCCGACATTCCTTCATTGCACCTTCTAGGGCTTGCATTTACATCTAGCCATCATGACTATGTTTTCCTCCTCCTTTCTTTCCTTCTTTATTCCTACACCCTACCTTGCAACCCTTCATTCATCTTTCATCTTATTTATTTCCTTAGTTATCTTAAAATTGATTCACCATGAACATATCTATTCATGCTTATCTTCAAAATCACCTGGATTACCTAAATGACCTTAGGGAATACTTAGCTACCCATTACATTTCTCCCCATACATCACCTGAATATGTATATCATAAGTTCATTTCAGCCCTATCCCTTAATGAGGATCAAATCACTTTCACATCTGATGATCTACCACCACAAGCATTTTTAGAACATGACCCTCCCTTATATATCCAAGTTTGTATTAACAAAGTAGGTGTCAAGCGTGCCTTAGTCAAAAATGGATATGGCCTCAACATCTGTAACATCACTTTTCTTCAACATATAGGCATGTCAGAAGCATCTCTTGCTCCCTCATCTATCTCTATTCGTGGTTTTGATAATATCCCAAAGCGTGTTTTAGGCACTATTAATTTACCCATCACCATTGGACCATATACAATTACTATCCCATGCCATGTCATTCCCAATGACCTTAACTACAACATTATTCTTGGGAGACCTTGGATTCATGCTATGCATGCAGTCCCTTCTACACTACATGCATGACTTAAATTTCATTATCAAGGCACTGTTTACGATGTGCCCACTGACCCATCACCTTTTGAGTATTGTAACTCTGTTGAACACACTGTTGATCTACCTATTCCCTCTGGTGTTAGTCCGGATCTCTCTAAATATGGGTTAGGATATGAATATTTCCGTCATTTTGGATTCTCTAATTACCAAGAGCATAAAGTCACGGACCTTTGGGACATCCCCACAAGAACCCACAAGTTTGGGTTGAGGTACCAACCTCCTCCTACACCTCATTTAGATACATATACCACATTTCATGTGGTGTCACTTCCCTTTTTACACCCAAAACTTATTAGTAGCAATGCCTCTTTATTTTTGGACAATATTGATACTTTTACTACTGATAATGCATTACTTGATTATATGGGTGCTTATGATCATCTTCCCTCTTTCCACCATAAACGACATCATCCTTCACTTCCCGCTAATATGGTTTTCCTTGGAGAGTATGATATCCCTATTAACGATGTTGATCCACTTGATACTATTCCAACTGATCCATATATTGAGGATCGTTCTGCCCTTATTAATGAAGAAACAATACAATATAATTTGGGAACGTCTGAAAATCCATGCATAGTCTTACTAGCCACCTCTCTTACCCATGCTAAAGAAAAGGATATCAACCTAGTCCTTAATGACTTCTCATATATTTTTACATGGGATTAAAGTGACATGCCAGGTATTGACACCTCTATCACAATGCATAGTATTGTTCTTAACCCAAGTGCCAAAACTGTCCAATAGAAAATTCGTAAGATGTATCCTAAAGTGGTTCTCTTAGTCAAGGAATAAATTCAAAAACTTTTAGATGCATAGGTTTTATCCGCGTTGTCAATTATCCTGAATTGGTGTCTAATATTGTCCCTGTAATGAAACTGGATGGTTGTGTGCATTGTTGCACTGATTTCCATGATCTAAATAAATATTTCCCTAAGGATAGTTTTCCTCTTCCACATATCGATGCTATTGTAGATTCTACCACTGGTTATGACATCCTTTCCTTTTATGGATGGCTTTGTGGGTTATAATCAAATCAAGATCAATCCAGCTGACCAAGAAAAAACCTCTTTCACCATGCCATGGGGTACATACTGCTATACAGTTATGCCCTTTGGCAGGGGCTACCTATCAATGTGCAATGACCCATATATTCCATGACTACATTCACAAGATCATTGAGGATTATGTAGATGACATTTTAGCAAAATCTAGGTGGTGTTCTTCCCACACAAAGGATCTTCGCATACTATTTGAATGATTATGCCAATATTGTGTATCTAAATCCAAAAAAATGTGTTTTTGGGGTGACCACAGGCAAGTTCCTTGGATATATTATCTCCCAATGTGGCATAGAGATTGACCCTAACAAAATTAAAACCATTATCGACATGCCTCCACCAAAGAACTTCCACCAATTTTTCTCCTTACAAGGTAAAATCTAGGCTATCTGATGTTTTATCACACAACTTGCTGATAAAACGCAACCATTCACATGACTCATGAAGAAAGATACTAAGTTTGTTTGGGATGAACAATGTCAACAAGCATTCGATCATATCAAAGCTTACTTATTAAATCCACCTGTTCTAGTCCCGCCTATAGCTGACCGACCTTTTTTGTTATATATCTCTGCTATGTTTCATGCCTTAGGTGTGTTATTGGCACAACATGATGATTCACAATGTGAATGAGCCATATATTATATCAGTTGTACTCTCCTCTCTTATGAATGTAACTATACATACATTGAAAAATTGTGCCTCAGTCTTGTCTTTGTTGTGGAAAAATTATGCCATTATCTCCTTAACAATGAGGTCCATATCATCACCAAATTCGATCCTCTGTGTTATCTCTTATCCCACACACACCTCTCAGGAAGTTTGGCTTTTGGGTCATGCTCCTTACCGAATTTGATTTTAATTTTATCCCTCAAAAAGTAATTAAGGGACAAGTCATTGCTGATCAATTGGCTACTGCACCTCTCTCAGATATATCCCATATTTTTTATTCCTTCCATGATGATTTCACTGCCTATACCATTGAATCCCATATATGGACAATGTACTTTGATGGTTCTCGTTGTCACTCTCTACAAAGAGCTGGGGTTGTCTTTATTACCCCACATGGTGATCCACTCCCCTTCACATATCGATTAGGGTTTTCTTGCACAAATAATATTGTCGAATATGAGGCTCTCATTTTGGGTTTGCTTCCTTTAAAAAGCTCCTCATTTGTAATTTGTGTATTCATAGTGACTCTCAATTAGTCATCAATCAGGTCAATGATACATATAATACCAAGGAGGAACATCTTATTCCATATAATACCTTTGTAAAGGACCTTTTAGCTACCTTTGAGTCTTATTCCATTACTACTATTCCTCGCAAAGATAATCACCATGCTGATGCTATGGCCAATGCAACGTCACTTATCCCACAAGACATCACTGACGAACAAGCCACTTTCATCATTACACACTTACGACATCCCTCTATCTCTGCATTACCTATTGCGGCTTGTGCCATCATGCGTAGTCATGACACCGCTGAATGGTTCACCCCTATTTATAATTATCTATATAAACAAACTATCCCTGATACCCTACAACCTCATGAAGCTCGCCGGTTACGTCATGAGGCCACTCGTTATGTTATTGTTGGGACTGAATTATTCAAACATGCTATTGATGGTCTTCTTCGTTGTCTGCTGCTCGCAGATATTCCCACGACCATCTCAAACAACCATGATATAATATGTGGTGGCCATTTCTCGGGTAAAGCCATGTCACAAAAAATCTTACGCCAAGGGTATTATTGGCCAACAATGGAACAAGATTTCCTTGACTATGCTACTCAGTGTGAAAAATCCAAAAACATGGTAATCTCCATCATGCACCTGTAGATGACCTTCAACCCATTGCGCCAACCTATCCTTTCTCCCTTTGGGGGTTTGACTAAATTGGTATTATCAACCCTGAATCAGCTGGTGGACACAAATTCATAATTACTGCTACTAAATACTTTACTGAGTGGGTTGAAGCAGCTCCCTTACAAACCACTGGTACTGACATTTGTAACTTTCTCACCACACATATTATCACATGTTTTGGTGTTTCCTCTGCTATCATCGCTGATAATGGAACTTCATTCAAAAATAAAGATGTTAAGAAATTATGTGCTAAATTCAAAATCAAACAATCCTTCTCTACACCTTATTATCCACAAGGCAATGGCCAATCTGAGGCCACCAACAAAACCATTGTTAAAATTTTATGCAAGACTGTTGACTCTAGTGGTACTGATTGGCATAACCAACTTTTTTACACATTATGGGCTTATCGCACTAGTGTTCGTATGCCTAGTAATGCTACCCCTTTTTCATTAGTTTATGGTGCCGAGGTTGTTATCCACTTAGAACTCGAAATACCATCCTTGTGAATCTCTCTCAAATGAATCCTTAAAGATAATGAATATCATGAAAACTGATTACATGAGCTAGAAATGTTGGACTCACGTCATGTCCAACCACTGGAAAACCTCTGCACATACCAATCCCACATTTCTCAGGCTTACAACTGAAAGAATCTCTCTCGAGATTTCAATATCGGTGACCTCATCTTAAAAGAAAACAAAAAAATACAAATGTTGAGGCACCTCTAAAAGGAAAATTTAAGCCCAATTGGCTTGACATCTACATAGTCATGGATAAGATTGGTGGTGGTGTTTATCACCTTGCCACCCTTTTGGGTAAACTACTCAAAAAACTGCTAAATGCCATACATCTTAAGAAATATTACACTTATATTATCACAATATGACTCATTACCTGATGATGCACTCTTGTGCTTCGGTTCACACTTGACTGTTGAGGGATTACCATTACACTGAACCCCACACACTACACCTTAGGCATTACACATTGCATTTCATCATACATTGTGCATCATACATCATTCATTCATTCTACACTTATTCTACATTATACTTAGTCCTCATCTATGCATTACATTCATTATACATATTTATACACTTAGTCACATACTACACATACATTACATATTTCATATCATACATACATTCTATATTATACTAGTCGTCATTACCATATGGTCTAGTTTTACATTTCATCCCTACATTCTACATCTATTTACTAGTCCTTACCCTACACACACACATACATTACAGGCTATCCTACATAACCCTACATATCCTACATCGTATATGATGCATTTCATACATACATTCTACATACTACGCTAGATTACATTACATATGGGTCTAGCTTTACATTTTATCACTACATATTCATATTTCTATCTACACCTATTCATCACATCTTACACATATTATTATATTCTATACACCCTACACATCCTACATTGCATTTCCCACACACACATTTATACATTCCCTATTCATCATTATGGTCCTGGTCGTTTCATTACTACATTACTACATTGTTTTCTATGCGCTGCACTCACCACCCTATGATGCACTTTAGTTCCTCGGTCCATACTCGACTGTCGAGGGTTTACCAATCAAATGGACCTTACACTCACCATGTGACATTCTTCATAGTGACATACACTTTAGGCCCATCATCAGTGGTATACACCTTAGGTAAATTTCCATTACCATCTTGTAGTGGTATACACCTTAGGTTAAATTGTCACCTCCATTTCTATCATCTTTTAGTGGTATACACCTTAGGTTACATCACCACTCCCTCCATTATCATCTTGTAGTGATATACGCTTAGGGATAAATCATCACCATCTCCATTTCATCTTATAGTGATATACGCTTAGGGATAAATCATCATCACTCATCCTTTCATCATATAGTGATATACGCTTAGGGATAAATCATCACTCATCCATTCAACAAGTTGTGATATATGCTTTGGCTATAGGGTTCATGCACATCTCTCCACATGTCGCATCTCATCACCATTACATATACACACTCATCACAATGTGCTAGACACAACAAACACTACTCGACCATTTCCCGATGATGCACTCTCATTTATGGTTCATTCTTGACTGCTGAGGGGGAAAACAAAATGAACCTCATTGCATACACTTCCATCCACTCAGGGGGCATGTTGCTCCTATCATTCCATCTTGCATTCCATTCCATCCATCCACAACATATTGCATTGTCTTGGGGGCATTTACTCTTTTTTGCTAGTGTTTTTTATGATCACTTTACTACACATGTTAGATTGATTTCTTATATGTCATTATCTATATCATACACACATGTGTGTTCACACCTTTGTTTAGTGTGATCATAGATACATGACTTTTACATGTGGCATGGATGCTTCACCTTCTACCCTTCCTATACTGGTCGCTGGGGGCATCCACATTCATCTTATCCAGGTGTTATTGTTTCATTTTGTACTTAGCATCTTATATTACTTTGATCATACATGCTTTGACATATTGGTTATTCTCTAACATGCTAATGGGTGTTCCATGTGCAACACTTGTTTTGCAGGATTACATGTTTCCATGACTACTTGTTTGTTTTTTCTACTTGTCTTCCATTGTTTCCATTGTATGTGGGATTTTCCCTATGTTTGTGTGCACACTTGTTTGTTGTTTGCGGCCATGATGGCCTTGCATGTCTTGCGACATCATGAGTGATGTCCCATGTTTGCAACCCACTTTTTGTGGTCTACTACTTTTTCTTTGTGTTTACACTACTTTGTTTGGTAGTTACTACATTGTCTGTGTATTTTACACTTGTCTTATTACATGCATGTGTTTTCAGACTAACACTTGTTTTGGCTAGCCATCCCCTTTTGTGTGCCTTGGTTTCTACCAAGCACTTTCCCTTTCCCCCTGCAGGGAAGAGTTCTATAGGTCAGAGTGTGGTAGGTCCTCTTTTGGGGCCACATTCTCCTTTCAGTGATGTTGCATGCACCCCCAAAGAGGGGGGCATCATTGAGGGTTTTACATACTAACACAACGTATTTACACCGGTTCAGTACAATGCACTTTCCACCCTTGGCATTGTGGGTTTACATACAATGAGTGAGTTCAGACCAGTCTACGAACTCCATACACAATGGCCTTTTACAGGACATGGTGTCCTTTAGCATTTCTGGGAAGCAGTTACAGGCTTGGGGGTTACAGTGGGTGTGCCTCTCTACACTACTTCAGCTAGTGGTGTCAGATCACCCAAAAAACCAGGATAGTACAGAGATCTCTTCACACATTTCAGCAGAAGTGGTTAAAGGTTGGAGGAAATAGAGCATTTCCTCCCTATACTTCTTCAGCCAGGGTGGTGTGAGATCACCCAAAAAACTCGTGACAGTACAAGATATCCTTCTACACCCTTTTCTCTCGACATGGATCAGGTGCACATGTTCCATTTACACTTTTCCTTTTCACGTATTTTACATTTGCGTATTTTACACATTTCTATACACATGCATATTTTACACAACATTTTTACATACATACATATTTGACTACTTGATCATTTTCTCCTTGCAGGTCTGACCGTATGAGAAACAAGCAGTCAAATTGGGGGCAACAACAACAACAACAACAAAACAACAATGAAACATGAACACTTCCTTTCCTTTACTAACCATGCAGGTACACTACACACCACAACAACTACACATGCATTCCACCCTAGGTTCACTCTCATCACTTTTTATGCACATTTTTCATCTTTAGAATCCACGCTCCTCCACTTTTTATTTTTGTCATTCCACGCTTGAGTCTAGTCCATCGACACGCCTCTACTACACTCTACATGGATATCAGGTACGCATCTCTATCTACTTTATGTTACCAAGTTTCACTCACCAACATAAAGTGGGGGAAAAATGTAGTCACAAAATCATGCACTTTAGGCATTATTTAGCCCGGTCTCATACTACTATTTAGAAGGTTCTCAAGTGAAGAAAGTACTAATTAATCCCACCTTTTGGCCATCTTATTTTTACCTTTTATTTCATCATTCCACATGTATTTTCCATATACATGCCCACTATTTCATCATTGTCCCATCATTTTAGCCTAAACTGGGGTGCCCAGGCCTGTACTGGGGGGGGTGCCCTGGTCCCACCTGGGGTGCCCTGATCCTTGCTTTACTTTCCGACCTCTTTTTGGGCTCTTTCTAGCCATTTTTCATCCTTATCTTTTTCCTAGTCGGCCATGTCAGGGTTAATTACGAAATTAGAGCAAGAGAACCCTATAAATATAAAGTTATGAGACCATAATGAGGGTCCTAGCGTCACATACTACTATCACTCCATCTAGAGTTGCATCCATTGCATCACTTGCATCCACATAGTTCATGCATCAAGGCTAGGAGATCTGCATCAACACACACAACATAGGGGGAGGGATTCTATTCTATTCCATGCACACATACTATTACATTTTTCTATAGTTATTATGGCTCACTACTTCACAAAGTGTGACTGACACAAGAGCACCTAGGGCACGACATGCACACACACACACACACAAGAACTACATTTGGGTCTGAAATGTAGTGCAACACTCAGATTAGTAAGCCCACTGTTGTGGCAGCTGAGGTCAGTCTGACCCATTCATTTTGCATCTTTTATTTTTAGGGTTTTGATACTTCTTTGTCTTTTGCAGGTCATTCCTTCATCTTACATATTTCATACATTCAACGCAGTTCGCAGATCCAGTGTGACAGATAAAGAATATTTAAGGTATCTTATGACACTGAAAAATCAGATTATGAGATTTTACAGAGATCAGGGTGCCTAATCTGTAGACCAGGGCACCCCGGGTGCCCCAGTACCTTCCTAGGCTGCTCAGTCTCCTTAGATCTTCCAGATCTGGCCTTTTTGGGACTTCTGAGTGATTCGTTCCTACTTCTAGAATTTATAGTCAGACTGACACCTTGCGACAGTCTTTACAATCAGCTAAGTCCTTTCCTTTTACATCTTTGCATATTTAGGGTTTTATTTCATTTAGATATAATTATTTAAAATCATTCCATATTGTTTTAGCATAGTTTACAACGTTTTAGTCCTCCTATATTAGATTAAAGATGCACAGGTTCTCATAACCTATAAAAGGTTTACACCAAGTATACATAGTATACACTTGTTTACTCATTATAGAGTGATCAAGGGAAATCAAGATGAATCTAATATACCATACACGATTGCACATGGTTATTATATGCCTCCTATCAGATGGATTATGAACAATTTAATAATGTCTTGGATTATTTAGAAACATGTTAATTAATAGTGTTTAACATTGAAAGCATTAATTTAACTTAAGGAGTATGTTTGACTAAAAAATAATGTCCCTTAGTTTGGATGAATCATACATGGGTGTTACAAGTTTGGTATTAGAGTTGTAGGGTTATCAGATCTTGGGCTCAATGGCATTCATAACGCTAACGTACATCTTATCCTTTTATTAATATGATATGATGGTTAGAAGGGTGAACAATGATGGTGGAACTAGATCATCTAATGTTGAAGTTTCAACGGTTAAGTTAGTTAAAATTATAATGTCCTTCAGGACACCCAAAACCAAATAACTTCCTTGGAGCAGTTGTTAGTGGGTGAAAATGAAGAGTATGAGGAAGAACAACATGAACTTGTAAGACGATAACAATGAGAAAAGGGATAAAGGAGCTCGCTTGACTATTGAATTGTCTAGAGACATAAATGGATAATCCCACCCAAAATTGATGGAACAACCTTGGGGAATGGTGTTGAAAATTGGTTGAGTGAAATGAAGAAGTACTTTGAAATAAGATATTTTTTGCATGAAGAAACTAAAGTAGTTTGGGGTACTTTCCAACTTTCTGATGAAACATCTTCATGGTGGGATAACCGTAAGATGGAATTCAGAGTAGATACTACCTCCATCACTAGGGAACAATTCAAGGTATATGTTTGGTCAACTCTAGTTGGTGCCTCATCACTCTGTCGCATTGATAAAAAAAATTCTGAATTTCAGAACTTAACATAGGGTAAACTGAGTTTTGTAAAGTATTGAGATTTGTTTTATGAGTTGGTTATAGATAACATACCCATACCAAAAGGATGAATTTTTTTGGATCTATAAGTTTTATCATGGGGTTAAACACATAACATAGCTTGAGGGAAGTTATTTATGTTGGCCTTGTACAACTTCATCTACAATGGAAGCAGTGTTTGAAAAGTACACTCCACTAGATGAATATGAGAAAAATTGCAAAATGTCATTTAGACCCTCGAGGATGATTAATTGAGAGGAACGTTAGCTCATTTCCTACACCTTCACTCCTAGGATCTATGGTAATGAGAGAGAGAGAAACAAAATGAAGACTTCATGTAGAAAACATGCAACATTTATGTCTACAACAAGCTTACGTACACAGAAGAATGAGCAACAAGGTGCAATGTCCACTTTTGGTGACAAATAAATTTGAGAGGATCACTTAGGGCATGTGTGGGGGATGTTTTACAGTGTCGTTGTTTATGTTTAATTCTTGATTCATTCAACTATTGTACTAAAATACCGAAAAACTTGTAAGATAAAGAAGTGTTTACTGATACCTATGCCGAAAAACACAACATGATGATTGGATAAATGAGTACTGTAAGATACCCCTTCTGTCACCAAGTAAGAAGGAATGGTATCATAAAGATATCTAAAAAATAAATATTAGATAAGGATATAATGAGTTGCTTGAAAATTTTCGATCTTAGGAATCTCATGGATTCCTTGAAGGATGTCAAATCATACTTATACAATCAAGTGATTCGAGATAATGACTTAAAAAATTAATGACCCATGATAATTTAGAATGTGAAGAGGGATGGAGAGATCCTTCAAATGTCTGCAATTTAGCTTGGCAAATCCATAAAGGTTATGACAAATCTTGGAGGTCCTTGAAATATTCAGTACCAAAATTTTTCCACGAATTCTCATGGAACTATTTATGATCTCAAGTTGTGCATTGATGTCTTCAATTTCCATTGTGTTTGAGTTTGATGGAATTATTTTATTTGAGCTCATGGACGATGTCAGACTAAGCTATTGCACATGATCTAATGTTACCATTGGATCCATTTCTGATTGTATCCTACGTCATCTTGCCCCTATGGAGGAGCAGAATTTCCATGGAATAGTCCCTACAATGGGAGTGCATTGGTCTCAGAGACAAAAAATTAGGCCTTGAAAATAGATTATGGAAAACTTGTATAACCTTGCTCGGTTTTTGGTAAAATTGTACAAACCATCTTATTTAGACCATAGGGGACAAACCATCATCTTTTATTTTGGTACAAAAGATTAAAGACCATATGTTGTAATGTGGTACAAACCATTTTGTAAAACGATATGTACCATTACTGATCACTCTGAAAATCAAAGATCATCAGCATGCCAGTAAAGGATAGTATTTCCCATGTTCGCACATAAGGGCTCCAATGAAGGAAAACTAAGATTAGGACATCTGTATCGACAGCTTGATCAAGAATTGATGATGATTACTATTATTATAATGTAATTATAAATAGTGATTCTAATGATTTGTAAACTAGTTTGTAGGGAGTTTTTTTTAGAGGACGATGACAGACAAGAACTTCCTAAATTATAGGAATTCTAATGCCAAATTTTTTACACACCAAAATTATGAATCGAAAAGTATGCAACACTTATTGAATATCATTCCTGATTATTTGTGACAAAGCTCTGAAAGGTCTCTGACCCATTCATCTTGATAGACTTTCCAAGGAGTGGCAATAGGGTGTTGATATTTCCTCCATCACTTGGTATGTTGTAAGGTATATTTCTTATCAATTCATTGGATAATTCAAGCTTTGAGTATCAAAGAAATTATGAATGGGTAGCAAAATTAATCACAGGATCCACTAATCTAGTAAAGATTGGGAACATTTTACTAAGTATGTTAAAAAATGTCCAAGTTGCCCAAAAGGATGGCAAACAATTGGATCCCTAGTCTAAGCCATCATCAAGGATCTAAATTGTTTCATGGAGGTGAGGTAGATGTTCATGGACCATCTACAATAGGAAGCAGTTTTGAAAAGGCCACTAGCGACACAGTCTAACAAAAATAGTTATCAGCTGAGTTCTTCAGCCTTTAGAGAAGAGTTACGTAAGATAAAGTAGGATTAGCTACCTGTACCATTAGTAGAAAAACATTTAGTTAAGAAAGAGGGAATTATAATGTACTTAGGAAGGAATACAAAATAAACCTGTTGCAAATACAAGAACTGGTGAGATTAATAGTGTTGTTTTTGGTAAAAAAAGCCTTGAAAGGAAAATGTTGGGGGTGTATTACAGTGGCGGTGATCACTATGTAAAACAATTTTCCCAAAGGAACAAGGGGAATAACCAGCAGCAAATAATTCATGCTGCAGTAGGTAATCACCAAGCTGAAACATAGGCTACCCCTATAGAAGTTCTAGGTAAGCTTTATGGTTTTCCTGTTACTGTTTTGTTTGACACCAGTGCTACCAAGTGTTTTATTTCAAGTAAGTTAGCTGGTAAATTTTCTAAGAAAGATGGATTTATGGAAAACTCGTGGACTATTCAATATGGGAATGATGTTATTCATATGGTAGACCAATGTCTGTTTGAAGCAGTATTGGAATTACCTATTTTTACCATTGAACTTGACCTTTATGTGACTTCTTGAAGGTCTTATGAAATCATAATAGGAGTAAACATGTTATCCAAACACAAGGAAACAATGGCCTATTTTGAAAAATGAATAGAATGTCTTGATGACATACAGAAAACAACCATCATTCATGGCATTAAAAGAGATTTTGTAGTTAGATAAATCTCTGCAATGCAACTTAAGAAACTAAAAACAAAGGTTGCATGTTGTATGCAATTAAAATATCATATTTTAGTGAGGAAGGTAAGACTTCCTTGGAATATTATCCACTTTTATGTGAGTTTAGGGATGTCTTTCCAGAAGAATTACCTAGAATTCCTCCTAAAAGAGAGTTTGATTTCACAATTGACATTAAACTTGGAATTGAACCAATATCAAAAGCACCTTATAGAATGACAACAACAAAGTTAGTTGAACTGAAAGCACAACTACATGAAATCTTGTCAAAAGGTTTGATCCAACCTAGTGTGTCTCCTTGGGGAGCACCTTTCATTTTTGTTAAAAATAAAGATGGAACTTTAAGACTATGCATTGATTATTGCATGCTTAATAAAGCAACAATAAAGAATATATATCCTTTGCCAAGAATTGATGACCTTTTCAATCAGATGAGAGATGCATCTATTTATTCTAAGATTGATTTACGATTTGGTTATCATTAGTTAAGGATAAAATATGAATATATTCATAAAACAACATTCATAACATGTTATGGGAATAATGAGTTTGCGGTTTTTCCATTTGGACTCACTAATGTGCCAACAACATTTATGAACCTTATGAATAATATTTTTCAAGAATACTTAGATAAGTTTGTTCTAGTTTTTCTTGATGATATTTTGATTTACTCTAAGAACATCGATGAATGCAATGAACACTTAAGAATACTGTTAGAAGTGTTGAGAAAAAGGAAATTTTATGGTAATATTTCAAAATGTTCTTTTTATCAAAATGAAGTATAATATCTTGGCCACATCATAAACAAGGATGGGATTTCAGTTGACCCATAAAAAATCAAGGCTATCACTGAGTGGCTAACACCTAAAAATGTACATGAGGTAAGAAGTTTTATGGGATTGGCTGGGTATTATAGAAAATTTGTAAAAGACTTTTCAAGAGTGGTTGGACCAATTACTTCATTGCAAAAAAAAGGATAAGAAGTTTGTATGGAATGATAAATGTGAAAATGCATTTAACTTGTTGAAAGAAAAACTTACAACACCTGTATTGAAGGTTCCAGATCCCAATGGAAACTTTACCATGGTAACTGATGCCTCAGGTGAAGGTTTGGGAGGAATACTTCTTCAAAATGATCATGTAATTTCTTATGAGAGTAGAAAATTGAAGGTGCATGAGCAAAACTATGCTCCCCATGACTTAGAACTTGTTGCCATAGTTCATGTGTTACAAATCTAGAGGCATTATTTGTTAGGAAATCCATTTGAACTAAAAACAGACCACTTTGGGTTGAAATACATTTTTACGCAACCCAATTTGAATGCAAGACAATGTAGGTTTCTGAAATTTCTATCCCAATATGAATTTTATATTAGTTACATCAAAGGAAAAGAAAATTGAGTGGCTGATGTACTAAGTTACATAGGAAGCATATTTCCATGATTGTGACCCTCAAAACTCAGTTTAAGGAAGAAGTTAGGAAATAACTTCAAACTGATCCATACTATCAACATGTGAAAACTATGTTAGAAGCAAATCCAAATGATAGAAGATACAAGAGTTTTAAGTTTGATAATGAAGGAATCTTGCAATGTATGACAACATAGTTTATGTACCCTTAGGTAATAATCTTCAAGTGAAATTCATGAAGGAATTTCATGATGCACCATATTCCAGGCATCCAGGGGTAATAAAATTGTTGACAGATAAGGAAGAGTAAGTTAAGCTCATTTGTGAGTGACTGAAAGAAGCATTTGATAGGTAAGAAAAGTTACGCTGATTTAAAAAGATTTGAAAGAAATTTTGAGCAAGGAGACAAGGTCTTTTTAGGGTAAAACCCAAAAAGAGTATCTATTTTGTTTGGTAAAGCTGCCAAGTTATCACCTAGATATGTAGGAACCCTTTGAAGTCCTAGAAGTGATAAGTTTAGTGGCTTACAGATTAGCATTACCTCCCGACATTGTCTAGGATGCATAATTTTTTTCATATATATTTGCTTAAAAAGTATGTTTCTGATATAATCACATATTATCAATTAGAACTCATTACAGGTTTAGGACCAGAGAATCGTCGTAGTTGAACCAATAAGAGTGCTGGAAACTCATAGGTTGCATCTTAGAAATTGTGAAATTTCTCAATGCAAGGTCCAATAGAACCAATATTATGAGGAACACAACTTGGGAGAACATGGATGAAATGAAAATTACTTTCCCTTTCATGTTTCAATGAACAAAACAATTGTTTTGATGATTTACTTTGGATTCATTTTATACTATTTGATACTTATTATGATTGAATGGAAATTTAAGCCATATTTTTGACTATTTGGAAATAACTTGTTTTTATAAGGATGATTACATCTGAGTTTTAAAAACTAAGATTGGTTAAATTATGAAAAATTTCCGATGTATGAGAAAATGAACTATTTTCTTTTGTGTTGATTTTGAGTTTGCTTTTGATTGGCATGATTATCAATGTTTAAATTTAAATCATAGGGACGATGATTATTTTAAGAGGGGAAGTATGTAACAACCTGACTTAGTGTATATACGTTGTCTAACGAAATCGATAATACTTGCCTAAGTTATTGGATGTCATTTTGATTGCATTATGACTTGTCATATATTGAAGTGTTTGTTATGATCAATTAAGTTAGTAACAAATATATATATATATATATTTTATAATGATAATAACTAATAATAAATAATATAAATATATATATATATGTATATATCAAATACATATATAAATTAAATATTAATAAATGTGTATGTATATATATGTACACACACACATGGTGAATGTTGTGTTGATGTTTAAATGATTTATTTAAAATAGGTCATAAGACCATTGATATATGTATGCTATGTATCATTCCTTAAGTATATGTTTATGGCATATAGAATTCGGTCTTAGGACCACCATGGTTAAGTTAATTATGGATATGGCATGACCATTGAAACTTGGAAAACATTGGTTCATATGGGTCATGGCAATACATTTCCCACCATTCAAAGGTTTATGGTTTTAGGATTTTAGCCATTGTTTGGGCCACAATGTGGCAAGAGCATTGAATAAGGAATTTAATTTGGTCAGGTTCCTTGGGAAGGGAACCATTAGCTTCTCTAAGAAGCTAAGCATGTCAAACCCATGTGTATTCACATTTTTGGTATTTTCATTTTTTTGTTTGGAAGCTCTGCATGGAGATTTTTACGGAGATTTTTGTGGGAGCTTGTTTTTGGACTGTGCATGGTAAAATTATTGTTGTTCCTCTAGTTACTATGGTATATTTGTTATTTAATATGATTTTGAAGGATTCAATTGTGTTTTTGGAGGCATTCGATTTGGTGGGTTTCAAGGAGGCTTGAAGGCAATATTAGGCATGCGTTTATTTCTCACATTTTTTGTTATTATTATAAAATTTCATAAATGCATTTTGGTTTGATGAATTTTATTGGAAAATAGGTATTGAATGCATTATATTTTATGGAATTTTGTTTGGAATATAGTTATTTTATTTAAGGAAATGTTTTATTTATTATTGCAAAATATAGAATAAAAGAAAATTGATTTTTTTTAAAGGAGTGAAGAACAACTGCATGCGTTTGGATTTTTGGAATTTCTATTTGAAATCTATTTTTGTTTCTTTGATTTTGTTAGCAAAACTAGAAAATGTTTGTGTGAAGGGTTGAATAAAAAGTGGGTAAATGATTGTTGAGAAATCATGAACTAATTACATGTGGGTTTTGTTGATATTTGAGATGTGGGTATTAGTTAGATTACTTGGGTCTGCTCAATCCTAAAAAAAGACGGAAATGGATCTTATTTAGAGATATGCTGTTTTTTTTCTGGTTTATCTCGTCTTAAAGTTTTTCTTATATCTTTATTTTATGAGCTTTTAAAGGGTTGACTGTGACTTGGAAAAGGAAATATAGTTATTTTCAGCTCACCTTGGGAACTTTGTTGATATCTTAGTTTTAAAATTTCTCTGCTATTATCTTTTCTTTCAGAATACATTTCCATTGTTTCTCTTTTTATTGTTAATATGGGAAAAGAGGAAGGAAAGAATTAAACCTGATTTGGGTTAGTTAAATCTGGGAACATTTTTGCATTTGATCAATACATGGGAACTATAAATGATGCGTGAGGGTTTTAGTAGACAAGAACAAATTTGTTTTATTTTGATAGCTCTTTCTTGGAGCTCCATTGATGTTATTGATTAATGTTTTGGTAGGAGTATGGTGGGAAATATGTTAACGGTGAATGTTTTGGGATATTTTATTTGTTCATTGATTATAAGTATTGTATTGAATCTTTTGATGCTAAGTCATTATCACTTGTTTTATAACTCGTGTCGAGCATGAATGTTATAAATATTTTCGACACATGTTTTACTTCTGATTAATTTGAGAAAATTGAAAAAAATATGTTGATTTTAGAAGGTTTGTGAGGACTCTGAATGCTTTTACCTTTGATTCATTATGTGGAATTCGAACTTGATTGGGGGATTTTTGGCTAGATTTTATGCTTGAATAAACATGCAACCTATCCCCTTTATTTAATGGTGAACCTCCCATGTGCTTTATTTATTTATTCTACAACCTATCTAAATATTTTTGGGTATTACTTTAATTGAATAACTCGTGCACCACAGTTAAACAATTTGGCAGCAAGTAAGCAATTGTATGTTTTAACTAGAATGAAATTTTAAGGAAGCATAAATATAGAATAGAAATGAGAAAGGATGTATGAAATGTAGGAAAATGTGCTTTGCAACAGGTAGATTTCAGAGTGAGTTACTCACACACAGAATAAACAAACATTGGTTGATCCTCACAACTTTTAAGCAAATTAAAAAGAAGCTGACACTTATGAAAGCTAAGATAACACAAAGTCTATCATTAACATTCACAAATGGCACAGTCAGACTTTAGTGGACACAAAATTCAACCAAAATCCTTCTTCCTTCTTATTAAATGGTCAACTGTTTACAATGCGTACATCTAATTATTTCAACACAAAGTCTAAAATAACCATGTACAACTCATAGCAGTTGCTTTCCCAAAAAAATTAGATCCCTTAACCCGTAGGCCTCTTCTTCTATTTATAGTCATTACAAGTAGAGAAAAAGGAATAAATATCCATTATGATTCAATAAATAAATAACTAATAAACAGTTAGGAGTTGAGAACTTCACTCCTCAAAATATTCTTTTCATGTCACCTAGTTGTTTTAGAATGTTTGGACATTAAAAACCATAAAAATATCTATAACTACCCTCAAGTATTTGAATTTATCAAACAACTTAAAGTAACGGTGATTGTACACCACATTACTTAAGTCTTACAATGGATATACTTAAGGAGTAAAGAATAAAAGTAAAAGAAGAAGTATAAGAAATGGAAGAATTATTCCGGATTAGCAGCTTCTATTTCCACTTTATCTTTCTCTTTACTCTTGTCTTCACCTGCATCCTCTTCTTCATCTTTATGCTTCTCTTTATAGATAACATATTGATCTCTCATGTATTTGATCACATTATTATCTTCCTCATCTACAACCTCCATTTCTGTTTCTAGCATGAGAAATTATCTTTCCATAACCTTTCAACCTCCTCTCACCTTCCCAAGATAGGATCCCAACTGACTCACATTATCCTGAAGTTCTGCTAATTTATCCAGAGACTTTTGATTGAAAGGAGTAATAGCCTCGTTCATCAACTGTTGAAATAATTGAAGAAATTCATCAATACTTTGTGGGGATCTAGAAGTACTATACTTTGTCAGATCATAGATCACATCATCAAGTTCCTCCAAAACTGGCTCAACTTGTTCTTCCATTATTTCCATCTTTTGCATTATATGCTTTACAATTCTCTGCCTAAATGAGAGAAGATGATTTTTTGCCTTCCCTTCCTAACAGATCCTTCAGGTGCAATATTCTCTTCAACTAAAACATTATCTGGTAGTGAATCTATCTCCTCCAAACTCTGTAGTTGTAATTCAGCAATCCCACATTCATTATCTACTTCCTGCTTCAAATTCTTCAATTTTTCCAATTTCTCTTTATACTCAACAAGTTTTTACCAATATTTTTTGTAATAATATGTGGCTGTTTTGGTGATTTCAGCCACCCATTCTTTTATAGCCTTTGACATGTCACTTGTTTCTTCCATAATTGTGATCACCTGAGGATTCACCTATTTCCCCATAAGCACTAGTTGTGTTGAAGTTCTAACAACCTAAATGATAATATTCCAAAGCTTAGAATTTTTCTCCTTTAAATTAGAATTCTTTTCATTTTCTTCATCTAGCTTCTGAAAAAGGATATTGATTAATGTTTGCGTCTCATGCTTTAAACCTTCAGTTGTGACCTCTCCTATGGGTACCTTCGTGATCACCAAATTTTCTTCGGTCAATTCTCCTTTGCTTTTCCCCACTGCTGGAGTAGATATTTCAGAAAACTTCTTTCCTGAAGGATCAATGATTAAATTTGAAGTTACCTTGGCAACCTTTGTTCTTCTCCTTTGCTTTTCAATGTTTTCAATAATTATAGATCCATTTCTCAAAAATTGAATACTTCCTTGGAAGTGGGAAGAGATTTATTGGCTAACCAATTTGTGAAGTCTTGTCCTGAAAGAGCTTGGGCCTTCGGATGAACAATTATTTCTTTACCACTTTCCTCTATAGGGGAAGTGTCACTATTTCTAGCTGCTTCCCAGGCTCCTCAGTAGCAGAATCTTGTTGTAAAACCCCTCCCAATTCAACCATATTTTTCTTTATCAATTCCTCCTCTATTTATTCTTCACCCCTGTATCAATGTCTTCAACATCCTCTTGCATTGCATAAAATCTAGGACTGAAGAAGCTCCAACTGTTTGATCATGTACATCACCCCCAAATTCCTTCTCAATCTCCCCATATTCAACTTCTGCATCTTTTATCTGGGCTTCACTTTTCTCTAATGTTTGAGATACTTCTTGAAGAGAAGTAATATCATGTGTCCCATGTTGTTGTACAACTAATAATTCCTCTAGAGATGGAGGAGGGGGAGGAGTAAATGGTGGAGAGTAGGGAGGAGGTCTAGGGATGTAGCTTTATGTAGTAGCTAAAGGAAATACAAATGAAGATGGATTGAGTGATGGAAACATAATTTCTCCTTTAGTAGGAAGATCTTGAATAGTAGGAGTGACAACTGATGATGTCAATAAATTAACAGTATCCTCTGAGATGGCTCCTGAAATTAGAGGATTCTTTATTCTTTCCCTTTTAATTGGCTTCAACTTTGAAGCCACTCCACTACTTTCTCCTGGAGCTTCTTTCCTCTTTTTTCTTTCACTGGTGCCCTCCTACCTCTTAGTGCCTATTTGATTGATATATTTCATTAATGATTCCTCAAGGAAATAACCTTGACTGAGAAACCATTCAAAAGTATAGAGAAACACCTTTGATGTCATTTCCATAATTGATTTAGAAATGTGAGTGACTGGAAGAAAAGGAGCACTATCACCTCCTTCATCATAATAAGCACCAGAAATTACTTGTCCATCATCTGTGAGTTCTTTTGGAATATTAGCCAATCCAAATTCAAAAATCTGTTATACAGTTAGCTGGTTATAATCTCTTCTCCTTACCTCAAATTCATCTTTACAATCAGCCCAAAAATCTACTAGTGTTAACAAGCGTGCATAACTTAATGAGACTAATTTCTTAGCAATTTTTCTATAGTTAAAATTCACCCTCACCTTGAATGAGATTTGATTATCTTGAAGATATCTTTCTTTCTCAATATTTCTCTCCTTATGAATGTTTATATAATGATACTACCAAATCACAATAGGAAAATGAACAATTGATTTGTGGAGACCTTGTTGCAAGTCATGGAGCATTGTTAATTATCTACATAACTCAAGTAGAATCCATTTGTCACTTGGGATATCTTGGAAACTTGAGTGGAGCATTTGAGAAACCACAAACTCTTAAGTATGTGAAATGAGAAAATTGAATAAAAATACACCCATATACTTGAACTACATTCCATGCTTCATCAGTCACTCTCTTGGCTCTCAAATTTGGATTAAGCCTACAAATGACCTCATAGAGAAAGAATTCATTAACTTGTTTATATTATTTGAAGTATCCTAGTAAGGCCAACTATGGATAATATTCATAAATGGGTTTATGAGTCAATGTGCCCAATAGTCCTTAGTTTGGGAAAATCATCATGTGCTGCTACAACATATAGAAGATAAGAAGTCATCTTGAAATCAAGACTTTGAATGCATTATTTAACTTGAAATCAATATTGTTACTGATGATTTCAGCCCAATTGATCAAAGTATCAGGTTTTCCATTTTCAATCACCCTTAGGAAATAATACATCCATGTATAAAAGTATTTAGCATTCTTCTCACCATTAATTCTACAAAGAAGCTGAGTGATGTCATCAGCCTCCTGAATTAAATCAGATCTCACAATTGATTTGGGGAACCTAGAAGCCTTGTTTTGATTCCTTTAAGTAATGAAAATTCATGATCTTCACAACATCCTTTGTATTATTATTCCATTACCCACTAGATTTTTCCATGTTAATACTTAGTGCATTTTGGGCAGTTGGAATTTTCAAGAAAAGTTGAAGAAATGCGTATCAAGCCTTGCCACCAGGTCACCTACATCATTCTTGATTGTTCTAGTCTGAGAATCATAATGCTTTGCACACTCCAACACAAATTTTGGAAACTGACAAGTGCTTGGAAAGGCAACTGCCTCAATTATCCCACTACGAGTCAATGCCTTCATTAAAGGTGTTTGATTTTTAGCCTTAGATCTTTCTATTAATTTAAACACTGATACATGACCCATGTTTGTATCTCTTATTCCATCTAGCTTAGATGTGATACAACATTCCATAGGGTATCCCTTATACTCATATTTCATCTTATCTTCCTTAGCTTTGGCTTTTCCCTTGCCTTTCCTTACTCTGGAAGTCTCTTCAATATCCAAATTTGGGTCCTCTGTGATTAAAAAAGTTCCCTCTTCTTCTCTTGATCTGTCACTCATTTCAATTGTCTTTTCTCTTGTTTTAGAAATATTCTCTTTTCTTATAACCATTGTGCTCCAAAAATCAACAACTATTTCTACTCTTAAATAGTGATCATCAAGTCAATACACACTTACTTCAGTTGCATGTAAACATTTAGACTTAATTTCCTCATGAAAACATGTTAAAATCATCCTAGAAGTCAAGTTCTAGGCTAGTTGGAAGTGATTGATTGAAATAGTTCATTCTGTAGTTCACTGTGGCTTTTCAGGGTATAACTACTCAAAACTTTCAGTTGGTAAGCATAAACAACTCAAATCAGTGCAATGAATAGGAAGAAATAAGATTTTGGTTTACCACAATGAACAAGAAGTAATATCTCATTGGTTCACCACAAATCATTTTAGAAGCAGAAGTAATCCATTTTAACACAATGTAAAGGAAGTAACAACAATGCAAATCAACGCAGGACTAAGCAAGCAATGGGTGCTTGGTTTAGCACAAATCAAATGGGAGAATTCAATAACAAAGTTTAGTGCAAATCAAATGGGAGAAGTAATAGCAATTTAATTCACCAAAATATAAATGGAAGTAACAAGTAGTCGATTTGACACAATGAGTGGAAGAAGTAATGACAGTATAAATCGATGCAATGAGTATGATTTACGGTGATCTCACATTACTTTACTTCTTTTATATAAAAATAAGTAAAGCATATCCAAGCGACATAGAACTAGGTAGTGCATTTTTGGTCTTTCTATATTACTTTACTTATATAAACACGACAAGTAAGAGACAATAAAAAATGTCCAAATTGACAATGAATGGGGCATGTTTGTATGACTTTTCCATACTACTTTACTTTACTTCTAATACAAAGGTAAGTAAAGTATATCCAAATCGACGCAATGAACTAGGTAATGTGTTTTCTGGTCTTTTCATTCTACTCTACTTACAATGTAAAGTAAGTAAAAGTCTTTTAATTCACCACAAAGTGAGTAAAAAACTTAGAGAAGCAAAGGCAATGCAAATCGATGCCATGAATGGGAAGAAGAAAGAGTTTGAATCGACACAAAATGAAAAGAAAAAGAGGTCTGTGGTTTTTCACACTACTTTACTTCTTTCAAATGCAAGGGAAGCAATAGTAACCTAAACACTGAAAAAAATGAAGAAGAAAACCAACATAAAGAAGAACAAACCTAGGGAAAAACTAGGGCTTAAAATGGAAAAAATTCAATGACATTCCTTTAGAGGTAATAACGGATTCAAAATTATACATAAACCCTAATCCCAATTAATTAAAACACCTTAAATTTGAACCATTTACCCTAGAAAATAGAAGAACACAAACATGGAAGGAAGAAACAAAAACTAAACCTAAAACACAACACAGAGGAAAGAAAAACAAGAGAAGAAAGGAGAAAAACTATCCACTAACCTTCCTACAAATGGGTCAAAGTCAGTTTGTGAAAATTATTCTTCAATAGATCACTTGAAATCAATCGGCATCTTGAAGTTTGATAAATTCTCTCTTCTTCACAAGTGAATGCATGGATCCTAGGTGGAATTACTCAAGGTTTTATATTTTCCATGTCATTAAATGTTGACCGTACAAGTGCCATGTCAGCCCTCTCTTCTATGTGGCTTTTAAAACGTCTTTACTTCATAACTTTTAAAGGAATTAAAGATGTCCCAATTCACCGATAAATTAAGTAATTAGTTATGCAGATTTTTGAGATTACTTTACTTGTTTTAACTTAAGTGAAGTAAAGCTATTTGAATTCAATTCAATGAAAATACTAAGTAGTGGGGTAGGATTTTAGCGCAATGAATGGGCTTAGTTCGGTGGTGTTTAGGAACTACTTTACTTGTCTTAATAATAAGGCAAGTAAAAGCATATGAGTTTAGTGCAATGAATAGAATAAGTAAAGTACTTTGAATTTAGCACTAAACTAAGGAAAACAAGCCAGTTCTACGGTGTTTTAAAACTACTCTACTTGACCAACAAAAGCACTTCAAAACAACGAAGGTAAAGAACTCTATACAAATTGGTTTTTTGAATATGGATAGCTTGTTACTTTGAAGTAAAGCATTCTGAGAAACTCGATAGCTTAGGAGAGCACGTTTTTTGGTTTTCTGAGGATTTTTCAAGGAATTTTAAACACATAGATACTTAATAAATCACCTCCAAGCAACTTCCTACAACTTCTTGAAGAATCATCATGCACTCCTGTAACCCAGATGAGTTAAAGAAACAACCTACACACTCTGAACAACAACCTAAAGCCACAAAAAAACATGAACAAAACTCATCACAAGTCCTGAAAACTTAAAATTTTCAAAGGGTTACCCCAATATTTCTAAAAGAATGTGACGGTAATGAGGAGGTAGTGTGGACTATAAATGAAACATGATTATTTCTACAACCCTTCGTCAATATAATTGTTATCACTCTCTTGTTTGGCTACCCTTTAGAGTTATGGAGTTAGTGAATTTTTTGGTTATTGTTTTAGCCAGGTTCAAATCTTGTGAATTTTTGAATTAAAAGTACGATTGTAAAAATTGTAGCTTCAAATCCCTCATTAACATATTGAGCTAAAAGATTATGTTATTGGGTGGGCATTAAATTTCGAAAGGAATATATTGAAAAAAATGGATTGAACTTATCTTTATATAATATTGTTCAGTTGATATGATAAAGGGATTATAAGAACTATGCATAGACCTATTTGTTGTAAA
This sequence comes from Taxus chinensis, assembly GCA_019776745.2. NCBI lineage: Eukaryota > Viridiplantae > Streptophyta > Pinopsida > Cupressales > Taxaceae > Taxus > Taxus chinensis. Next base: position 321,663 of record JAHRHJ020000821.1, read on the forward strand.
CAATAGTGATGAAAATACTTTTATTTACTTGGTTAAGTAAGAAGTATAGTCGAGATATATTTAGAATATTGTTGATGTTATATGATGGGTTAGCTAAACATGGAAAATTCAGTATATGTCTCTGTACGTCGGAAAAGGTGAGAATCTACAAGTAACTCTTCCGCGTACCCGACCTCTCGAGGTCGTGCCGAGACAGCCGGTGGGGGTAGAATATGCGTGGGATGCAGACAAACTAGTTAGGCAGTCTAATGTCTTCGACACGCACTAGTGGAATTTGTGAATCTAAGGCAAAGAAGGCCCTTCTAACTTGGACTGGTGTGATAGATCGATCGGCAAGGATGACTGCTCGAAGGCTCCAATCAATATCGAGCTCTGGCGTGATTCGATCTATGGGTTGTGGAATACGTGGAAAATGACCTGGGATAGTTTCGTGTATGTCTCCTGATAAGGTCATATAGTGGATGGTGAATATAATTGACTCTACGGACGATTCTCTGGCCTAGTCCAGAATTCTCTAGCTTCGTTAGCCGCTATATCTAGTAAGGACAATTGTTCGATGATGATGGGTGGAAGTGGAGTGGACTGAAATACTAGTGTGCGTAGGGTAGTGTCTATATCTGATTGACTTGTGGACTCGTTGGGCTGTGGGATCTATGGATCACAACCATAGACTCTTGGTTGTTGCGGTCCTGTTATGGTCATACGCAAAATCAAGTTCTAATCCCTAGTATCCAGTAATCGTATGCTTTCTCAGCTTCTATGTTTAGAACCAATAACTGTGTGATCTTCTCAGAATATCTCACAGGCGTTCTCGCAACCTGGATCCTTAAACTGGTATCTATATCTGTGAGAGTGTCTCCTGCACCTGGCTGTGGGACCAAAGGATCACAACCAAAGGTTTGTTCTCTTTCGAACCCTTCTACAGTCATGTGATGTTTACCTAGGGTAATCTGTAGTTTGGTTGGTTTGACCAAAACGTGTGTGCTTGGTCGTCTTCTATGTTTAACCCTCTTAACTGAGAACTGATCAGTTGTAAATCTGTGGTTGTTCGGAATACTTGTATTCTGAGATTTTGGTCTATGTCAACTATTGCTGTGACGAGGTTTGGTTGAGGCACGATTGGCTCAAATATATATTCCCTGGGCTCCTGAGGTCCCGTGATTGTCATACGAAACAAAATGTAAATCTAACTGTAACGAAGCAAATTCTAACTACGTGAAATAAATCTAAAACATATATATAACTTTTATTCTTCTAAGAAATCTTTTAACAATTTTAAGGAAAGCAAACTATTTTAAGCGTATCTAGAAATAATAACTAAACAATAATTTAAAACAGACAAGATAACCGAGTGTAGTTATTTGCCTGTGCGATTTGTAGAATTATTCTAAATAAATAAAATAGCTCGTCTAATCTATCTGCAAGATTCTCGATCCTACCTCAGAAGTGAGGAGTGAATCATAGTTTCTCAGAAACTATCAATCCTCACAGCTTCCCTGGCAATATCGAGAATAGAATTTACTGAAATGAAGCAATTATCTACTCTATTTGATATGATTCTAACTAGAACTTTGAAAGTTAAAACCTGGATTCCGCAGAACAGTGGCGAATCCGATGGTGTGTGTGATCTTGTCCCCTCAGTATGATCTCCTCGTTCTTTCGTGTTCACGTGGATCCAGAAAAGCGTGTAATGCTAGCACCGATAGGAGTAGATTTTGGGACAAGGACAGCTCAGAATGCAGACCGAAAATGCGAGTAGGAGAGGGATAGCGCAAGAGTACAGAGCTTGGCTTATGCGATTCCTAGCGGGATTTTACTGCGAGTCATGCAACATGAAGCGACCAGAACCTGTAACTATCCTATTCGAAGAGCAAAACCTGCAACTTTAATGGCTTCCTAAGCTATTCTGTTCCAATGGATTGGATAAAATAAAACACTGTTTGCACAAGCTGGATATGTGGCTTACCAACAGCTGAATAAAGCTAACCAGGCATATAATGAACTGAACTAAGAACAAGCTGGATAGAGCAAGAAAATGATGAATGTGGCTTAAACAGCTACAGCTAAAAGATAATGAACTCAGAGGCAACAATAAAATTAAATCTACAGCAAAGAGAAATTCAGAGGCAAGCTTCAGGATGGATTGGATGAAATAACAGCACTGCCTGCACAAGATGGGTATGTGGCTTACCAACAGCTGAGCAATCTAACAAAAGATGCAAGTGAATTCAAGCTATGGCTTCTAAACAAGATAACAAGACTAAAATACTAAAATGAGGAGAGCAAAGATCAAGTCTTCAAAAATCTTCAGCCAAACTTCACCATTTGCTTGTGCACAAACCATGCATTTATAGGAATTCAATCACCCAAAAATCAAAACCAAATTGAACTCCTAAACAATAAACAAAGGAAAAACACTATTCCAGGGGACCAAAAACATAAATGCATGCTCAAGTCGGCAAGGAAAAGCTGGTGAATCGTGATATTTCACGCGAGTCGCGTCAAAAGAACGTTCTGGAAAACGCGCACAGGACCGCCGCTCTGAGCAGGGCGGCGGTTACAGGACCGCCGCCCTGATCAGGGCGGCGGTCACGAGACCGCCGCCCTGCAGGGCGGCGGTTTCGTCACTGAAGATCAAGAGGCCAAGGAAAGAGGGAAAAAGGGGAAAACAAAGGGCGCGGGGGCTAAGCGGGGCATGCGGGATGTTAACGCATACTCCGAGGGCTTTTCCGGATCCCGAACACCTTACGAGGAGACCTGTATCATCATTGGGGCACTTGTTACACTGTTCTGGCAGTACAGTACCTTACAATTTTGGGTACGTACATATTGCCCCCTCGGAGAAGCGTTTTAGCCATGAAGAGGCATAAAACGGTGGGTCCGAGTATGGCAGTCCCGAAATGGGGAGTTAGAAGCTATACCTTACTCGTCCGTGTGTTGAAATGACGCCATCCGAAATTCCCGCTACCTGCAAAATGAAAAGAGAACTCAAGTGCAGATAGATACAATAACTTGGAAAATAAACGCTAAAATAATAGGGAATGAGAACGTACCATTCGTGCGGGGATAGGAACTTACCTCCATCAGCGCTCCAAACCTGTGAAAAAGTCTTTTAAAACGAAACAGGGTGCTATATATATGAAAGTGGGCCCATTTTCCTATTCATTTGCGCGAGTTGATTTGATTGATTTTGAGCTCTGGGACCCACGGTGACGGTTTCTTGCGTGAGTAGAGTCAAAACGTCCGCAGCGAGATCGTGATCATGCCTCCACGTGCGGAACACCGCCCTGCTAGATCACAGGTTGGTTTTCTTCAATTTTGTGTTTTTCCCCCTTTAAATTTGAAATGTTAAATTTGTCGTAATGGGGGGGTTATTTTTGAAAATGTTAGGTTCAAAAGGTCCACCTAGGGGGGGCGCCTACTGGGTAGGCTCCATTTTTAGGTTAAATGGTCTTTTTTTACTTATTTTGGGCTTTTTGGGATTAAAAACCTGCGCGGGTTTTCGGACCGCGACCGCCGCCCTGGCCAGGGCGGCGGTTACATGACCGCCGCCCTGTTCAGGGCGGCGGTTACACGACCGCCGCCCTTAAGGCGGCGGTTACAAAACCGCCTCCCTGCTCAGGGCGGCGGTTCTCAACAGGATGCAAAAGAACTTAATTTTTGATATTGCACTTGTATTTTCTTGCACTTCTATACGTTTTTATGACCTTCTTGGTATTGTTCAGATACTAACTTGCTCTGTTTTGTGTGTTTTTGGGTGTATGCAGGCGAGGGAGGAGTACATTAGATGGAGCCGAGAGAGAGAGTGTGATTGGCTCTCTGGGGTACTGGATGCCCTTTCTCAGGACGAGGAGGACACACTACAGAGGGCCGACATACTACGTATATCGCGCATGCCCACATGTCACACCATCTAGTCACATCCTTTGTGACTTATTTTCATATTGGGATGCAGATCGGAACACTTTCCGACTGCCAGGGGTCCGTGGTGAGTGGACCATCACGTTGGAGGATGTCTACCGTATTTTGGGGGTCCCGATCATCGGGAGGAGACTCACATTAGAGACGGCTGGCTCACGAGCACAGATTGCACAGTGGGCAGGTTACATGGGAGATGCAGCTATCTCCACGGGGTCGAAGAAGGAGTGAGAGTTCGATCCATTCCTTCTTTGCCTATCCCCATATTTCAACAGGCCATCATGGGGATCCTTGCCTCGAGACTGATTGGGGACAAGGGAGGGGACACTTTGTTATACTGCTGGGCCCCCATCATTGCACAGATAGAGGGGCATGGCCGGATATACGCCTGGGGTGCAGACATTCTGGGGACCACCTACCATGATTTATACAGGGTGGTCCGTGTGCAGGGACTATCATTGAGGCACCCGACTCTAGTCATGAGTTGGGTGTATGAGCATTTTATTCCTTATGGCAGAGGCGTAGAGGTGGCAGATCCTGGGGCTGTGAGGGCAGCCAGATGGTCAGATATGTCGGTGCTTAGAGCACCTCACCAGCCAGTTGCCTCCCTTACCACAGCAGATATGGAGGCGACACCGTACCGGCTTATGGCCGGCATATGGGGCGAGGAGACCCTTACATTGATCTCCTGCTCCACCACAGGGCAGCTCATCGACCGCATGGGACGGGTGGAGGTACATCCTTTTGGCAGAGTTCCTCAGCAGTTTGGCCTTCCATATATGGGCATGCTTCCCCCAGTGGCACCAGTTTATAGATCAGTTCGCGAGGCCAGAGGGGGGCCTAGAGGCCGAGGTTGGACAGTGGATCACTCCTGGCATCCCATTGCAGCCAGGAGGATAGTTCGGGCTAGAGGGAGAGCCGGTGCGCCTCGGGCACCTTTGCTTCAGATTGCTGCGGGTCCTGCTCATAGCAGCGATGACCCTATAGACATTGACTCCGATTCTGAGGAGCTTACAGAGGGAGGGTCGGAGGAGCAGACTGATGATAGCGATCCTGAGTGGCATGACACTCAGGATATTATGCAGGCAGAGAGGGCCGAGCAGAGCGCAGAGAAGGACACTCTAGTTTCAGAGGAGCCACTCTCTCAGGGCCATGGTGGAGAGGATGAGTCAGTTGTGGGGCGACATGTTGCCCCTGCTACAGGAGCAGCCCCTCAGTCGGCAGCGGCATCCGCGGCGGGTGCTGGCCCCAGCGATCCATCTTGGAGGCCCGGTGATCCGAGTAAGTTATCCTTTCTTCCTTTCAATGTTTGTTTAATTTAGGATTTGTTTTAATTGCTATCTCTCCTTGTGTTTTTATCTTGTATCTTTTAGCCTCTTGCTTGGTTTCTAATTCATTTTTCTCCTTTGTTTGCAGAGACTGTCGACGAGTGGCGGGATCTGATCCGCAGGGTATGCACTGATTCCCTGATGATCCCCATGGATAGGACCCGTGCGGAGCTATCCGTAGATGCCGGGGAGCCCTCAGCAGCCGGTAGGCATACCGATGTCTTCGCTCCCGTTTGGCACGTGGCCAGGATGGTGTCGACCCTCCGTACAGAGTTGGCGGGCTATAGGACGGCTGAGCGCCTTATGAGGAGCCATTCTCGTGGTGAGACTGCGGCTGCTCCTCGGGACCTTGAGCCCTCCATTCATTCAGAGCGCCGGTGTAGCCGGAGTCCTAGGCGAGGGCGCGCACCTTCGGAGGGGTCGCGTAGGGGTTGAGAGACCACTTGGCTCCTATGTATTTTGTACTATAGATTCTTTTGTATATCACGGGCTCTTTGAGCGTTTTGACCATGCCTAGTGCATGATGGCATTGTATATAAACATTGATTATTTATATATATATGCATTCGTTTTTGGATCAAAAGCTTGTCACTCATGTTTTCCCTTTCTGTTTCCAGTTTCCTTGTGTATATTACGATGTATGGTTTATATGCTTTCTAGAATGTATGCAATGGAAAACAGATGATGCAAATGTTTGCTTTCTTTTTGTGTTTCATGATGCTGATACATGATATTGTAGATATATTGTGATCTTGAATCTTAGCTTCTGTGAGCAATTTGGATACCTCATGTTTGTTTTGGCAAAGTGATGAAAATAACCAGTATGATGAACAGATTAACTTGCCCCACTCCTAACTCCACGCAACTAGTAAGATGCGAGGGCTCATCACCAAGAGCCAAGAAGGGCGCAAGTTATGAAATATGGTGAAATGATAGTGATGAAAGACAGACAAAGCTTTGGCGGAACCAAATTGGAAGCTACAAGCTTACTCTACCTGAATGACTTCATAGTTTTGGATGCAACTTGCTTTGCGGTTTATCTAGACTTAGACCCGTAGATGGCCACATAGTAGACAAAATCTGGGTTTTTAGGATTTTAACTCTCTTGGAATTTTGAACATCTGATTCATTCGTTTTTGACTCAAAGTTTGAATTGTTTGTTTATGACCTTTTAACGTTTGCTTTGTCAAGAGGACCCCCTACACTTTGCCCCATGCTACTAGTAAGAAGCGTGGGTTTATCACCGTGGGCAAGGCATAGGCGAGTAAGGGCATTTCCATCCTTTCCCAACCCTACGTCACTAGTAAGAGACGCAAGCTCATCACCGAAGGTTGGTGGGGCAAGGAAATGTGTAAAAATAAAATTTTCTGTTTAATCACTTTTTGACTTGCTTATTTGAGTAAAATGTCAGTATATGCTTATTTCCAAAGAGATGTATATATGGGATAGATGTGACACCATGAAGCTTCTAGAACAGACCATAGGCAAGACACCTATCCTAAGAAGAAATCAAAGCGAGAACAAACTTGCAGATCTTGGTATGGTTACCGTTAAGACTTTGTCATGTCTGATTTTATTTGATAAAAGATTCTGAGATGATTTGATGATACATGAAGATGGAGAGGTATGATTAAAGAACTTTATGCCAGAAACATCATGAGTTTGTAATGAATTGCTTTGAGAATAGATTCCTTGATCACAATTTATGTAAGAAACAAGTGGACAAAATGATCTAATCTATATGAAGATGCAATGTAGGTAGTTATATAAGTAGTGCTAGTTGCTTATGCGTAGAATCGCTTGAGGTGCAGGGAATTGACTGTTTCGCCAAATTCCTCACCTTCTAGCGTACATAAGAGGTAAGCACCATTTCCGTAGTCCTTCATGACTCGGTATGGGCCCAACCATTTGGGCCGGAATTTCCTTCCTTCGCCGGTCTTCTTGTCGATCCGGCTGTCTAGTCTTAGAACTAGATCACCTTCGTATATATCGCGTTCATAGACCTTCTTGTTATACTGCCGGCACATTCGGTCAGCATAAGCTCTATGCCGCTGTTCAGCATCTAACCTAGTTTCATCTAGGCTTTCTAGTTGGGAAAGACGTGCTTCTCTGTAAGCGTCTTCATTCAGAATCCCTTGTAGTGAAATGCGGAGACTGGGTATTTCGACCTCAAGCGGGAGAACTGCTTCTGCCCCAAATACTAGCGAGAAAGGAGTTGCTCCCGTTGGTGTTCTTATTGATGTTCGGTTGGCCCACAAGGCCGGATATAACTTCAAATGCCAATCTCGTTTGTTTTCTTTCACCGTTTTAAGGAGAATGGCTTTCAGTGTTTTGTTTGTTGCTTCAGCCTGTCCGTTGGCTTGGGGATAATACAAGGAAGCCGTATGATGGCTTATCTTAAATTTACTGCATAGTTCGCGAACTTCTTCATTTTTAAAAGAAGTTCCATTATCGGAGATAATGATTTGCGGGATACCGTACCTGCAAATGATTTGGTTCAAAATGAACTTGGCGATCACAGAACCAGGTACAGTAGTAAGAGGCATGGCCTCCACCCATTTGGTAAAATATTCAGTGGCCGTGATTATAAAATTATGGCCGTCTGTGGATGAGGGAGAGAATTTCCCTATTAAGTCTAGACCCCATGTAGAAAAGGGCCATGGAGTAGCGATTGGTTGTAGAGCTTGTGCTGGCATGTGGATCTCGTGGGAGAATTCTTGGCACTTATGACACCTGCGTGCAAACTCTATCGCGTCATGTTCTAGAGTGGGCCAGAAATAGCCCATTCGATGTATTTTTCGAGCGGTGGCATGGCCACCGAAGTGGCCTCCACATATACCGCTGTGGGATTCATGGAGAATCCTCTTGGACTCTTCTGTGTCAACACACCTTAGGAGCATTCCATCGAATGCTTTTCGATAGAGCACCTGCTCTATAATGACATATTTAGCTACGATTATGCGTAACCGCCTTCTTTGTTGCGGTGTAACTGCCTCCGGGTACGTATGGTCCATGATATAATTAATGATATCAGTGTACCAAGGACACTCAGAGATAGCGGGTCGAGTTTCGATGTAGTATACGCATTCATCTGGAAAGTCTAAATCTACTAAATCACCTCCGTCTAATGGGTTGTCAGCTAACCAATCCGCGATGATTTGTCCTTTAACCGACTTCTGATTTACAAATGTTAATTCGAACTCTCCCATTAAGGTTATAAAACGTCCAGCCTTTTTAGACAAGGACCCTTGTGTGAGAAAAGTCCGTAAATGGTCCGTTTTTACCATGACCTTCGTTTCTTGATTCAGCATATAATGTCTTAGGCGTTTAGTAGCAAAGACTATGGCAAGGCATTCTCGTTCTGCCTGTGTATAGCGTGTTTCATAGTCGAGCAGCGTTCGGCTAATGAAATAAATCACACGTTCTCTCTTGTTATCGTCTTCTTGGGCCAACATACAGGCCAGCGAGCCATTGGTAGCTCATGAATATAGAATTAACGAGTGATCTAGCTTAGGTGGCATTAGCGTAGGTGGTGATAAAAGGAAACGCTTAACTGCATCAAAAGCTTCATTGCAATCTTCGGTCCAATCAATGCTATAGTCTTTCTTGAGTAAATTGTTGATTGGATGAACGGCGAAGCTTAAGTCCGGGATAAATCTCCGGATTGCACCCAGCTTTCCGAGAAATGATCTGATTCCAGATTCACTCGAAGGTGGGACCATTTCGAGGACAGCCCGAATTTTGGTTGGATCAACATCAATCCCTCGTGACGATATGATGTAACCTAGGAGCTTTCCTCCTGTTACACCAAAGACGCATTTCTCTGGATTTAGCGTGACTCCGTATTCTATTAGACGTGAAAGAATGACGCGGAGTACTTCGGGATGGTCACAACGCTTCTTGGCTTTAGCCAATAAGTCATCTACGTAAGATTCCATGATTTTATGAATTAGATCGTGAAATATGTATGTCATGGCCCGCTGGTACGTAGCACCGGCGTTCTTGAGACCGAATGGCATAACAGCGTAGCAATAGGTTCCCCAAGGAGTTATAAACGTGGTTTTAGCTTGATCTTGCTCAGATATTCTGATTTGATTGTATCCCGAGAATCCATCCATGAGAGACAAGAGTTCAAAACCAGCTGTTGCATCAACAATAACATCTATGGATGGTAATGGGAAGTCGTCCTTAGGACACGCTTTGTTGATATCTCGAAAATCTATGCAGATGCGTATCTTTCCATTCTTCTTGAGAACGGGAACGATGTTAGATACCCATTGGGAGTAGTCAACTGGCTTGATGAATCCTACCTGAAGGAGTTTTATTACCTCCTCTTTTACCATGAGAGCTACTTTGGGCTTCATGGGTCTTGATTTTTGTTTAATTGGCTTTGCATCTGATTTAGTGACGAGGTTGTGCACCGCAATGTGGGGTGCGACTCCTGTCATCTCCTTATAATTAAATGCAAATGCCTTCTGATGTTCTTTGAGAATCTGAGTATGTATTTCCACTTCTTCTGGGGTTAACGAAGACCTAGTTTCAATATTCTTGGTTCATCTTCTGTCCCGATGTTGACATCGATTGTTTCTTCGATCAAAGAGGCGTTACCCTCTTCGAACTCAGGTGGTGCTGGAGGTAAATCTAAATCATCCCCATTTTCTACTGCGTATATGCTAGGTTCCATTTGTGAGGGAAGATCCGTTACGGGATTTCCGAAGTAGGAAGACGAATGTGGAATCAAGGATAAATCTAGCATGTGATAGGAGAGATGTAGTGCTGCATAGGCATTTAAGTAATCCAAAGTAGCGCATCACTATCAACATGGTCTAGGATGGTAGATTCACTTCCGCTTGAAAGAGGATTTGTCATTATTTTTATCAATGGTTCATCACGAATGGACACCGTGAACTGGGTATCTTCTAACTCATTGCTTGGAGTAAAACGTGATGCTGAGGTTGCTATTGAATCGGCGAGAAGATTTTTCTCTCGCGGGATTGCTTCAATGGATATGAAGTTGAACGCCTTGCTTAAATCTAATACAGCATTTTTGTAGAGTTGCAAATGTTCGGCTTTAGTTTCATATACTTCAGAAACTTGATTTGTCACTAATTGCGAGTCTCCCAGGACTCTGATGTTATCAATACCAATTCTTTTGGCTAAGGTAAGGCCAAGGAGGAGGGCTTCGTACTCAGCGCCGTTGTTTGTGCATTCAAAGTTTAATTTAAAAGCGAATGGGAGGACTTTCTCCTCGGGCGAAGTAAGAATTATACCTGCCCCCGCTCCATAACGGCATTTAGCTCCATCGAAATGGAGAGTCCAATACTTAGCCGGGAGTATAGATGTTGGGGCATCTGCTGCGTTTGCGCACTTTACTTCTACCATACAGAGGTCCTCTGCTGGAAAGGAACCAACACCTAGGGAAAATCCTATGCCTACTGAATCAAATGGTAAGAACATTGGTGAATCTTGTTCTATCAACTCAACGATTTTCGCAGTAGTCCCTAATGATACTGTTTCTTTAGTTTTATCTTTAGGGGTTGGAATTGTTTTGGCTATGCTGGTAGTTTCAAGATCCGTCGTAGGTACCAACTTTTCCTCTGGTTTTGGGTCAGTGGGTTTATTAAGTTGGTTTGTTGGAAGTTCAAATTCTGAGTGCACCCCTGGTCTTTTCTTTAAATCAGCTAGGTGCAAATCGAAAGGTTTTGGATCGCCTTTGGCTACAAATACCTTTCCTAGATGCAAGAATCTTACTTCTTGAAATAAAGTAGAAGGGATTGCCTTCATTCGGTGTATCCATGGTCGGCCGAGTATCATATTATAATTAGTTTCCCGATCTATAATATAAAACTCAGTCAGGATTGTTTTGGGCCCTAAGGTGACCGGCAGTATTATAGTTCCTATCGAAGTGGCTTTAAGGCTATCATAGCCTCTCAATGTATTTCGAGTAGTGGAACAGTTTGTTTCCCCATATCCAAGTTTTTGGAGGAAAGAGAAAGGGACTATGTTAACTGCGGCCCCATCGTCAACCATTGCCCGTTTTACATAGTTATTATAAACCCATACTTGTAAGTGTAAGGCTGGATCACCTCGGCGTGCGATCTCAGCATCTGTGGGCATTTTACTTATTTCGAATATGAATTCGACATCCTTGTCCGGCTGCCCCGGAGGGTGGATATCAAAATCTACGTGATTTACTTGTGTTTCAGGAGGTGGAGTGATGTTAATTAGATGGCCTATACCTAATGCTTCTAAAAGAGCAGCTCTGTGAGGGGGAGAGTTCTTTAGTAAGTCCAAAAATGAAATGTGTGAGAAGGTCTTTGTTAGGTCACAAATTAAATCATAGGCACCTATGGGTTTTTCTACTATTTGCTGACTCTTATCTGTTTCTGGCAGATGACTTGGGCTCGGTTGAGAGAAATACTCTCGTGTTCTTGTTATAGCTTCGATAGGTAGTTCAGCGTCTAATTCTACCAAACTGACTATCTTGGGTCTCGGTTGAGCTCCTAACTGTGGCGCAACTGATGGATTTAATGAAGTCGAGGCTTCATGATCATTGTTTCCCGTCATTGCACCTTTGTTTGTTCCAGTTGGATTCAGCCTATTGCTATCATGATTTGGGAGCGGATCGTTAAAGATCTTGAGGGGAGCATTCTGAGGGGAAACTGCCCCTGCGAGCGTATTTGGTGATGATGAGACGGGATCTGCCAAAAACAAATCTGTGAAGAACTGTCTTTGTTCTTCTGGCAAGCGTTGCATAAATTTATTGTAGTCACGACACGTTCTAGTATCGTGACCCCGAATTTTGTGGAAACCACAATAAGAATTGGGATTGTAATTCCTATTTTGTTGGTTAGGTGTGTATTGTGGCCTAAAATTCTGATCAAACTGTTGCCTATTAGGATTAAAGTTTTGGAATTGTTGTTTCTGGTTTTGACTTTGGTTTTGATAACCAAATGAGTTTTGGCTTGGCCCTTGTATGGGATTTCACCGTTGTTGTTGTTGTTGTGGATGGTTAAAATCCACTGTATTGATCGTCGGGGTAAAGTTGTTGTTTCGTTGGTTGTTTGTTTGTGACGGAGTATTAACAACATTTACCCTCTTGGGCTGGTCGGTTACCCCATCCGTTGTTACCCCACGATTTTTGTTAAGGATTTTGGGTCCTTGATTGACATTTGTGATAGTTGTAGTGTTTTGAGTGGAGGTGATTAACCTCCCGTTTGTTCCATATGTCTTACGACCACTATCTATCGCTGCTTGGTCTATTCGAAGAGCGCTCTCAAGTACTTCATCGTAAGTTCTTAGTGGGAACTTCTGGACTTCTTCCTTCACCTCCTTGCTGAGAGAATGAAGGAATAAATCACATAGTTCCATCTGATCCATGTTTGGAGCACTTGCTGAAGAATAAAGAACTGTACGCCACCTCTGGATGAAATGGGCGACAGATTCGTTGTGTTCTTGTTTGATGTGCAAGAATTCCCTGATTCCTGTTCTCAACAGTTTGTTCATGTCGAAGGCTTTGATGAACTCTGACACGAGTTGTTTAAATGAATGGATGGAGGCTTCAGGTATCCTATAATACTAGTCGAGAGCAATGCCTTCCAAGGTTTTGGGAAATATTTTAGCAACAACCCCATCCCAAGGGAGTAATTCTCGTATGGCTGTAGCGTAAGCTTTGATATGTGCGTTTGGATATCCCTCACCCTTGAACTTGGGTAAATCAGGAAGAGGTCTTGGAAGCATGACGCTTCGTATGGTGAAGTCTAAGGGTTCCTTTAGATATTCTGAATAAGTCCCTATCGCATAGCTTTCGACCATTGATGGTGGTTGCTGAGGGAGTGGTGGTGGGATAGGTTGTTGATACGGTGCAGCGTATGCGTTGGCAGGGGCATAAGGAGGTCCCTGCGTTTGAGCAAACATGCCGGGAGAGGAGAACATATCTCCTTGTGGTGATTTGGAGTACATGTTTAAGTATGACGGGGTATTGTCAAGGAATGGATTGTTTGACACTAGACCGGGAGGAATAGTGTTAGAGATGATGGGCCTTGTTGGCGTTTGTTGTGGATAGTGAGGTGGCATGCCTAACGTGCCTACTCCTGTGAGGAGATCTACTTGGCCAGAGTGGTATGGAGGATTGGAACTTCCTGTTTGTATGAACGGAGAATTTTGACTTGCTTGAGCAAGTTCTAACCCTCTCACTTTTTCTACTAACGTTGAAATGACTTCATTTGGTGAAGTCACGGTGTTTTGCCTGAGCGGCGTTTGTTGTATACCCTGGTGTTGTATAGGCATGTGATATCCTGTCATGAACTGATCGCTATCTTGCCAAGTTTCTCCGAGAGTATTTCCTATATGCAGTGGCATAGAGGTATTTTCTTGAAAAGAGATCTCGGGTTGTATTTGTAAACCTCCTATAGGTGGGTACATACCCCGAGAATGTTGTTCACTCCTAGGATAACGTATTGACTGTCCATCATCTAAGACCAGGTATGGATCTGATTGTCTACTAATTTGTGGTCTAAGTAGCATTTGAGGAGACGAACCAGATTCTCCGGTAAACGTCATATTGTTTGAACCTGAAGGCTCTGTTTGTTGCGTTCGAGGGGGTTGATCTAACTCCTCAGTTTGAAAAGATGAACTATATCTGATTCTTGGGGTTTGTGTTGACAACTGATTAGTTGAATAGTTGTCGCCCCATACTGAGAGCGAGGGTGATGATTGCCTATTCTGTTGGGCGTAGTATGCCTCAAGACCCAAGAGGGGTCTGCCATATGCATCGAATCCCGACATATTCGGGGGGTATATGAATACCCGCAGAATAATGGGAAGGAGCGAAGGTGATTTGTGAAAGGAAACGTGATATTATGACTCCGAACGAGAAAGTAGGAAGTTTTACGTCAGCTTCACTAATTTTGTTTGTTTCACGTCGGGTTCACCAATTTTGTACGCCGGAAAAGCGACAGGCGAGCGTGAGAATCTACAAGTGACTCTTCCGCGTACCCGACCTCTCGAGGTCGTGCCGAGACAGCCGGTGGGGGTAGAATATGCGTGGGATGCAGACAAACTAGTTAGGCAGTCTAATGTCTTCGACACGCACTAGTGGAATTTGTGAATCTAAGGCAAAGAAGGCCCTTCTAACTTGGACTGGTGTGATAGATCGATCGGCAAGGATGACTGCTCGAAGGCTCCAATCAATATCGAGCTCTGGCGTGATTTGATCTATGGGTTGCGGAATACGTGGAAAATGACCTGGGATAGTTTCGTGTATGTCTCCTGATAAGGTCATATGGTGGATGGTGAATATAATTGACTCTACGGACGATTCTCTGGCCTAGTCCAGAATTCTCTAGCTTCGTTAGCCGCTATATCTAGTAAGGACAATTGTTCGATGATGATGGGTGGAAGTGGAGTGGACTGAATACTAGTGTGCGTAAGCCAGCGTCTATATTTGATTGACTTGTGGACTCGTTGGGCTGTGGGATCTGTGGATCACAACCATAGACTCTTGGTTGTTGCGGTCCTGTTATGGTCATACGCGAAATCAAGTTCTAATCCCTAGTATCCAGTAATCATATGCTTTCTTAGCTTCTATGTTTAGGACCAACAACTGTGTGATTTTCTCATAATATCTCACAGGCGTTCGTGCAACCTGGATCCTTCAACTGGTATCTATATCTGTGAGAGTGTCTCCTGCACCTGGCTGTGGGACCAAAGGATCACAACCAAAGGTTTGTTCTCTTTCGAACCCTTCTACAGTCATGTGGATGTTTACCTAGGGTAATCTGTAGTTTGGTTGGTTTGACCAAAACGTGTGTGCTTGGTCGTCTTCTATGTTTAACCCTCTTAACTGAGAACTGATCAGTTGTAAATCTGTGGTTGTTCGGAATACTTGTATTCTGAGATTTTGGTCTATGTCAACTATTGCTGTGACGAGGTTTGGTTGAGGCACGATTGGCTCAAATATATATTCCCTGGGCTCCTGAGGTCCCGTGATTGTCATACGAAACAAAATGTAAATCTAACTGTAACGAAGCAAATTCTAACTACGTGGAATAAATCTAACATATATATAACTTTTATTCTTCTAAGAAATCTTTTAAGAATTTTAAGGAAAGTAAACTATTTTAAGCGTATCTAGAAATAACAACTAAACAATAATTTAAAACAGACAAGATAACCGAGTGTAGTTATTTGCCTGTGCAATTTGTAGAATTATTCTAAATAAATAAAATAGCTCGTCTAATCTATCTGCAAGATTCTCGATCCTACCTCAGAAGTGAGGAGTGAATCATAGTTTCTCAGAAACTATCAATCCTCACAGCTTCCCTGGCAATATCGAGAATAGAATTTACTGAAATGAAGCAATTATCTACTCTATTTGATATGATTCTAACTAGAACTTTGAAAGTTAAAACCTGGATTCCACAGAACAGTGGCGAATCTGATGGCGTGTGTGATCTTGTCCCCTCAGTATGATCTCCTTGTTCTTTCGTGTTCACGTGGATCCAGAAAAGCGTGTAATGCTAGCATCGATAGGAGTAGATTTTGGGACAAGGACAGCTCAGAATGCAGACCGAAAATGCGAGTAGGAGAGGGATAGTGCAAGAGTACAGAGCTTGGCTTATGCGATTCCTAGCGGGATTTTACTGCGAGTCATGCAACATGAAGTGACCAGAACCTGGAACTATCCTGTTTGAAGAGCAAAACCTGCAACTTTAATGGCTTCCTAAGCTATTCTGTTCCAATGGATTGGATAAAACAACAACACTGTTTGCACAAGCTGGATATGTGGCTTACCAACAGCTGAATAAAGCTAACCAAGCATATAATGAACTGAACTAAGAACTCTAAGCAACAATGAAAATTAAATCTACAGCAAAGAGAAATTCAG
Source organism: Taxus chinensis (assembly GCA_019776745.2). Taxonomy (NCBI): domain Eukaryota; kingdom Viridiplantae; phylum Streptophyta; class Pinopsida; order Cupressales; family Taxaceae; genus Taxus; species Taxus chinensis. The sequence goes on from JAHRHJ020000821.1 coordinate 337,797, forward strand.
AGGCAAGCTTCAAACTGGATTGGATGAAATGACAACACTGCCTGCACAAGATGGGTATGTGGCTTACCAACAGCTGAGCAATCTAACTAAAGATGCAAGTGAATTCAAACTATGGCTTCTAAACAAGATAACAAGCTAAAATACTAAAATGATGAGAGCAAAGATCAGTCTTCAAAATCCAGCCAAACTTCAGACCATTTGCTTGTGCACAAACCATGCATTTATAGGAATTCAATCACCCAAAAATCAAAACCAAACTGAACTCCTAAACAATAAACAAAGGAAAAACACTATTCCAAGGGACCAAAAACATAAATGCATGCTCAAGTCGGCAAGGAAAGCTGGTGAATCGTGATATTTCACGGGAGTCGCGTCAAAATAACATTCTAGAAAATGCGCGCAGGACTGCCACTCTGAGCAGGGCGGCGGTTACAGGACCGCCGCCCTGATTAGGGCAGCGGTTACAGGGCAGGGCGGTTTCGTCACTGAAGATCAAGAGGCCAAGGAAAGAGGGAAAAAGGGGAAAACAAAGGGCGCGGGGGCTAAGCGGGGCATGCGGGATGTTAACGCATACTCCGAGGGCTTTTCGGATCCCGAACACCTTGCGAGGAGACCTGTATCATTATATGAATTAGTTGATTGCGATTTATCTTGTTGGATATGAAAATGAGGATAGATTGTTATACAATTTATTATTCTTAAGTTGTATATTATTTTTTGATTTCGTTGATTTAATTGAAATGATCAAGTGTACTAAATGATGACATTTAAACAATAAGGATAACAATGATAACAAATGAAGATGTTTAAGTTCTTCATATATCAATGGACTAATCATGGTAATTAATGTACTTAATGGAATAAAGACTATTCTTAATGTGTAAATATAATGAATCAACTCCATACAGAGTATGATTAGTAAACCTATACCTAACGTTGTATTCTACATTCTAAAAGTATCGATAAGAGGAACTAAATAAAGTTAGTAACTTGTTGAGTTACTATAAACATCTTATGAGAACTTAATATCATGTATCAACACATTTTAAACATGTCATAAAATAACTATAAGAGATAACTTAAAGTATATAAGAAGCACATGTGTTATGTCCCTTAGTATTTTCATTAGTATCGTGCTCGTGCCAACTTTGGATGGCTACTGTAAGGGTAGTGATGGCGTAATGATGGAAATCATCAAGTGGTCACTATCTTTCCCATAGGGATCCTAAGATGGCACTGATAGGATCCTATCATTTAGTAGGATGAGTCATACATATGATCTTCTTCTACAAAACTAAATCATCTTCTTAAATAATGAAAAGGGATCCAAATAACTCTATTAAGAAAATTGTGTGGTGATGAAAGACAAGTTTCATAGGCTAGTGTGCAATCTTGAAACTAAGCTTGCAAAGCAATGCTTAAAAACTTTGGCCAAATTAATGTAATTGTTGACTTCTTTGTCTGTTCACCAATCCCCTAAAGCAACAGTGTCGAGAACCACATGGAAGTTGCATAAATATCTTCCTTGTGGGCATTAACGAGATGCATAGGTTCTCATAACCTATAAAAGGTTTAACCAATTATACATAGTATACACACTCATATAGAGTGATCAAGTGAGATTGGGATGATCTAAATAGGCCCTTATAGCTGCACATGGTTATTGTATGTTATAAGATGGATTATGAACAATTCAATAATGTTGGATTATTTAGCAACAAGCTAATTAATAATGTTTAACATTGAAAGCATTAATTGAACTTAAGGGGTATGTTTAAAAGCAATCATTATTTTGGATGAATCATAACATGGGTGTTGCAAGAACCATGCTAGATGAATCCAAAATATATGAATTTTTTTGGAGAGAGATAGTCAACACATCAGTCTATATTTTGAATAGAGGCCAAATTAGAGTAAATAATATCAAGACACCTATGAACTATGGAAGGGCAGACCAACAATTGCCAAAAATTTCAAAATATTTGGAATCAAATGTTATATCAAGAAATATGATGAAGAATTATGTAAGTTTGATTCTAGATATGGTGCAGGTATTTTTATTGGTTACTCTTCTATGAGCAAGGCCTATAAATGTTACAATTTGAGGACATTCAAAAAATTTGAAACTATAAATGTGAAGGTAGATGATATCAAGAACATGATACAAGAAATTGATTATCCTGGAGAAGCCAGAAACAAAGATGAAGATGAAAAGGAATAAGTTGAAATAAAGGAAACAAAAACACCATCCATATCAGTCCAAAAGAATCATTCGGACCATAATTTTATAGCTGTAAAAAATATTGGAGTACAAACCAGAAAAAGATTGATAAATGCAACAGAACATGCAAATATGTCTTTATTATCGAAGATAGATACTAATAATTTTACTGAAGTAAGTGAATGAATACAAGCATTGGATTGAAGAAATGGAAGAAGAACTAGATCAGATTGAGAAAAATGAAACATGGGAACTAGTTCCAAGACCAAAAGATAAAAATGTGATTAGCAAAAAATGGGTTTTTAGAAATAAGCTGAATGAACATCAAAAAGTTATAATAAATAAAGAAAGTTTAGTTTGCAAAGGTTATGCAAAAGTTGAAGGTATTGATTCAAGAGAATATTTTTCTCATGTTGCACGTTTAGAAGCCATTATGATGTTTTTAGAATTTTCTTGTTATAAAAACTTTAATTTCTATCAAATGGATGTTAAATCTACCTTTCTGAATGGGATTTTAGAAGAAGAAGTTTTCATTAAAAAACCAGAAGGATCTATATATCAAATGATTAAGGACTATGTTTCCAAGATGAAGAAAGCTCTTTATGGGCTAAAACAAGCCCCCAGAGACTGGTATTCAATACTGGACAAGTATCTACAATGGAAAGGGTTTAAGAAAGATATTGCCAACAACAATATTTATATCAAAATTAAAGGGAAGAATCAACTATTTGTTGTTTATGTTGATGATATTATTTTTAAAGGAAGTAGTGATAAGATGTGTCAATAGTTTTATGAGAAAATGTAAAAATAATTTGAAATGTCCATGTTTGGTGAGTTGTCATTCTTCCTTGGATTAAAAATTTCTCAAATTGACAAAGGCATAATCATTTCACAAACCAAGTATATTAATGAGATGTTGAAAAAATTTAGAATGGAAGATTGCAATCCAGTAAGTACACCCATAGTCACAAACTGTAAGTTGAGCAAGGATGAGGAATCTCCTGAAGAAAATCAAACTCTTTATAGATCAATGATTGGAAATTTATTATATGTAGCTGCATCAAGACCATATGTGATGCAAGTAGTGGGCATGGTAGCATGTTTTCAAGATGCTCCAAAAGAAACTCATGTATAATTGTAAAAATAATACTCAGATATATGAAAGGTACAATGGATTATGATATGTGGTATCAAAAAGGTAAGGTCTTTATTTAACGTCATATACATATAGCTCCAAGTAGTCTTTTTTGTATGGGTTTTCTCTCGAAAGGGTTTCCACATAAATATTGTGTTGTGCAATTGTCATATCATATGTAATTTCTAATGTTGTGAATGTTAAAGTTTAAATTAGTAAAAATTGGATAATATTGATTCACCCCCCTTAGTATAAGTGTGTTTTCTACACACTATTGTCTTCCACAACACCACCTCGGGGTTATGTGGCTTCCAAGTGAGCTTTCATAGTTCACATCATTTCAACCAAGTCTTCAACTCTTGTGCTTTGATTTCAGCACCCTGAATTCCTCCAATGTTCCAATTCAATGTTATTCTCATTGTTATTTCTTTGAATTCATGAACAAAAATTCCACAATATTTTACCCAACAATCTTCTTGTAGTAATATGCCTCTAATGACCTTTTACCCACAATTTGCATTATGGCAAGTCATAAAATCTTATTGTGTCACTTCCTCTTACACCTTCTACCCAAAATTCCCTCACTGGAAATTTTTTGTAATGGTTTTTCTACCCACACTCACAAATGTTGAAAATCAAAAAGATTTTTCACAACTCTCCTATAGGAAATCAATCCTAGTCTAATTGTAGACACCCTTTTTTCACCCCTAAGTGACCCAATGCACATCAATCAATTATTATTACCTATCTTATTCTCCCTATCATAAGTATCATGAAATTACCATCTTAAAATCCATTTACCCTACCCTAACCACTCAAAACAACCTAAAACCAATTTACCCCACTTAACCTAACCCCCTAGCCCCCTACAACTCGGATTCCCAACATCTCACCATTTCCCAAGAGCCTGATATCATGGATGACAAGTGTTTTTAACCATTTTCCATTCTCCCTCTTGTTGGTTTTAACCTCTGTGTTGAAATTGACGGTGATCCGTGATCGACGAAAATCGTTACAGATGTCATCGATCCAATTTAATAAACCTTTGTCTCCCTTCTCTAGTTAATCATAGTCACAATCACAACTTGCATACAAAACCAATTTTTTGCCTTCCTAGACGACATCATCACAACTTAAGGATGTTATAATCTTGTTTCCAAGGCTATCAAGATCTCCAAGAGTTATCTCACCTCATCATCCAACAACTCTATTGTGTCTTATCCATTATCAAAATTAGTATTGCATCTTATCTCACTTTGTTATCTTAGTTTATACTAGTTATAGTTTATCAAATTGTCATCATTATCATCTTGTATAGGCTTCTCAAAATTTTCCTCTCCTTCAATCATCTAGACCACATATAGAATATTATTTATTCCCATAGGGATCGTCGTTGACCCCCAATCATTTTCAATCAACCCCTTTATCTTTACCCTTTTTATTTGGCCTTTTAAATAATCCCAAATCTATGTTTTCATGATCCTACATGCTTATATAAATTCCCCATATCTCATCTTTTCACTATCAAGCCTCTTTGTTTCACGTCAATATATGTTTTATTAATCTTTTTATCAGACCAAAAGATTTATGCCTTATCTTTGTCGATTAGTGTCCTTAGCACTTGGCTCTATATTTTGGTCTCATAAACATATTTGAATATCTGTTTTTGAAATCCATAAACTTCTAAGCTTTTTTTTAATCAGCCTTGGAAAAATCAACATCTCGGTTGCATTCATTAGTCTATTTTATCAATTACTTTATCAAAATAAACACTTTCTCTCTGATCATTTTCGATATGTGATCGTCTTCAATCCCTATCATTTATAGATCATTTTAGCATAAGTCACATTTTTATCAATCTAGGTTGATCTAAATTTTTTTTTTACAAACATGGTTTCCATGTAGATGATTGTTCTAGGTTAGTCTCATCTAATCACCAACATCTATGATATTTTGATCATCCAACAAACATTTATGTGGAAGTAGATCAATGTTCTCCATGAGATCACTTTATGTGTCATCTCATTTGCACAAACCTATAAGGATATTGAAGAAAAATTTGAGATCCTTAACGAAATACGAGAAGTAACTGAGGATTACTAGTACGGTTACTTCAAAGAATTTTATCTTGCCATAACCCTAACATGGGCCACCTACGAATCTGAACAAGACCTCCCTATCCATCTTGAGTTCTAGCTTCCTTGTCTTTTATCATTTATATTATCTTTATCAAATCAACTTAATTGTATCAATGAGTTGACACCCTTCAAAGAAGTTCCTTTGGATTTATGAGATCGGCCTTTGCCAAGTAACTCATTATCATATCTACCTAATACCTTATGTCTAGTTGTCTTTGCTTATAGGTCATCTCACTCAGCAAAAAGGAGGAGCACCTTTACATTTTCCACATTCCATCATCTTGATATTGTAATTGTCAGCGCAGGTATCGCTAAACCCTGTTCATTTTGAGTTTTAGGTACTTTCTACATTTTATAGCTCCAATAAAAAACTACCTAATACGCTAATACCAAGTGACGCGGATGGGGAGAGGGAATCTAGCTAAGGATATCCTTAAACCTCGTAGTCGTCAAAATGCACAAAATATAATACTTCATGGAAAGAAAACATGCATCCACAAAAAGATCAAATGAACATATATTTAAATGAAAACAAAGCTTTGAGATATCTTATTTAGAGAAATAACAACATCAGACTGATTGCCAATGATTCAACGTCATACAACAGGAAGCTTCATTTTTACACCATTATCTCCTCATCATGTAGCATAGTTATCTCCTCTCATGTCACATCTCATTCATTATTTCTATTCTCAATTGATCCTTAAGCTCACATTTCTACTCTTCCCTTAAGCATACCCCTAATTTCTTATTTAAATTTGAACTATTAACCTAGGTAAGGCAATAATATATTACTTATATAGCCATTCATACCACCTCTTAAGACTCCTAATTCCATAGAATTCAAATGAATGGATCAAAGGACCCACTATTAGACCCAAACATAATGATCCATTATTTCCCATAACTTATGCACTTCAATCGATCAACTATTGTAAGTTTCATGTAATGAATAGGATTTCCTAAACAATGTTGTGCACTGGAAAATTGCAAAATAGATAATACATTATGTAGAATAACTGCACCTCTAAAAACATATATAAAACTGGACTTGTGCACTCCATATAATGCAACACAAGACTTCATAACCTTAGAAATTTATTTGTTCGTTGTACCAACTCTAAGAACATAACAAAATGCTCTATAGAATGCAAATGTTGATTGTACTCCATTATGCAACTATTTTTTTTGAAACAAGATTACTCATGATCCTAGATGCTCTTGCATCATACACCTCAAGTAATTTTAAGAACTTGAGATCTTGCTCAAGGAACCTGTATACCATATTGTGTGGTATCCACAACACTTAGCCAAGTCACCTCTTCAGTCTTCTTTCCTTTCCACTTGACCAAATACTCAGTATACTCCTTATTGTGTGTCTTCTTAGTTCATATATTATTATTCCTTTCTGCTTCATCATCACTCCTTCTTGGAATATATTTTCCTCCAATCTACTCCATTTACCTTCTAATTTAGGATCATCTTCATCTTCTTGTATTATCGTATGGATATAGATCCAAAACATTAAAGATATGTTAGAGATATCAATTCCTTCAGGAAACTCAATCTCATAAGCATTATGTGCAAAACTTTTTGATGATCTTGCATGGTCCTATCTTATTCCACTTAATCTTATTGTAAGTTCCTTTTGGAAACCTCTCCTTGTGCAAATATGCCAAGACCATGTCTCCAATATGATATTCAATTTCTCTTCATTTCTCATCTTTGTGTTGTTTGTATTGTGCATTCATCTTTCTAACTATTTGCAAATTTTATGGTGCACTTCCTTCATGTGTTTCCAAAAGTCTCCTGCTTCAAAGACTCTTGTCCTCATTGCACGGTAAGTCTCTCAACTTCACAACTCCTCTTGGGTTGTTCCCATATATGATTTGGAATAGTGTTTTCCCTATACTCCTATTTACTGAATTGTTATAAGAAAATTTTACTTGCACTAAAGCCAAATCCCAAGTTCCTAGCTTATCTCTGACCAAACATCTAAGAAAATATCTAAGGATTTTGTTCACAACTTTGTCTTGTCCATCAATTTTTGGATGGTATATTGAAACTGAATTGTAACTTTGTATCCAACTTTTCTCCATAATGTTCACCAAAATTGACCAACAAATTTTGTATCTTTGTTAGACACTATATTGTGCGGTAATCCATGCAATCTTACAATCTCTTTGAAGAAAGGATTTGCAATGTGCGTTGCATCACTAGTCTTCCTGCAAGCAATAAAATGTGCCATCTTTGAAAATTTATCCACCACTACAAAAATGGAATCAACACCTTTGTGTCTTGGGCAAACCTAACACAAAATCCATACTTATGTCTTCCCAAGGCGTCTTTAGAATGGGAAAAGGTTGATACAACCCCATGTGTTAAGATCTTCCTTTAGCCAATTGACAAACATGACATTCCTACAAAAATTTGCACACATCCGCACTCATTTGTGGCCAAAAGTAACTCTCCCCTAGCTACGCTAAGGATTTTATCCAAGCCAAAGTGCCCCTTGTTAATCCTTCACAATGTTTGTCTCTTACTAAATTCTATGCATTGATCCTCTTTGGGATGCACAATTGTCTTCCCTTGAATAACAATCCTTCCTACACAAAATAGTCCAACCAAGGTGTCATGTCAACACTTGTGGGTATTTCGCATGCCTCCCATACTTCCTTGAAGTCTTCATCCTGTGCATACAAGTCTTTCATGGATTCAAAACCCACAACTTCAATCATCATCTCTGTCAACAAACAATTACACCTACTAAATGCATCAACCACCTTGTTAGATTTTCCACTCATGTGCTTCAACACAAATGTGTATCCTTGTAGGTATTCCACCCACTTCATATTCCTCTGGTTCAACTTTCCTTGGCTATTAATAAACTATAATGCATGATGATCTGTGTACAACATAAATTTTTTAGGCAATAAGTAATGTCTCCACTTCTTCAACACTTAAATTGTGTAGAATTCTTGATCATAAACATTGTACTTCTCTCCTTGCATCATTCATCTTCTCACTGAAAATACAATAGGTTATCCTTTTGAGTCAACATTGCACCAATGGCTATGCCACTAGCATTACAATCAACCTAAAATACTTTTGTGAAATATGGAAATGCTAACACTGGTTGTTTTGTTATTCTCCTCTTCAATTCTACAAAACTCTTTTATGCCTATGCTCCAAATGAAATTCTTCCTTATCTCTCTCATGGCCTCTACAATTGGTGAGCATACACCACTGAAGTTCTTGATGAATTTGCGGTAAAAGCTAGCCGCCCTATGAAAACTAGGTGCCTCAGAAGCACTCCTCAGTGATGGCCAATACATAATTAGACATGTACCTTTTCAGGGTCCATCTTCACTCTTCTAGAAATCACAAATCCCATATATACCAACTCTTCTTGCATAAAACTGCACTTCTTGAGATTAATCAACAAATTCTTCCCACAATCTCTGCAACACTTCCTTGATATGTAGCAAATGCTCTTCACATGTCCTGTTGAAAATCATAATATCATCTAGTTACATGATCACGAACTTTCCTAAAATAGTTTTAGGACTTGATTTTTCAACCTCATGAAAATACTCGGTGCGTTACTCAATTTGAACAACATAACCAACCACTCATACAATCCTTCTTGAGTCTTAAATGTTGTCTTTCATTCATCTCTTCCCTTATGCGAATCTAATGATATCACTCTTCAAATCAATCTTGCTAAAATAGTTCACTCCACTCAAACAATCCATGTCATCGATGCGGAAAATGGAAACTTGTACTTGATGGTGATCTTATTTATAGCTCTCGAATCAATACACATACCACTCACCACCCTTCTTTGGTGCTAGAATTGTTGACATTGCACACATACTCAACTCTCTCTGATGAGTCCCTCTATCCAACAACTCTTGGACCTATTACTGTATCTCCGCATTTTCTATGGTGTCATCATGTACGCTTCCTTGTTTGGAAAACTTGACATGGAATTAAATCCATGCAGTGACTAATGTCTCTCGGTGAGTAACCCTTGAGGTAACTCACTAGACACAACTTCTGCAAACTCCTTCCAAATTCCTTTCACTTTATGGCATTATTTCTTCTCCTTTTCCACTTCTACCATGCCTTCCCTTTTATGCGGTCCATATTATTAGCAAAAAACATGTACTATCCTAGCTTCATTCACTTCACTAACTGCTTACTTGAAAGTAACAACACTTTTGGTGTTGCTTCACTCTTCTCCCACAATGGGTTTAAAGTATATTTCTTTCCATCCTTCTCCACAATGTATGTGTTTGCATGACCATCATGTTGTGCCTTCTGTAAACTTCCAAGGCCTACTAAGTAATACATGACAAACATCCATGGGCATGATGTCACACATCACTTCATTTTCATATCTCCCAATCTAGAATTTGACCAAACATTTCTCCTTCACCAACAATTAGTGTCCTTTTTGTAACCATGAAAAGCTTGGTATGGATTCAGGATGCTCAATCCTCTTCAACTGTTATTTATCCCATTTATTTCTTCTACCAAATTATCGACGCTTCCACTGTTGACAATTACTTTGCAGACTTTTCCTCCCAACTTACATGCCATCCTAAACAAACTTCTTCTCTGCTCAGTGCCAACCTCTTTTTTTTTGGTTTCAACAATATGCACTTAAACATCAACACTTCTCCCATCTTTGTTCTTCTTCATGACTTCATTGAACCATATTCTTCTCCTTGTGCAATTGTGCACTTCACTTACCACCATTCTGGGTGTGTGGGAACTCATATGCTCTATGCCATGTTTCTCCACACTTGTAACACGTGTCATGCACTGAATCCATGGGGACCTCTTCCTCAAGGCACTTGACCACCTCCTTGAGATGTTCCTTCATTTTTGCACAGTCAAACATGAACCCACTCTCATCTTGCGCAAAATTATCTCTTCCTTTACTTTTTCCATGACCTTGCACAACCTTTCCTTTTCCATTAGTTATCACTTTTATTTTTGTGTACCATCTTCTCTTATGCCTTCATAGCATACTGATAGGCTCTTCCACATGGAATGAACTTGCAACATACTAATCTCATCCTGAATTTCTTATGCACAAATCTGACTATGCACCTTGATAATTCTCCACATCATTCTCCACATCCCGCTCCAATGCCGAGTCAGTAAAATTCCTTAGTGTATTCTCTCACACTAAGTTCACTTTGTCACAATCCTTGTAACCTTCTGAACAATTTGAGCTGGTGATTTGTGGGCAAAAACTTCACTTTGAGCTTCACCACTAACATGTCCCATGTCTTAATATTTTTCTTTCCACATTGCACTCGGTTGGTTTGAATATGTTCCCACCAAAGAGATATGCATTACCTTTCAACTTCATGCACACAAACTTGAACTTCTGTGGATCTTCCATGTCTTCATATTCAAAATATTTTCCATCTCTGTTATCCAATCCATAAGAAATGTTGTTGGACCAATAAACTACTAGAATAAAAAGGGTATCCAACTTTGGCTTACTCCCCATTATATTGATTACGCGAAGCATTCTATCCTCAAGACCATATTGTGTTTCCTCTTCCATATTTCATTTACATTCACATTTCATTAACAACATGTGCTCCTATTGTGCAAGTTCTCACCTTCATCATCACTTCATATCTTCCATAACAACACCTCAGCATTTTGGCATTCCATTGGCTTCCAAGTGAGAGCTTACATAGTTTACGTCTTTTTAACCAAGTCCTCAACTCTCCCAACCTAATTTTGGTGTCCTACACTCCTCTCTGATGTGTCCATTTTTTATTTTTCTTTCTCTAAAATTTGTGAACACAATCTTCGCAATCTTCTACCCAATGATCCTCTTATTGAAAGATACCTACAACAACCTTCTACCCACAATCCACATTGTGGAAAGCCACAAAATCTTATCGTGTCACTTTCTCTCACACCTTATACCCAATAGTCACTCACTGGAAGATGTCTACAACAATTTTCTACCCACACTTGCAAATGTGGAAAACTAGAAGATTTGTCATGCCTCTCCTTGAGGAAAACAATCTCACTTTAATACCGAATGGCATAAATGGGGTGAGGGAATCTAATGAAGAACAACCTCAAACCTCATAGCCCTCAAAATGTGTGTGAAACAATACTTAACCTAAATAAAACATACATCAACAGAAAGATCAAATGAACATAGATTCAAACAAAAGCAAAGCTTTGGGATATCTTATTTAGAGAAATAACAACATCAAACCAATCGCCAATGATTTAGCCTTTACTCTTAGAAAGAGTTCTTTTTACACCATTACTATCATCATAATTTAGTGAGCAATTATCTCCTCTCATGTCATAGCTTCTCCATTATTTCTATGCATACTAACCTTAAACACTGAGTTCACTTCAAAAATTGAAAACCCATCCTAAGGAAATTGACTCTACTTATATACTTTTTCATGCAACCTTGACCTAATACTCCTAATTATACATAATTCAAATGCAATGATGATCTAAAATTAGATGTAGATATGCCCAATTCTTGCAATTCATATTTGTACACACTTGGAAACATATATTTATTATAAAAGTAACAATAGAACCTATATGTTTTGATGACATATTTGGGTTCCTCTCGAAAAATACACACTTTCAAAAATAACGGAACTCGATTTCAAGTTCATATGCAAACATTATGGCCTTTTGAAGCTAAAGGAATTTTCTCTGACACAACCACCATGGAATTTTTTGCATTTGCCATTGGAAAATGCACATTCATCAATGGTAGTTGCATGTTCGTCAGTGTAAACACACAAATTCCAATTGTGGTTCCATGTTTTTCACTATCAACACACATTTGACAGTGGTGGTTGTATATAACCTCCTCCTACAAAAGGAGATGGTTCCGTTTTTAATCCTGAAAAGGTGTGAATTTGAAACGGTTGTAAATGTTTCAACTTCCCAAAGCTTTTTGGACTTTTTTGAAGTTTTCTAAGGTGGAAGGAATTAATCCAGGTTTGAGGGATGTCAAAACTCATCAATAATGAGTAGAGGAGTTACACAGTGAGAATCTTGGTTGGAGTTGGGAGGTTTTAAGAGGAAACTCAAGTCGTTATGGTTAGTGGTGAGGTATGAGAGTTTTGTAGAGTGGAGAGAATGTCTGAAGAGTGCTAAGTTTTGTAAAATACTTGAAGAGAGTTTTATTTTCATGAAGGCCATGGAAATGGTAGTATTATGTGCAAAATGTGAATTACAGAGTGAAAGGGGAATGTTATTTCCTTACCCATTGGATTGTTTACCTTATTGGGTTTCTCCAAGATAAACATTGCATTCTTACGTGTTTACACTTGTTATCTTCCTCCTTATTTATGTGTTTTATAAGTTTCAAATTCATTTCCAACATGTTATAACTCTAGCTTTATGCCACTTTGAGTTGTTCATCACTTTATTTGAATTGGAACGATAAGTATATGTGTTGGTGAATCTTGGTGTGGAATATTCACCTAGCTTATGAATCAAATTGGTATCAGAGTTGGTTATTCGTAGTATTGTTCTTTGTGTGGTAATTTTTATCACTGAATCACATCACCCTTATGTTTACACAAGTGCATATACTTTATCTCACAGTGTGATTGGATAATATGGGTACTATCTCCAAGTTGTGGGACTTGCTACTTGAGATAGACCTCCAGAGAAAGCTGGTTCTTGCTCCTAAACTACCTTCCACAATCTACTCTAATGCAGGAAAACTATCTTTCCTAATCTAACTATTCCAAGGGACCAAGGAGATAGAATGCATAAAAAATGAAAGCCTACACTATAGCTGTGATACACCAACAAAGGAAGTGAGATATTTTGTTGATGGAGAAAGAAATAGAAAAAATGGAGGTGAGGGAGGTTCGGTAGAAGTGACATGGCCCAGTATTCAAATTCATCGTTAAACTCCATGAAACACGACATCCTGCACCTGCAAATGTGAAATACATGCACATAAAAACAAATATGGAAGGGAGAGGCACAGAGACACAACAAAATGATGCAAAGGGTTGAAGAACACCACAAAAACATGTTTTTTATTGCTCTAGAAGGTGCACAAACCATTACATTTCTGGAATAGAGGCACAAATACATTTTCCAGGTGTAGGAGAAGGTTTAATACTCAAAAATGGCATCGAGAAACAAATTTGACAGAGTTTCTCTATGCCCAGAATGTCTCTCTTTTACAATGATCCCAACACTCCAATTTATAGAAAAATAAGAAGAGAGAAAGAGATGGAAAATGGAAATCCCAAAATATGTCCTTCAACCACTTGTAAGAGGTATTAAATGGAGTGAAATTATGTTTTGTTGCTTGCAAAAAGGCTCCCCATACTATCACATGACTTGCAGCAATGAAACATGTCAGCCCATGCTTCATTGAATGCGTCCAACTACCAAATAAAACACTATTTTGAACTTGGCCACATTTTCAGGAAAATATCCATTGATCCCTTATCAAATCCATAATTTCTTGATTTATGTACGTTGGTCTTGGAAACACAATTCCAACTGTACCAATTTCATGCGATTTTGTTGAGAAATGCAAAAGTTATGGCCTTTTGAGTGCAAGCAGCTATTTTGGGTCTGCTAGGCATTTTCTGTCATTTGACGGGAATGAGCATTAATTGAATGGATCTGAATATGTTTATTTTATTTTAATATATCTACCCTTATCAAAATTAGGAAATTGAATGCAGAGGATGTCGTGCTCATTCTAGAAAGTCCAATTTTATGAAAATCGGAGCTCAAAGTCAAAAGTTATGGTCGTTTGAACTTTAAGAGGTCAAACATTGACTTTTTCTCTTCATTGCGGCTATTTCGGAAAAATCTGGTCCATGTGTCCCGACTGTCCCAGAAAAAAATCTCGGCATCACCCAATTCGGGCTTCCTTGTCCCCGGGCGTCTGCCGTTGACCAGGCCCTGAGGGCCGTTGACTTCTGCATTCGCCGCATCCCATTTAGCTTGGCTCTTTGTGTGGCGATTTTTCCTTTTCATGTCCCGCACATACCTATGTTCTAGATGTCCTGCGGACTACGCATGAAAAATACTTCTATTTTTCCTATTTTCGCTACCTGCGGCCATTTTGGATTTGCATGTCCCACGTGTACCTATTACAGTTTATGCCTATCACCAGAGCCAGCAATGCCAGTGGTGAAGGTATCCTAGTGCCCTTTGAAGCAGAGATTTCACAAAAAAGTGGAAGCAAGAATTTCTTAGCATGGCTCGTATTGATGATGAAGATGCCCGAGCAACAAAGGAGAGAATTCACAAGCTTGAAGAGGATGTGGCTAACATATCTCTTTCTATGTGTAAGCTTGACCGGTTGGAGTCCATCGTGGGACTTCTCATGGAAAAGCTCGGTGTTTCTACAAAGGCACTAAGTACAAACAAGGAGGATGCTCCTGGGTATAAGAAGAAGGGAGAATCACCCAATGCCAACCATGCTCCACCTCCTTTCAACGCTGAGGCAAAGATAGAGATTCAGCCCTGTGATGGAGATGTGAATGCTGAGAAGCTAGACCATTGGCTAGCTCAACTTGAGGTATATTTCAGTTTGCATAAAATTACTAAAGGTCGGCATATTTCTTTTGAAAGGTTAAAATTAACCAATCATGCTCTAACTTGGTTTGAAAGTTAGTGCATAGCTTGTTTGTTGAGCTTCCTCCTATTACTAAGTGGGATGATTTTAAGATGCTAATCAAGAAGCAATTTTATCCTATTTGTTATGAGGAAGAGAGGTCCATGTATTGGCAATATCTCAGGAAAAAGCAAGGCCAAAGTGTGCAGAAGTACACAAGTGAGTTCTGCAAGAAGGCTGTCCAAATGGGAAAAGATATAGTGGATTAAGACATCTTGATGAAGTATGTCGGTGGACTCCATAGCCATTTGAGGAGACCCGTCCTCTTGGCCAAACCTACTGATGTAGATGAGGCTTGTTCTCAAGCTCACTACTTAGAGATGGACAAGAAGAAAGGTTCATCTACCTCTCAAAGTGCTCCAAAACAACAAGGTGAGTCCAAGGAAAAGGGTAAAGGAAAGGGGAAAGGTAAGAAAAATGCTACTTCTATTTCTAACAAGGATACTAAAGTTCATTGTGGTGAATGTAATGTTGACACTCATTCCAAGGAAAAATGTTGGAAGCTTCATTCTAGAGTTGCACCCATTCAAGAATAAGAAGAAAAAAAGGCTATGGCCACTCTCCAAGGAGAGAAACATTGGTTGCAGCTTTAATGTGGATGAACTTTGTGTTGTACCTCCATGAGACTTTGTGTTATAACAATAAGAGGTATGTTTGGGTAGTACTAGTGCTCAAGAAAGTGAACTTGCTAAGCTTTTTCATATTAAAATTCAGATGAAGAAAATAAAAGTGGATGCTCTTTTTGATACTTGTTCTCAAGCTAATTTGATAAGCAAAGAGTTAGTAGATAAGCTGAAAATAAGGACTTAGAATCATCCAAGCCTGTATTCCTTGGGTTGGGTGAAGAAAGGTGTAGACATCAAGGTCACCAAGCAATGTAAGGTTAAGTTTGGTATTAATGCACATTTCATTGATGAAGTTACATCGGATGTTGTGCCTCTTGATGTGTGTGGTGTAGTGTTTGGCAGCCTTTACTTGTATATCCGGGATGCTATCTTCATGAGGAGAGCCAACCAATACCGCTTGGTAAAGGATGGTAAGAGCTACATCATTTCAACCTATAAAGGAGACTTCAAAATCTCTTTGGTAAGTTCCTCTGAAACTAAGAAGCTTATTAATGCTAGTGGGAAGTTTGCTTTGCTTCTTTTGAGAGATATTCAAGATCGGGAATTTGTTGCATCTAAGACTTTTGGCAATATGTTTACTAACAAAGAGTAGAAACAAATGAAAGAGTTGATAAAATAGTTCAAGGAGGTTTTCCAAGAGCCTAAGGGGTTGCCACCTTCTAGGCCAATTGAGCATGAATCCATTTGCTATAGGACAGCCTGCTTCCAAATCTCAGTTTGTATAGGCAGTCCTTAAAGGATGCCAACGAGATAAAACAATAGTTACTTCAATTGATCATGGTGTAATCCATCCTAGTACTTCTCCATGTGGTTCTCCTATTGTTTTAGTACCTAAGAAAGATGGTACATGGAGAATGTGTGTTGATTATAGAGCATTTAATAAGATAACCATCAAGAATAGGTACCCTCTTCCACGGATTGATGATTTGTTAGATCATTTGCAGCATGCTAGGTATTTTATAAGCTTGATTTGAAATTCAGATACCACCAAGTGTGGATTAAGGAAGAGGACATTTGGAAAACAACATTCAAGACAAGGCAAGGGTTGTATGAGTGGTTGGTTCTACCATTCAGGCTATGTAATGCACCAACTACCTTTATGCGATTGATGAATGAGGTAATGAGGCCATTTATTGATTCCTTTGTCATTGTGTATTTGGATGATATTCTTGTTTTTAGTAAGACTTTTGATGACTATTGTGTTCATTTAAAACAAGTTTTGGAGAACCAGTTGGTGTTGAATGAGAAGAAGTGTGAGTTTGCTCAACAATCACTTGTCTTCTTGGGGCATGTGGTTGGAGATGGGGAGTTGAGGATTGATCCAGCCAAGATAGAGGCCATTTTGAATTGGCCCAAGCCTTCTAATGTGACTGAAGTAAGGAGTTTTGTTGGTGTATTTCAATATCTATAGAAGTTCATCAAGAACTTCTCCTATGGCTGCTCCTTTGCATTCTATTACAACAGGTGGTAAGACTTTTTCTTGGAGTAAGAAGCAGCATGATGTATTTGAGATTTTTAAAATATATGATTAGTCATGCTCTAGTTTTAGCTTTGCCTAACTTGCACTTGCCTTTTGAGGTGGGAACTTTATGCTAGTGACTATGTTATGGGGGTTGTCCTACTTCAAGGAGGTAGGCCCATATGTTATCATTCCGAGTTGTTTCGTGGTGTAATTTTGAATTATTGTACATACAATAAGGAATTGTATGCTCTTGTTCAAGCGGTCAAGAAATGGAAGCACTATCTCATGGGTAAGGAAACTATTATTCATATGGATCATCAACCTCTTCAATATTTGCAAGCTCAAAACAAACTTAAGCAAAATAGACACTATAAATGGATGGGTTTCTTGCAACAATTTCATTTGATTATCAAGTATAAGAAATGTGTGACTAACAAGTTAGCTGATATGTTGTGTAGACCTCCTTTGCTTTCAGTTATGGGCACCATAACTCTTCTCCAGCCTTTTGTGGAAAGTCCTACATAGAAGGATATGAGCAAGATTCAGATTTTGGGGAGCCATTCCTTCAAGCAAAGAATCCCTAAGGCATGGGTTTTGAGCATAAGGGAGAGTACTATCTCCAAGATGGGTTTCTCTAAAAAAAAGGTAAGCTTTGTATGCTTAAGGAGGAAAGAGTTTAGCTAATGAGAGAAGCACATACTTACAAAACTGCAAGACATTTTGGTGTTACAAAGACTGTTGCACACTTACAAAGGTATGTTTATTGGCCTAATATGCAAGTTGATGTTGCCAAGTTTATAAGAGGTTGTGTTTTATGTAGTACTAGCAAGACTAGTAACAAAAAGTTGGGGTTTATATATGCCATTACCAGTTCCTACTAGCCATCAGAAAGTATATCCATGGATTTTGTAGGTCGGCTGCCTACATCAAAGAAGGGTCATGACTATCTCTTTGTGGTTGTGGATCGGTTTAGCAAGATGTGTATTCTTATTCCATGTAAAAACAAACTTAAGGGCAGCGATGCAACTCAGTTGTTTTTTGCTAATGTGTGGGTTCATTTTCGTTTACCTAACTCCATTATTTCAAATCGGGACTCGAGATTTATTGGCAAGTTTTGGGCTACATTGTGGGAAAACATGGATAAAACTTTGAAGTGGTCTAACGCTTTCCACCCACAAACCGATGGGTAAATTGAAGTGGTAAATAGAACATTGGTACAGCTCTTGGAAGGGTATAATATGAAGCATTCTACGACATGGGATGAAAATTTGGTATATATCCATCATTCTTATAATCGGGCAATTCATGCTTATACTAGTAAAACTCCATTTGAAACTTGTTTTAGCTAACTACCTACATGTGCATTTGATGTTGTTTTGAGACCACCATGCAAGGACAAACAGGAAAGTGGATCCGGAAGTCCACAAATTTGAGAAATTCATTGAGAAGATTCAACAAATTCACCTCCATGTGCAAGAGAGGTTGAAGGAGTCACAAGCCAAGTACAAAGCATGATATAATCAACTTAGAATTGGGCATTCTTTCCTTATTGGACATAAGGTACAATTGTACTTGAGTAGAGAGAGGCTCTAAGGTGCTGCTAAAATCTCAAGCCTTCGAGGCATGGTCCATTTGAAATTTTTCTCTCTCACATCTGTCACTTTTGTACCCAGTTCTGGTCAGGTCACAGGGATCCCTGTTTGTCAGTCTTCTCACATTTGTCATCAGTTATCCTAGGACACCAGCGCCCAGTCTGGACACTAGCACCCAGGTGCTCCTGTCCACCCTGGGTGCTCTTGTCCTCTTTGTTCTTGTTCACATTTTTGACATTTGTGGTTGGCCTTTTTGGTTTTCTTACTCCTATCCTGAGGTCCTAGTTGGCATGTTGTGTCACTAGTGTCAAAATTCAAGCAAGAGATCCCTATATATACACAACATACATACCATTATAAGGGCGGGAAATTCTAAAGGGAAATCATATCTACATACTATCAAAGGGACTGCATTTTTGGGCTGATTACTCTGCATACACTGCATAGGAAGGGGAAGTTTTGAATTCCATCCCACACATTTGCATTTTATCTAGCTATAGCCCACTATCTTGGGCATCATTGGTGTGAGGGAAACCTAAGGACACTATTTCACACACAAGCACACAAAACTACATGGAGTCTGAGATGTAGTGCAGTGCTCAGTCATAAGTTCACTCCTTTGGGTGACCGTTGAGGTCAGTCTGACTCCCCATTTGCATCTTTTTTTTTAGGATTTGATGTGTTTTGGGTTTTGTAGGATATCTAGGGTTTTTTGCAGGTTACAGGTGAACCTGATCATCCAAGTGTGACATACAGGTGATCAACAATGAAGGTTAATGAAACCCTAACAACAAGAAAAATCAATATTCTGACCCTCTTGTACAGTCACAGGCACCTATAAGAGGTCTCTAGTGCACCAGACACACCTCGCCCTAGCCCAGGCACCCATGTCCAGCTCTGTCCGTACAAGTTCCAAAATTAATATCGAGCATTTTGACACTCTTCCAGCCTATTCATCAGTTTTTCCAGTTCATATCTACTTCAGGATAAGCGAAAATTCAGATAAGTCCCTATCTCTCCTATTTGCTTACACATGTTTAGAGTGCTTATCATTTGTATTTTGTTGTATTTTTATGGTAGTGACTCTAAAATTAGATTTAATATTCGAATTTTATTAAATCATTTGGTGAACCCCATCCTTAGTCAAACTCCTTGCCCTAGGATCCACAAAACCCTCATGGCTAAAAATAGATCCTCTTCTCCTAAGAAAGCTATGCATCATGTTAGTGTGAATCCTATCCTTGATGATGTTGTTGAGGCTGAACTTAATGCCCTTTATCACAATGCTTGATTTGATGACTAAATTCAAAGACTTCTTCTTGCAAATGAGCCCAATATTCCTACTAGTTTTTGCAACTCTAGCATGAGCATAGTTTCACCTGACCAAAACTTTACTTCATGTTTTCCTTGTTCTTCCATAGTCACCAATGTTGCTCCACCTTCTTCTATTCCTATTATAACACATGATGATGCTCTTATAGATTATATGTTTGGTCTTGATTGTGCCAAATAAATCAAATAATGTTACTTCCAATGTTGAAAATGTACATGTGCATGATGATGTTTCTAATACTAGTCAAGATGAATGTAAAGCTATATCTCATGTCTCTTCTAATTCTACATATGTTTCCAATGATTGCAAAGATATATAATATGATATTTATCCTACTACTTCTCTATATGTTGATAAGTCTCTTGATGAATTACTTGCATGTGAAAATATGTCTGATAGTGATGTTGATTATATTTCTGATCATGAACATGTTAGTGAGGATGTTACTTCTCTTAAGACTGCTGAATGTGAATTTTCCACTCCTCTTTCTACCACTTATGAGGTTGTTTCCAATATCATTCATGATGATTCCAACACTCCTACTAGTTCACCTCTTATCATTTCTTCTGATTCTACTTCTAGCATTTTTGTTGATATTTCATGTTCCTCTCCTCCTCTTCCACCTCTTTCTTCTTCCTCTCAAGATGGTATTCATGATTCTCCCATTCCTACTAGTACACCTCCTCTTATTTCTTCTACATCTACATCTAGCATTCCCATAGATCCTTCATCTTTTGCTTCTTCTTCTCACATTCCCATGATCACTCATAATGGAAAACTTCAACCTCTTCATGTGCCTCTCACTTCTTCTATGATTCCTTCACATGATATTTTATCACTCATGCATGTTGTTGGCCATTTGCAATCTCAAGTTCAATCTCTCACTCTCGAAAGCAAAGCCTACTATGCTTCTATTGATAATAACTCTCTTCATGGAAATCCTATTCCAAAGAAAATTCACAATTCAACTTTTCCTAAGGATTTTATCATGCCTACCTTTTCATGTTTTAATGGCACTAGAAATCCTTATTTGCATCTTAAGCATTATCATTTAGCTATGGCTTCTTATTCTAATGATCGATTATTACTAAAATATTTTCATCATAGTCTTGTTGATGATGCTCTTCAATGGTATACTCATTTTCCTTATGGATCTATTAGTACATATTGTGAAATGGAAGATGTTTTTCTTAGATGCTTTATACTTAACAATGGTCCTAGAGTTACACATGATCACTTACCTAGCTTGCATCAAGGAAAGAAAGAACCTATTCTAGATTACATTTTATGTTTCAATTCTTGCATGCATCAGTTATTATTTCAGCCTATTGATCTAGAAAAGCAATTTATCTTTTGTCGTGGCTTGATTCCTGCATTGAAAGAAAAATTACAATATGATACATGTGAATCATTTATGCTTTTATGCTATAAGGTTATTGATCTAGAACAAGATTTAATTGTTGCACATGTTATAGATCTTCCTTCTACTACTACATCATCTTCTACTTCTTCTCCTCTTCCATCTATTAAGCGTCCTCCAAGGTCTCCATCTCCTCCACCTTGTAAGCATGTTCCATCCCCTCCACCACATAAGCATCCTCCATCTCCTCCACCGCGTTGGTCTCCACCTAAGTCTTCTCCATCTCCTACTCATGAGCCATTGCATTTCTCACATGCTGCTAAGCCTCATGATGTTTTGTGCTTTTCTTGATAAGTGCTTAATTCATTTACCCTCTAATCAACATCATCCTCCTCATCACTTGCATTGTCAGTGTGATCACCCTAATTACAATTATCACCACATCAATTCCCATCGAGATGATGAATGTTATTCTTTACATGAAAAATTACAACAAATAGAAGATCAAGGTGTCATTTCCTTTAGCTCTCGCTCTCGTGAGAGTGGTCTCTTTCTCCAATTCCACATAAGCATGCTTCCACTTCTTTTTCGCTTGTCTTCTCCACCCACTTCTAAGGTCGCCATTCATCCATCTCCTAAGATCATTATCCATCCATGTCCTCCACCTAGCTCATCCATCGTGGCATCATCTCACCCACCTCACAGTGCTACTACTTCACATTGGCTTCCTAAGCCATCAACATCTGTGCTTCCTACCACTACATCTCCCATCATTGGCACCATTTCATCCAACATTCAATTTGGCTCTTACACTCATGTTGCTACCACTTCACATGCTTCCACCATCCCTCACAGGCCTCTTCATCTTTGGTAGGTGATTTCCATATGATCACCTCATTACCCGATGACACACTCATGTTCTTAAGGTTCTTACATGACTGTTGAGGGATCTGTTACAACATGAACCTCATCTCACTCATTCTTCACACTCTATGCTTCATGATCTATCTTTCTAGCATACACTATCAAACCATTTCCTGATGACACACTCTTGTTCTATGGTTCATTCTTGATTGTCAAGGGGTCTTATATAAATGAACCTCATTTTCTACACATACACTGGGGGCATCACTCTTCTTCCCCCCTCTTCATCATACTTACACACATTACATACATCATTCATCTATTTCACCTACACTTAGTAATGTATCATTCTACTATACCATATCATCTCATTCATTTTATCTATTACACACATCACATACATCTATTACTATTTATCACATACATTATCTTCATTCATCATACAATTATTACACATCATCTATTTCTATCAACATAATCATTTACACAATGTCAATCAAACATCACAAACAACACAAAATGAACAACAATCATCACATCACATATCAATGAACATCAACACAACACAATAATACCAATCATATATATATATATATATATATATCACAAAAATCATAGTTTCAAAAATACAATCACTGGGGGCAATCCCCCATCCATCACTACATACATATACATCATATCTCATCCTCACTATCACTATATACAAGTACATGAGCTCTAGAACTAGATGCTTCACTGCTCAATCTATGCCGTTGGTCGCGGCCTCTATATCTCTCCACCTTCCTCCATAGTAAGGCAACCTCAACCTGACTGCTCTACAAATTGGCCTTGAAGCTCCACATATCTCGCGAATATATCCTGAGCTAGGGATCCTCCTCCTACGACCTCGCTCTAGCTCGCTTGAGTCTCAACATGAGCCTCATCATGCTTTCTCAATAGAATTGTACATGTGGTTACCTGCTATAGCCACCAACTCAAATAAATGGGCATGCTCATCCGCAATAGCATCTACTCGCTCCAGCATCCCACCTCCAAAACATAAAAATTTCAAATTTTACAAAAAATCGACACATTCGGCCAAAATTCTCCACATTTTTCAAAAATAACCTTACTCACTAGATCATTGAGCGTCTGCAAATTTAGGGCCTCCACTACTCTCTCGAACCTCGTCAACCTCGTTGCCCTAACTTGCGACATCTTCACAAGCTCAGAGCTCAATATTCTAACTCAAGCACAGTCTAAATGAAGTTACTATTCACTTTTTACTATTACTATATATATCACGTTTTCGAATTTCCACTTAACTATAGTTACCATTTGCACGTCATTCTTCCAATTAATACATGACACATGATTTTGTATCATATCTTGAGCTTGTTTTGACTCCATTTTCCTCCTGTTTGTACCATCTGGTTCAGAATCTCTCCTACCACCATAATGTACACATTCCATAATGTTATATTCCAATCTGTCACATTTTCAGCTCGACATACATACAATCTTGCAACATCTTCTATACTACATCTTGTTCATTATTACGTCGTTTCACCTCTACTTTCGGCTCAGTGCTCATTATATTCACCCCTCCCCCTTTCGCCAAAAGGGGAGCATACAATTTAGTTTACCGTATGATCCCTCTGTAGGCTATTAAATGATTATTTAACACTCCTAATACATTATTATCAAAAAAATCTTTCACACTAGTCAAGCGAGGGAACAAATCAATCTATTCAAATACTTTCTAGAATCTTAAGAATATTCACGTGATAATTAGCTATGCCAAGTTGTCCATGAATTTTATATATACCTATTTGCTCCTAGTTTTGAGAGGTTAGCTTGCAAACTCTTGGATGACCTCTTGTGATTTGATCTTTGTCAGATTTTTGGGTGGTTGTGTCATAATTTGGTAATGAATCTTAAGGTTTTCAAGCAAAATTTTATAGATTATAATGTAGGTTGAGCCTATAATTGTTCATGTGTTGTTATTGCTTATCGCACATAACACATGGTTTACCTTAGACCATGAATAATATAGTCGTCTTGCAGTGTTGAGTTATTGAGGGTTTTGTGAGTAATTTACATGTATGTTTGTATTAGTTTATTATGGATGTGTGTATAATACATATGTATTTTAATGATATGCTTCAAGATCTTGTTAGATCTTCGCAATTCTCTAGATGTATGCTAAGATCTAACAAGATCTTCAAGTACAAATGCATGCTAGATGTATCTTTTATTACGTGATTTTCTTAAATCTTTGTATCATCTTTTGTTAAATACTTTGAATTCCACAAGTTAATAACACCCCCTTATATAATTATTACTTTAATTTAGGGATACATTTAATATGTTGGTAAGCTAGTAGAGTAAGTCAAGTCAGGTGGTTAAATGGATAGGCACGTAAGCTAATTGGACCATACATAAAGAAAGGTTATTAAACTTGAGAGAGATACAATGATGGAAGTCCCTGTATTTGTAATAGGTAATCATGCTTGAATTAATAATATGTTTTTTCTTTTTTTGTGATGAAATAGTAGCTATATTACTAAAAATAAACTAGTACAAATGTTCACAAAAAATAACTAATTTTGATTGAAACTATTAGCTTTGCAAGGGTTAGGTACATAGAATGTTTTATTTGGTTTTGTGCCAAGCACTGAGGGATACCCATTCTACCAAATTCACCCACACGATCCCAACCTCATCCTTTTTTTAGTATCTCGTGGGATTTGTACCTTGGTGGATGGTTAGGCAGTACCTTTTACACCATCATTCTCACCGTTGGATTACAACTCTCTTAATACTAGGGCAATATTTAACTTTGGGCCAATGCTAAATATGATTTCATTTATTTTGTGCTTGATAGCATTATTACGTCATACGCATTCCCTATAATGTGAATACTTACCGAAAAGTGTCAAGCTTTTCTGGGAAGACTATTCCCAACATCTTCCCATTGTAGCCCATATTTTTTGTGCCTCTCGTGTTGCATTGTCACATGGCCGAAAAATATCTAAAATTACGTAAAATGTTATCTAGTCTTGGTTGTAGCTTGTCAGATACCTTTATTTATACCGTCACAAACAACTTGTACCCGCCATGACATTCATTTTGTATCAACTCACATTCATTTCTTCGACCGACCTAACCCTAGCCACGCCATACAAAGTGTTATTACACAACCCACTATCATACAGAAAACCCGGTTGCTTCATTTTTCATGCTCTTTTAAATATTTTAACATAACTTTAAGTAAACCAAAAATTGATTTGCAACATTGAAAAGTTGATCTTTGGGGATGGTACAAAACGAAGATTAAAGGAATCCAAAGAGGAGAGGGAGCTTTCTCAACATTCATGGTGCTCAAGGAGAAATTTCCAAGTTGGGAAATGTGTAAGGCGCTGAGAGAGTTGTGTTTTTTTAGGCCCCAAGCAGTAAACGCCTTCTGGAAACCGCGAAAAAAAAAAGAGTTCTATGCTATGGAGGATCTATAGTTTTAATATCTTTCTTCCCGTGAGAAGCTATAACCCCCACTATGTCGTCCCTACCATAAATCGCAGATGTATTTTTAAAAACATCATAGGTTTTTATTTTATTTTATGTGGGTATATATGAGAAGGCACGATGCATTTTATAAAATTGTGTTTGTGATGTGTCTTGTTTGAGCATAGGAGGATTCTAAGGCTTGTTATATTTTGAATAGTATTTTGTTGTTTCTGTATCATGATACTTTTTAGATGGATAAAACTTTTGACAAGATGCTTGAACCTATTTAGTATGTGATTTTACTTTTCCCTTCTATTAGCGATGAATTGAGCAGAAGTTCATTTAATAGAAATCACTCACATGAATAATATTCTATGAATGCTTCTATTATGTATACACTGAAATCACGATGAATGATCCTACATGGAAATATAGTTTATATGATGGAATTTGTTTTTATTTCTCTGCCTATCGTAAATCCTTAAATTCGTACAAGAGGTTCATCACTAATATGTGATTAACATATACACACTTCTAATAATCATCCACATGAAAATTATTGAATGTACTCTTATAAAATGCCTGCACTGGAATAATCATGAATATTGACCTCTTTGGTCTTGACTGGAAAAATTGTATATATATGTTTAGAATTTTTAAAACTTTGTTGCATCCTCCCATTCTCACTGGTCTTCATTTAATCCTAGCATACGAACAAACATATAGCACCAAAAAGTTTCATTTCCCCTGTTACATGACAGTACATTTCCATATAATCATTGCATTTATTGCCTTGTTCAAAGGTCAACGACAATAACCCGTCACCTTTGTTTCATATATACTTTCTCAATTCGGCGCTCCATTGCACTCTTTAGAGTGGGAGCCACCATTCTCATAACCGGCTTGCTACAAATAAAAGTCAGATAGCTATTGGAAATATTGACACTACCCTCATCAATTACATCCCCAGTACTCTTTCTCATACTGAAATAGCCACTTCAATTTTTCTCAAAGCCACAACTTTTGCAAGACGTTCACTCTTCCCTTTCACTGGAAGTTTGTTTTGAAGGTAATTGGAAGGGCAACATCAAGAAAATACATATTTTCAAATTCAAAGTCCCAATTTAATGAACATCTTGTAAGCCCTGCATAACATGATAAATGGCTTTTTGATATTATCGCCACCTTAGATGTTTCATATTGCCCGCTACATGATAAACAAAATTCATAGAGAAATATTGCATTTGCATCCCTTTCGGTGTTTCTTGGAGCTCAAGTGCAATTGCTAGTTACAGTGTACATTCACTCGTCTCGGATGACCAAACCCTTTTATCTAGTGAAGCTGTAGAAGACACGTGTTTGCTACGGAGTTCCTTTTGAAGCTATGTTCCTTGGCTGTGAAAACTATCCAGAATTGAGAAATTTTAGGATGAAAGAGCAAACTGATTTTTGCAACTACAATCAACAACAAAGACTTGTCCCTTTTTCCAGTTCTTGCAACAATTTTGTGTATGCAGGCCTCGGGATGAATAGAGAGGTTGTCCCAATTCCCCTTTCAGAGAAACAGTGAACGCCGTGTCCAAATACTGTTACTGATCCATTTGATGACCTTTTTACCAAAACCAAAGGCTGTAAAGGTTTTCTCTATTAACTCCCAGCTCCATCTGTCAAAAGCTTTTGAGATGTGTAAATAAATCAATATTCCCTGCCTGTTCTGAACATAAAGGGAATGGGGCAGCTCTTCTACAGCAATGTTGTTATACCTCAACAAAAGCAGACTAAGTATTGGATATAAGTTTAGGCAAGAGAGCTTCGAGTTGGAAGCAATAGCTTCGAAATGATTTTATAAACCATATTACATAGTGCAATTGGTCTGTATTGAGACTGTTTGTCGGCAAGGGCAACCTTTGGAATCAGTTGTAACTATGTATAGTTCAATTGTTTCAGCAGTGTTTGTTGTTCTCTAGATTCCTCAACCATGTCTTTCACCTACACTTTTAGTATCCCAAAATTCTGAAAACAAAAAATAGATTAAATAAATCATCCGCCCCTGGAGATTTGTTTGGATGGAAAGAGAACAATATATCTTTCAATATTTTCTTCTGTTACTGGTTGCATCCCTCAATAATTCACCACATCTTGAACAATGGTTGGGATATTATTCACAGTATCAATTTGCAATATTTGTTTACAAGGATTTGGAGGTGGTTTTAGTTGGGAGATTTTGAAAAAACTGAGGCATGGTCAAGTATCTTTGGAGGGAAGACCAGGTTATTAATTTTTTGAATTCTCCCGACCATTGATTTGTTTCTATTTAGTGATGAGGGGGGGTGAAACAATTTTGTGTTTCTATCTCCGTGCTTTCTTCATTGGTCCCATGTTCTTCGGCATGAATAACATCCTTCTCCCTCCTGAATTAAAGTCGATTCTTGGACTGGTTGCTCTTTTTTATGACCAGTTGCTGCTCTTTTCATCCAAACACTGGCTTAGACCTTGTTATCATATTAATTTTTGGACTATAGCCTTATTAGTTTTTAGTACTTTTCCCTGCTCATAATTGTTGTAAACGTCATACGATACCCACATCTTAATTTATTTCGAAGAACTTAGTTTTTCAGCAAACCTGTATATATCGTATCCATTTACAGAAGGATCCTATGACTGCCATTTGATAGCTGATAAAATTAGGGTGGTTGAGCCACAATTTTTCAAATCTGAATTTGTTTGGATTGGACAGTGATTAGAAGAATAATTCCATTGACTAATAGTTCTCGAGTATTGAATCCATGAATCAGAAATAAAAGACCGGGCTCCAATTTTTCTGCTATAAGAATGTTTTCCTTTCTTCTATTGCTCCATGTGAATTCAATCCTGAGAGAATTCAAGATCCATAAATTGGATTTTGAATTTGAGATTCTGGACCTAAATGCTTTGTGATTGAAGCATATGCTCTTTTTTTCTTTAGAGATTTAAATTGTATTAAAATCCCCCATTATGGTCAAATGGGGATGGGTGGTGTTTACTACCCAAGAAATGAGATGTTTAATTTTATTAATACTATTATTTACCAGAGGAGTATGTATGAATTGAGAATATTAAAAATATCCTTATTTTCATGGGAAAAGAAAGATGCATGACATCTCAAACAGAAACGTTTGGAGATAAAATTATACCTTGAAGGGTTCCAATGAATCGGTGTTCTTGTCCTTGCACCATTTTTTTTTGCTTGCCAACCCAGATGCCTAGAAATCTAATGTGTTTTATTTTGATCAAATCTTTGAGATAGAGGCATTCACTAGGGACCCCTAAACACCTAATATTCCAGGAGACAATCGGGAGTTTAGATGGCATCCATTTTCTTACTTGGTAGGAAAGTGTGCCCTAGAAATGGATCTACGGGCATGGTATTGCAGGAATTTTATTATTTCCTCTTTGCAAGGCTGCATTTGATCATTTGAAACAGCAGTTCTATAATGTGGATTATTTTGGAGGGTGGGAGGGGAAACAACTAAGAATGATATGGCCTCCTCCAAGGCCAAGAAGAAGAGATTCACCCAGCCTATAGCTGGGTTGGATTGATCTTTGGTTGTTCGCAAGAATCAAAAAATAAACATGTTGTTGGTTGGTGTATGGCTATAGGAGCATGGGTAATTTATTCTACAATTAGTATCCTGCCATCCATGTTCCAAGCTCCAGATGATGTGAACATTTTCCATGCATATTTGAACTCCAGTTCATTACATTTATTCAATGGGTGCTCATTGCAAAGCTGTAAAATTTTCATGGCTCGGGATACTTGTTGGATCTAACCAAAATAATCGAAAGGCTGTAAGAAGTTATGCCAATATATTACATAGTGTTTCCAATACAATGGCATCAGAGGGTTGGTTAATTTGGGATTCCTTCGATTATTCACAAAATGATGAACACTAAAAAAATGTTCAACAGGGGCGCGTCTTCCCCCGCCGCCCCCCCCCGCCCTCTCCAATTTTGAGATTTATGGGGACAGGGATGTCTCGAGGTCTCGGGGATGCTTAGGAAACATCCCCCCACTGTACCACCGCCGCCAATAGGTTAGTCGGGGGGGCATCCCCAAGACAATTCCTAAAGTCAGGACATTTAGGAGACTTAGAGACATCCCTGAAAGTTTGAGGAAACTTCCCAAGTCCATCGACAGTCCTGAAAACTTGCAGCCATCCCCTGTGCAAAAACGCCAAAAAGGTGATTTTTTAAAATATTAAAAAAATACTTTTTTTGGATGTTTGTGTCCCCAACGCTAAACCCTAATAGTTTATGAGGGCCCACCCACACTTTAAGCACTCAATAAAACTATATAATGAGCTTCACATCCTCACTCCAAATCACTATCAAAGCTTGAAAACATTGAGTGAGGATGCATGTATAAGAGTTGACGGCAAGAGCAAGAGCAAGAGCGAGAGCAAGGTGGCATGTGCAAGAGTGAGAGCAAGTAAGACTGCGAGAGTGAGAGGTTGATAACATTAGCAAGAGGGAGAGCAAGCAAGACTGCGAGAGTGCCAGAGTGTCGATAGTCTTAATTGAGCAAGAGGGGAGAGTTTCAACGACATTCATTCAAGCCAGCAAGCCCTCGAGTCTTCAAGTTCAGCAGTCTAACGGTTCGGGTGCTCAGGAGTTTTAAACGGACTTTGGGGATGATAGTCCAACAGTTCGAGTGATGAGGATTTTAGCGTGGACTTTTGGGATGATTTCTAATTAGAGGCATTGGGCCACTGGCCAATTGTATTTGAAATTTGGATCCAATGATCATTTTGAAATTCGAATATAAATTATGATATAATTATTAATATATTGATATTCAGCATTTTTGTTGTTCAATGCAATGTGTTTAGTATTTCAAAGTTTCATTTGTTATTTCTTATACATTTTTTACAGCTATTTTTCAAGTACTATATTTATGTCACAGGTTTCGCAGATTTCATCCTAGAAGTTCGAAATTTGCCGTATTTCTTGGGGTGTGAAAAAAATCGAAAATATTTGATGCAGTTCAGCCAATAAAACCAAATTGCATTGGAACGTCTCTAAAAAAAATAGCCAACCAATATGAAATAAAGATAGGTCAAATATTAGGTTAAAATCGTTACAGAACAGCAAATGAAAATGGCCAGAATACCCCCGTGGCTAAAAATCTCTGTTATTTGTCTATGAGCAATTCAATGTGGTATGAGCTATTCGCAATTGTCGCTGTGGTGGTGGAGCTGTTTGGTGGAGCTGTTCGCAACATTTGATGAGGCATATTGTTAGTAATTTCACTGAAAACTACTCTTCATTACTTTATAATGTTAAACTCGGGGCACGAAGGATTTAATGAACCCCTCAAATTAATAAATAATATGTTATATGTGCTTTGGGTTATACATAATATCTTTTTAAAGTTTTATTTTATTTATTAAATTGTATTTTATGTTTATTTTGATTTTTTATTTATCTTTTTAAGTTCTAAATTATATTTATTTTTTTAAATTCTTATATTATTTATTATATATTTGATATTTTTTATGTATTTTTATAATTTATTGCTCGAATTTAATGATGATTTTTTTTCTTGAACTTTATCCATTGACAAACTTTATCATCGTCAAACTCAAACCTTGTGACTTAGACTATATATATTTGCATCACTGTCCCCCACAGTCCACAGACCTAGGTCCTTGGTCCTCCCATCCCTCCATTCCAAATCTCCGTGGAACTATGAAAACATATTTGGTGGACAAAATTTATGCACACATTTTAATGTTAAACTAACTCATATTGGCTTGTTACTTGACACAGTTCAACTAACATACTATAACTACAAGAACTAAAGGAAATGTCCATAAAATGCTTGTCATTTAGTTCAGTACCATGCATCTGTATACAGCCAGAGTGGCCCTGATGGTGAAGACTTGGGTATTCCACAGGTGAGGTACAGTTTCAAATCTAGAGGGATCTAGGGTATGTATGCCTGGAAAATTGGAAAACTAATTACCAGTATAAAAAAAAGATACTATGCATCAGCATCTAACACAAGAAGCATCAAAGCTTCAAGAAACATGCGAGGATGTCTACGAACCTGATTCCCATTTGTTTTGAGGAAACTACAGAGCACATACTATTAAATGTACAACCCACATTATGTAATTTTATGTTAACATGTGCACATAAACATAAATCAAATTTTGTTATAAAGGTTTTCCAAGAAACATGTGATTATATAGAAGAATCTTATTCACATTTGTTTAGAGGAAACTAGCAAGCACATAGTACTAACTACTAAAAAACGTACAACCCTTGTAACATAATTTTATGGTAACATATGAACATAAATAATAATTGGCTTTTATTTATAATGTTGATCCAAGACCAAACAATTGAAGGTTAAAGGTGAACTTTCAATCTTCAAAAATAAAGAAAATATTACAACTTCACTATCCAGTTGCCACCTCACTAATATTGTGGCACAAGTGCACTTGGTTGTTCTGTTCTGGTGGAATCCTGATCATGAGATTCTATAGGAGTATGAAACTGTTCAACCTTCACCATATTGAAACATACCAAAAAGGATTTGACATATTTCCATGATATCAGAAATAATCCTAAAAAATAAAATAGAATCGTCTGCACATATCTCCAGATGCCATAAAAGCAAGTAGATAAGTGACTTTCGTCTTCCTTGTCTCCTTGATACTGGTCCAGTACATCTTTAATTTTCAATCCTGCCAAGGCAATTAGAACATTAGTGGACAAAAGAACCTCTCTTGTGAGCACTACACTACACCAGTGTAAATTTGAATTACTGACTGTATTAGTTTGTCAATAGAAAAGAAGAATTGACTCAAAGTAGACACCTGGTTCATTACCAATTTCATCTTGAGACAATTTCACCCACTCTAGTGGGTTTGTGTTTGATTCTGATGCCTCAATTAGCTCCACAAGAGCTTGATTCACCTGGAAAACAACAAAGGGATAATCAGTTGTACATGTTTCTAGCCGTTCAAAATTTAAAACACAGTGTCCAAGGCTTTGATAGTCTGTATCCTTCTACTAGTACAACTTTTACTTATTAAAACTTATATCCACAATTAAAGCATTTAAAAGCATTCAAATAACATAACATAGAGCAACACCAAATTTACGTGGAAAACCCTCTCTCGGGAAAAACCACAAAATAAGACTGCTTGGATCTACCATCCAAATCCAGCCCAAAATTAAATGTTTTACAAATGTTCGTAGGCACCAACCTACTGGAGACACCAATCCCCAATGCCAAGCACCAACTCAGCCAATTCGTGAGCACCAACCCACTGGAGACACCAATCCCCAATTTTGTGAGGCACTGACATCTACAAAATAAACTTCCACCTTTGTAGTTGCTTCTTCAACGGATGATGGCAATTCCGCTTCTCTTCTTCTTCTCAAATGATATACTTCCAACATGGACGTTGGTCAATTAATGAAATCAGATCTCTTTATACTGCTCTTATGATTATCAAATTCATCTTCTCTTTATTCAAATGATATTTTTCATCCTTACTTCTGCTCTTCTCTCTTTCACTTCTTCTTCAATGATGTATCTATTTCATTTTTTTGCATGTCTTTCTCAACCTTTCATCTATCTTTTATAAATCCTTAATGTGCCTCTTCCCAAAGGGACAATGTTATCAAAAGGACCCATAAACCAAAAGATTTCTCTTAAATTAATATTATTTTGCCCCTTCATTAAATCCTTCCCATTAATGATGGGTCGGCCTGATTAAATCTTGTAATTAATATTTCTTTACAATGTTTTATTTCATTAATGAAATCGTTGGCCCTTTCATAATAAATGAGCATTGGTATACTTGTGATTGTTGTTCATTACATTCACTTTATTCAATTAAATATTGTATCATGTGTTACATTAAAATGACATTATTAAATTGATCACTGTTGTGCATTCTCTTTTGACATCAATGAATGTATTCCAATCTGTGCATTCTCTCTTTATAGACATCAACAACTCTTTGACATCAATGACAATATTTCCAACAATCTCCCCCTTTTTCATTAATGGCAACCCTATAAAGAAACTAGAATGCTCCCTCTTTCCAAACTTCTTCCTCTTGTTGTATTATTCCCCCTTTATTTAAATCTCCCCCTTTGACATCAAAGGCAGAGGGATATACAACACAATCACAATGTATATCACCAAAATATCCATGGAGCTGAATAATGCAATGATTAGCTCCCCCTTAATTCATGCTTCTCTTGACGGTTTTAATGACTAGATGAAGAATGGATCACTCCCAATTTCTGCCTTAGAAACTCAAAAGTTTCTTTTGGGAGGGGCTTCGTGAAGATATTTGCTATTTGTTCCTTTGTGGCAATGTACTCCATCTTTACTTGTTGATCTGCAACCTCTCAAGAAGTGATACTTGATTGGAATGTGTTTTGTTCTAGAGTGCATAACTGGATTCTTCGAAATGTTTATTGCACTAGTGTTATCACAGAGTATTGAGATTGGATGTTCATATTCTATCTTAAAATCTTTCAACGTTTGCTTCATCCAAAGGACTTGTGTACAACAAGACACTGCTGCTATGTATTCTGCTTCAGCCGTAGATAAAGAAACTGAAGGCTGCTTTTTGCTTAGCCATGACACAAGATTTTTGCCAAGAAAGAATGCTCCTCCACTTGTACTCTTTCTGTCATCAACACTTCCTGCCCAATCTGCATCTGTGTATGTTGTTAGTGTGAAATCTTCACCTCTTGGATACCACAAGCCATAGTCCAAAGTGCCTTTTAGATATTTGAATATCCTTTTCACTGCTTGCACATGTGTTTCTTTTGGGGCTGCTTGAAAACGTGCTACTAAGCCTACAACTTGCATGATGTCTGGTCTTGATGTCGTGGTGTATAACAAGCTGCCAATCATGGATCTATAAAGTGTCTGATTCGCTTCAGGAGATTCATCATCTTTACTTAACTTGCATCCTGTAACCATGGGTGTGCTAACAGGTGTGCAGTCTTCCATTCTGAACTTCTTCAACATCTCCTTTATATACTTGGTTTGGGAGATAAATATTCCTTTGTTAGATTGAGAAATTTGCAAACCAAGGAAAAATGACAACTCACCCAACATGGACATTTCAAACTCCTTTTGCATATCTTTTGCAAACTCTTGGGACATTCGTTTACTATCTCCTCCAAAAATGATATCATCCACATATACCACAACAATCAACTGATTCTCACCTTCAGTCTTGATATAGAGATTACTATCAGCAACTCCCCTTTTAAAACCTTGTTCTTGTAGATATTTATCAAGCCTTGAATACCAGGCTCTAGGGGCTTGCTTTAGCCCATATAGTGCCTTCTTCAATCTGCACACATAGTCCTTGTTTTCTGATAGAAGGAAACCTTTTGGTTGTTCAATATATACTTCTTCCTCTAACTTGCCATTTAGAAAAGCAGATTTCACATCCATTTGATAAACTTTGAAGTTCTTAAAACAACATATGCCAGAAACATTCTAATGGCTTCTAATCTTGCAACAGGGGCAAAGGTTTCTTCAAAATCAATACCTTCCACTTGAGCATACCCCTTGCAAACCAACCTTGCTTTATTTCTTGTTACTTGGCCATCTTCATTCAACTTATTCCTGAACACCCACTTGGTACCAATTACATTCTTGTCTTTTGGTCTAGGAACGAGTTCCCATGTCTCATTCTTTTCAATTTGATTCAATTCTTCTTCCATAACATCGATCCAATGCTTGTCATTGCTAGCTTCTGCAAAATTTTTGGGCTCTATTTTGGATAACAAAGAGAAGTTTACTTGTTCAGATGTACTTACTATTCTTCTTCTAGTTTGTACTCCAGCATCCTTATCACCAAGAATTAGACTTTCTGCATGATTTTTCTGGACAAATCTTGATGGTGCCTTAGTATCTTTCTGTTCCACTTCTTGTTTTTCTACTTCTTCTTCTTTGAAGTCTGGTCCCTCTGAATGATCATTTGTTTGTGCACTTACTTTTTGAGGCCTTGTTTCATCCATCTTTACACTGGCACTTTCTACGATTGTTTGCAGCCTTTTATTATAACATCTATAAGCTTTACTTTTTGAGGAATATCCAAGAAAAATACCTTCATCAGCTCTTGAGTCGAACTTTCCCAAGTCTTCTTCATCTCTCTTAATGAAGCATTTGCACCCGAACACTTTGAAATATTTGACTGATGTTGGTCTACCCTTCCATAACTCATAAGGGGTTTTGCTATTGTTTACTCTGATTTGTCCTCTGTTCAAAATGTAGACTGTGGTGTTAACTACTTCTCTCCAAAACCTGTCTGATAGCTTAGATTCATTTAACATTGTTCTAGCCATTTCTTGAACAGTTCGATTCTTTCTTTCTACAACTCCATTTTGTTGTGGAGTCCTTGCAACTGAGAGATGCCTTTTTATTCCATGTTGCTCACAAAAGTCATTGAATTCATTTGAGAGGAACTCACCTCCTCGATCTGATCTCAAGCACTTGATCTTTAAATTTGTTTCATTTTCCACCAAGGCTTTAAAAGCTTTAAACTTCTTGAATGCCTCATATTTTTCTTTTAGAAAAGTGACCCATGTCATTCTAGAATAATCATCAATGAGCAACATGAAATAACTTTCACCTTGTATGCTTTGCGTTCTTGTAGGCCCACAAAGGTCTGTATGGATTAGTTCCAATGGCTTAGTTGTTGAGTACTCCTTTGATTTGAAACTTGCCCTTGTCTGTTTCCCATGCTGACACTGCTTGCAAAGAATGTTTGATGGTTTTGTAATCTTCGGCATATCTCTTACGGCTTGTCTAGTGCTGATTTTCACTAGATTATTGAAATTCATATGGCCCATCCTTCTATGCCATAGCCAACTTTCATCAATTTGACTCATGTAACATTTCTCTCCCTTAACTTCACTGAGTATGTACAGGTTGTTTGTTGTTCTGTTTGCATCTGCAACTAATTTTCTTGTGTCTGTTTTCTTGATTTCACAACCTTGAGCATAAAACGTGAGAGTGTGTCCTTGATCACACATTTGACTGACACTTAGAAGGTTATGCTTCAAGCCTTCAACATACAATACATTTTTTGTTTTTGTTTTTCCATTATCAAGGCTAAGGGTACCTTTTCCAGCTATCTGTGTCGTGGCATTATCTCCAAATTTTACCATGCCTTCACTTATTTTCTTCAACATGAGAAATTTGCTCATGTCCCCTGTCATGTGCCTTGAGCATCCACTATCAATATACCATTGTTGCCCTTCGTCTTGTGCATGAAATGTTGTTTGCACAATCATAGATTTCTCTTTGTCCTGATTAACTTCCTCTTGCTTTTGTTTCCAAATTTTTGTAAGTTCTCTTTTCTTTACCACAAGGAGCATTCAATTTCTTGTTCTGTCTAGGGGGTTCTACAACAACACTTCTACAGAACCATGCTATATGTCCATAGTTATTACAATTATAACATACAATGTTATTCTCTTTGTACTTTGATAACGGGGCAAATGAGTTATAGTTTCTACTTAAAACTTCATAAGTACTTTTGCCATTGTCCCATGCATACCTATTTCTTGCATGTGTCCTACACTCCATTGCTCTATGACCAAAATCATTGCACGCAAAGCAATAACCATAAAATGAACTTTGGTTCCTAATCATATGAGACTGGCTCACCAAATGAGCCTAAACTTCACTTGTATATGCAAATCTTCTCTCCAACCCAAAGGAGGTTGGTACCTCATGATAAATTTGATCCATACACCTTCATTACATTCAAATAACATCCATTACAATGGTCACATATGACCCATATAGGTTAGTCTAGCCAAAAACCTTTATCCATGCACCAAAAATCTTCAAAACCCTTGCATTGGGATGATAAAAATATCCTAATTCCAAAAACTATTTTTAGGCAAGCTCTAAAAATCACATGTTTAAAATAACATTTACACATCATATATGGTCACAATTATTGTAAACCAATCAAATTATTTCATTTAATGGGCCCAGTGCCTAATTGCCTTCACAAAACACCTGTTTCAAGTACCTTGTCTTCACCTTTTGGCTTCACTATCATCAAGGAACACCTCAACTATGGCATGTGACAACTTGATGGAAATGGTAGGACCTGTACAATACTCCTAAACAAGTTAAAGCTCATGAAACATCCACTGGTTCAATCCACAACAACTTTTGCCTTCACCAAAACAAGTTGCTTATATTTAAAAATCAGTTTCCAAAAAGCAATTGGTGAACACCCTTCCTGACACTTTTAAGAACCCCAAATGGATTCATTGGATGATAAATTCATCCCTATTCACATTTCAAGTGATAGCAAGCATCACTCAATCCATTTAATGCTCCAACCAGCTCAACATTTCAGCAAAAACAATTCTTCCCTGGATAGCCAAAAATCTTTGTCCACAAACTAACCTGGAAACCATATCAAAACTTGTCATCATGAAACAAACCTTATATCACTGAAAAACATCTCTGAATTATCTTTCCAACACAACTTGAATCACCTGCTAAATCCACTTGTAGCTCCTGTAATGACCATTTTACTAAAGACTGTTTTTAACTGCCCTTTGACCAGTCAACCAAAATAGGGCACACTTTGCACTTTTTCAACATCACCATGACTTTAAAACCTCCATGGAAATCAAGAACAACTCCTGGGATATCATAAATGCTAATTTAGTCATTACCTTCTTTGGACAAATTCTCCTCAAACTTGAACTCTTCAAAAACTTGCATTTTCAGGTGGGGCCCACATATCAACACATGCTTTATCATACATTTCTGGAAAGCTAGAAGAGTCCTCTACAAAATCCAATCACCACTTTGGAAAAAGGAATCAAAACAAGCTCACTATACTCATTTCTCTGCAAGTTGCTCCTAGCTAGGGTTTAGCTAGGGTTTCAAACCACTTTGGCTTCTTAACGATCGTTCATAAAAACATGACAATCAAACCACCTCATTCTTTTTGTGAAAGCTTAATAACTGACCTTAGAAGATATGTCAAAGAGCTCAAGTCCCCATGCAAAGCATACAGCTCACAACGAGCATCCAAAGGTCCAACTTTTGCTTGAAAAACACACTGTAACTTACCCAGTTTCACCAAAACTTGCATAACTTGCAAAATCTTTTTCATTTGACCTGAAATTTGGCATGAAGCATCATGATACCCTGCTCTGACTGTCCATACTCGCCATCTAGCTGAAATATGCATGGAACTCTCTAGCCACGACCTACCTATGCCAACATGCCTGATTCTCACTTTTTGCTTCCCAAGGACCTCAAATATGCATCATACTTCTGATTTTTGACCTGAAACTCATCATACACCTCAGGTGCACTGCCACAACATTGTTCCCATGCTTGGACATGACTGACCAGCTCCACTTCTCACTTCTCTACCTCATTTTGCATGCTTCAAGGCTAGAAACAAGCCTAGAATGACCTAACACGATGTTGACAACCCATGAACTGACCATGCTGACCTCATGCAGACTCATAGACACCCATGACACATCATATGGACCATGTATGACCTCATGACAACCTCCAATCACCTCAATATAGCCCATACAGTGACTCAACTCACTAGACCAGGCACCAAGACCTCTTAGATCACACCAAATCATGACATTTTGTTGTAACCACTCAATCTTCATGCTTGACACCTGAACAACATCATATGGAGACTCATACAACACTATGACACCCTTTGCCATCAATGGGGTTGACATCAATGACAACACAAACTCACAATGGCCAACACAAAAGGCATTTTTCAATATGTGTATGTGCCCCACTTTAACTGATCTTCTTCTTGGACCAAAATCTGATTGTAACCAAAATAACCATCAAGGAGTGAAAATTGTTTTGAATCACTTACCCTTTGCAAAATTTTCTCCATGGATGGTAACAGGTAATGATCTTTTAAAGACACCCTATTTAAATCTTTGAAATACGTGCATAAGCGTATTTCTCCATTCTTCTTTCTTACGGGAACCAAATTGGCAACACGTGACGAATGCTTCCCAGGGAAAATAATGTTAACTTTGATCAACTTATTTAACTCTTGTTTCATCAGTGGTTCAAATTTAGGATTGTTGTACCTTTTCTTTTGTCTGACTGGTTTTGCATTTAAATCTAATTCTATGGTATGTTGAGCTAAATCTAGATTAAATTTTTTTAAATCTCCATAGTTCCATGCAAAGACATCATCAAATTCCTGAGAAAGTTGAACAAAAGCATGTTTTTCATCTTGATTACATACCTTTCCCAATTTGTGCACTTTATCATTGCCAATGTTGATTTATTTGTAATCTTCTTGTTTGTAATCACTTATGATCTCATCATTTGTGTTAAAGATGGATTCAAGAGTAGCCAATCCGTGAGGTATTTTGTTGGATTTCAATTGGATAATCTATCCTTCATACTGTTGTAATCTATCTTGATTTTTTACTGAAAACTCAACTTCCTCTTGCAAGAAATTCACTATTTGCTGATCTGATGCAAACTCTTGTCAATTAATGTTATTATCAGGGATAGAAGGCCTTACAACTATCTTGACGTGTTACTGATTTACATCCTTGTTGATATAATCTGAAATGTTAACTTGAGAACCAATTGCAGCCAAGCTATCTGCGTGTTTATTCTTCCCTCTAGGAATGGATGAAATGTTGAACGCATCAAAGTCTTCTACTAAATCCCATACTCTGTTTTTGTAAGATCTTAGCAAGTTGTTTTTAGTTGCAGCTTGTCCTCTAATTTGATTTACAACCAACTCACTATCTCCAAATACCTGCAATTTATTTACTCCTCTCTTCCTTGCCCACCGAATGCCATGAGCAAGAGCATCATACTCAACTGTGTTAATGTAAGTATACTGAAATCTTAAAGATGAGAAATACCTTTCTTTTGTTGGCGAAATCAACATGATTCCCCCACCTGCTCCATTCTTGCTTCTTGATCCATCAAAGAACAATTGTCATAAACCTTCATCCTGCCAATCTGATTTGACAAGGTGAGGAATAATAGAATTTTCTTCATGTAGACAATAT
This sequence comes from Taxus chinensis, assembly GCA_019776745.2. NCBI lineage: Eukaryota > Viridiplantae > Streptophyta > Pinopsida > Cupressales > Taxaceae > Taxus > Taxus chinensis. The sequence goes on from JAHRHJ020000821.1 coordinate 378,795, forward strand.
GTTCCAAGACCTGCCTCTTGAATATGACTATATGGATCAACAACATGACTTTGAGCAGTCCATTCATAAAGTAATAAATATGGAATTCCTTCAAGAAGTGTGGTTGGTTCTTGGTCCTATGGAACTCTAAGGGAAGCTCCCAGGGCAAGAAGACACTCTCGGATGGTTATTTTTACCAGTGTTTGGTGAAGGAAAGGCTTCCAAAAGTGGTGAGGCGCACTTGGAGAACCTTTTGTCCCTTTGAACAAAGTCAATGGGGACATGGGGGACATCAGAATGCACCACCATGGTGAGAGGATTGGTTTATAAGCCAACATCACTTAAAAGGTAACTTGATGGGTTAGAAAAGTGTTATAAACTCACATTGAGTTCTGGCCCCTTTCTCATGATAGCTGGACCCATGGCGCATTTTCAAGAGGCAGATGTCCCTTTGTTCCCTTGCCCAAAGGGACATGGGGGACATTAAAGTGCACCACCACATGGAGGATGATGTTGCGTCACTTAAGTCACCACTTCAAGTTTTAGAAGAATGTTTTCAACTCACCCTCACCTTTGGCCCCTTTCTCATGGAGATTTGACCCATGGCGCATTTTCAAGAGGCTGATGTCCCTTTGTCCCCTTGCCCAAAGGGTAATGGGGGACATCAAAATGTGCCACCAAATGGAGGAGATGTCGTCACTTAAAACCTTCAAACTTGTCCACTAGGTTGTCATGTTTAACTTCTCAATTGATGTGTATTGGCCCCCTCCTCATGAATCCTTCACCCTTAGCGCATTTTTCACAGCCTAATGTCCCTTTGTCCCTTACTAAATGTGATAAGGGACATGGGGACATCTCAGACCCATTTGGAAAGTTTTAAACCACCCTCACTTACCAGTTAACCTGGGTTAAGCTAGGATAGTCAAGGGTGAGTTTGAAGGTGAGTTAGCTAGGTTCGTGTTGTGAGGTGAGTATGAATAAACACTTAGCCATTTTAAACATCATTTTTCATATTTTTCTTCACTCCATTGCTGTTGTGCTACTGTTATGTTGCCCATTTTTTCAGAAACCCCATGGCCAAATCAACATTTTTTCTCATTATTGCTTTGTTTCCCTTGAGATTTTGACTGTAGGTTCTACTCTTGAACGCCTTGAAGATGATCCAAACAGCATTGACATTGATTCTCTGAGTTTTTATACAGCAGCCCCTTGAAGATTTCAAAAGAAAAACTTTCCTTTTTCAGATCTTGGAAAATCCGGAAGACAAAAACACTTGAAATTTGGATCAATGAATAAATTAAAAATTCTTAATCTAATGAAGAAAAAAAAGTCATCTCAATCGGACACTCAGAGGTCACGGTTCTATTTTTGGTAAGTTTGCAGCTGAGCCTTACTAAAAATAGTAAGTTTTGATAACACAGAAGAAACAATTCTGAAACCTCTGTGCAATCCCCAGGTCCAGAACTCCAAAAATTGAAAAAACTATGAAAATTGGCTATAAATAGTATGGGTGAGGTGTGACTTACTAAAAATAGTAAGTGCTCCGATCACATCCAAATTTCACACACACCTCCATTCCCTCATTTCCTCACTGTCTCTGGCATCCATGAAGACCAAATACACTGGTTTCGAACAAAATCATCTGAGACGACATTTACAGAAAGTTTGTCCAGATCACATAGACTAAACCTCATGGAGGGCTACGTCCTAAGATGGTGTTCTATGCTACACACTTCCTAGTGGTTAACAATGGTTTTATTGCTCGACCCCAATACATCTCCCGTCACTGGATGCATGCCCTCCGCGGTCCTCTTGGCCAGTTTAGAGTAGGCTCCCATAGGCTTCGGGTGGAAAACGACCATCAGTTGCCACGTTCTGATAGGATCTGCCAGCTTTGCTCATTTTAGGAGGTCAAGATGGAGGACCATTTCATTTTCCGGTGTCCCATCTATTACGAAATCAGAGGGAAATTTAGTATTTCGTGTCCTTTTTAATATGCCGACAACATCATTCTTCTCTGTTTAAACTGAATGTGTCTCATCTTCAATCTGCGGATTTCTGTGAGTTGATTCATCATATTTGGAATTTGGTACCTTGACCTAAGGGAGTGCCAGGAAGGGTGTTATGGTGGAAATCTGCTGTGCGCAGAAATGTTGAATTCATTTGTGGTTGGGGATGAATGATAGCTCGGAAACGTAGACATTCTCTGCAGGAAGCTAAAGAAAAGTTGGCAACAGCCTGTATTGCATTAGAAGAAGATCTGCATAATGAAACATTACAGAAAGAAGCGGCACAATTGGAAACTATAGTTCGTCAGAATGAAGGGTATGCAGCATGAGCAGCTCGAATTCATGCCCGGCTACAGTGGCTAGAAGAAGGCGATGAAGGATCTAAATTTTCCTTCCATTATTTGAAGAAGAAAATAAATGCTGAAAAAAATCTTGATATACGAAGGCTAGATGGCTCTCTTGAAGAGGACTCTACAAGAATTAGAATGCTCTTTCAGCAACATTTTCAAAAAATCTTCTCGCTATATCCTATCTTAGAGTGATTTCTGCTAAGGTGAGTGCCTGTGATCACATTAACCTTGAGGCAGCGTTTACAAAAGAAAAATTGTATTCCGCTCTCTCCTCTATGCCGAATGGAAAAGCTCCTGGAATTGACGGCCTACCATATGAATTTTACAAAGAACTATGCCACACTGAGTTGGTGGTGATTTCAGCCATTTGGCAAGTGAAGTTTTTTCTACAGGTTCCATTTCTGAATTCCTTGGTCAGTGCCTCATCAGACTCGTCCCCAAATCCTCTGCAAGAGATACCATAAGAGGATGGAGGCCTATTACTCTTTTAAGTGTGGCATATAAAATTTTGGCAAAGGCTTTGTCCCTCAGAATAAGACACATTGTTAGGTGGATCTGTGCAAGGAAGATTTATTCTTAACACCATCTTATCTGCCTCAGAAGCAATGGATTGGGCAAGGGAAATGGGTCAGCAAATTCTCTTTCTTAAAACAGACTTTGATAAAGCATATGATAGAAAAGATTGGTCTTTCGTTATTGAAATGCTTCAAAATCTTTGCTTTGAGATGAATTTTGAAAAAATCGTAAACACCCTATTTTACTGTGCTTCTTCCTTTGTTGTTGTCAGCAATGTTCTCTTGCCACGCATTATACTACATCGGTCAATAAGACAAGATTGCCTAGTCGCTCCTTATCTTTATGTACTCGCTGTTAATGCCCTGGGCTATTTGTTGGAAGTTGCATGTGCACAAAACAGGGTAAATGGTATATATTTGCATGATGCTTCATAAAGCTAAACAATCATTTTGTTGATGATTCGCTCATCTCTATTCAAGCAACACCGAGTTCCATAACTGGAGCAAAGGAATGGTTGGATACGTTTTGCAGTGCATCTAGTGCTATCATCAGCCATCATAAGACGGAATTTTGGCTTGTTGGGTTGGATACGTGTCCGTTGAGGATCCTGTCAGAATGAACTTTTGTTCAACCTGGGAGCATTGTCAGGTATCTAGGTATAACTTTCAGATAAGATATTTCTATGGTAAGCATGTGGTATTGGGTTTTGCAGAAATAAGGATCTCTCTTTCATGGGCAAGTTGACTATTTTGAGCCAAATTTTGCAAGCATCACACATTTATTGTCTTATGTTGGCTTCCTTCTAAAACTCAGTTACTCCGACTTGAAAAGATTATAAAAACTTTTCTTTGGGCAAAGTATGGTGGTGCTAGAGGCCTCCCTATGGTTCCATGGTCAATTTGCATAATGTCAAACAAGAAAGGAGGGTTGGGGTTAAGGGATATTATAACTCAAGGGTACATTTTTTCAACAAAATGGATAACTTGTTATCTGGAAGGATCTTTTGCCTGGAAAATTTTCATGAGGCATAGAATACTCTTAGCCCAACATTTACGCAAGGTCATAGGTAAATTTGACTTTGTGATATTATTGTGGATCCAGACAATTTCTAGCTCTGTGGACCATTTGTTCTCTGCAGTATCTGGAATGCCTGGAAAAAAATTGCAGGATTGCTCGTGTGGAGGGTAGTTGGGGCTCGTACATGGGATGGGACCTGGCCAACAGGCCAATTTGGTATTGGAAACTTCAGCACACATCCATTGCTTCTATCCCTTGTTTTCAGGCTTGTAGATTGAGCAAAAAAGGAATCTTTGTTTGGAAGGACTTATGGGATTCTAATGCACATGATTGGAAAATAAAGGAGTGGAAGACATTAGCTAGAGACTTTGCACTATCCACTGCAATTGTTTTCGGCTAGTCATCAAGGAAATTCAGAGTCTTGTCCCTATTAAGAGGCATATTTAAGCTAAACCTAGAACTAAAAGGCCCCATCTGGAGAGATTGGTGATGGATGTCTGGTCATCCCATTTATCAGTATGATGTGCATCAGTTCTATCAACTGCTACACCAGAAATGTCTTTTGGCACCTATCCTTAATCCTAGGTGGATTGCTTTTGATGTCAAATCCCTTTGGATATGTAGATTGCATAGTGTATGGGCAATAGAAAACTCATATTAACTAAGGGCGCTTGCATGGCTTGTAGTCTACAAAGGGCAGCCTACAAAAGCTCGGCTATCAAAAAGTGGCTTTACAAACGGGTTGTGCCCTGCCCCTACTGTGCTAAATTAGAAACGGTTAACACGCTATTGTGGGATTGCTCATTTGCAAAAGCCTGGTAGAGGAAAATTCAAACCAGAATGGCAATAGTTTTTCAGGGACATCTTCACTGGAGGGCAGCTTTGTTTGGAGATTCCAGTAGGCTGGTTCTAGGTCCTTTCAAAAGTATATGGCATTGTATGCATGTTTTGGTCCTATTTATCCTTTGGAAACTCAGATGCAATTATGTTTTCAGAGAGGACGAGGGTAAATTGGAGAGATTTTGGCAGGCTTGGCAAGGTAAAGTCAGAATGCAATTGTTAGCAAAAGGCCATCTTCTGTTTAAAGAAGCCAAACAGTTTGACCAAAAAGATTACTCTGATCTGGCTGCTCTTATGATTTGCTTAATAAAATTGTAACCTTTTTGTATTTTTCCTGTACATTTTCTAATTCTTTTCTACGTGCTTTTTGTAAATATTTTTCTATTAATATATGGACCATAAATTCAAAATTTAAAAAACAATTGTGGAACTAGATATACCTCTTCAGTTTTTTCATGGCTAACTAGATGTCCCCCATGAAGCTCTATCATCCTTGCTATTGGGTACAACTTTTTTGCAATCTTTCTGCCATGTCGTACTTGTGCGATAATATCATGCCTATATCATGAGTAAAGAACCTAGTCAAATATTCGTAGTCAAAAAGCTACGTAAAAGATAAAACAGCCACAGTGACAAAAACTATCACATACAAACAATGATGTTTTGTCTCATAAAATATTATTAATGATATACTACAAACATGTACTAGTCAATAAATGTCATATAGCTTAATAGTATACAAAAAAATCGGCCCATAATATTCTTCCGCAAAATAAACCAATAATAAATCTATAAGCAACTTCTAATAGTTGTTCAGGTAATTAGGATGATTAGATAAAGCTTTAACCATAATAACAAAGTTCGGAAGGTTGAAGAAGGTGAAAGGTTCACCAAATTTCAGAATTTCAAAAATGTTAAGAAAGGTCTGAAGCTGTAAAACATACAAAGTAATACATAATCTCAGAAATAGAATCTCAAAATGATGTAAAAGACATTCCAATACCAGTTTTTCACAGTATTTCAAAACTTGGTACATCTAACTATCATTTAATATTTTTAGAAGTGGCACTCACTCTGAAGTCCCTATTTCCTAGGCCCTAGGGCCACTAGGCTCTAAAATGATTAATAAAGTTAGTGCCAACATCTTATCCAATACATCTGCATTCCAACAACAATATTCATTATGTCCATCATGATTTTCAAAACATGCAGCCTGGAAAACAATGTTTACATGACAAAAATGAGGACCAATATCAGTCAATGTGTTGACCTGACATTGGCTGATTTGAACCAATAGTTTTGACCATCTTAAAAATTCAAGGTTCGGAGAAAATCCTTGAGGTTCAATTGAACCTTTTTACTATGGCTTTAACTTACGAAAAGTCACCTTGAGATGATCTTAACCATCAAACAAATCTTATCAATGTTAGAAAGCATACTCCCTTATTTAAAAGCAATCCAAGATGCCATCAACAGGCAATATTTCCCTATTGGAGGTGAAAAAGGTGCCTACTAGATCAATTGCTTGGGCATCCACATTTTTCGTAAATGTACAAATGCCCCTTGCTTTGTCTTTCATTGTCATTCTTTCAACTGTTGAGCATTCATGAGCAATAAATGCATTATTTTCTACCTCCTATGTAAATATGGGGAGTAACCTCCTTGTGTAATGCAACAACCCACTTTCACGATGGATGCCATCAACAGGCAATATTTCCCCATTAGAGGTGAAAAAGGTGCCTACTAGATCAATTGCTTGGGCATCCACATTTTTCGTAAATGTACAAATGCCCCTTGCTTTGTCTTTCATTGTCATTCTTTCAACTGTTGAGCATTCGTGAGCAATAAATGCATTATTTTCTACCTCCTATGTAAATACGGGGAGTAACCTCCTTGTGTAATGCAACAACCCACTTTCACGATGGCTTTTAAGTATTTTTTAGGCATTTACGGCATTTTTGTGAGAATTTGAGGAGGCCAATCTCTCATTCTGCTACAACAGCTCAGTGCTGCAAGTTATTTTACTTTATTGTAAGGGGTGACTTGCATAAAAACAATGACGACTTGCTCTGATTCTGGAATTTCAAGCATCCCACATCCATATTTAACCTGCAGCTTCTAACTTCTTCCCAAACTAGGATCCTGGCCTTCATTTTTTGCACTCCCTTATGCAATATTCATTTTGATGAACTCCTTATTGGTTGAACTTTTATTGTATTAACACAATTCCAGATGACATGAAGCATAGAACTACTTGGCCTAATACATTTTCCAAGCCAGTAACAAGTATGCATGGTTTATGTCTTACAACTATCTGATCAAGTTTAATCCACACTTGTAGCTCAATCTCAGTCAACCAATTTTTCATAAAATATTTTAAGTCTCAGGTCTATATCCAAGACAAAATATTTTAAGACCAGTATTATTCCGACATCTTAAGATGAATTTTATTCCATACAAAGCAATAATACTTATGCAGGAAACACCTGTTTCTCCAAAGGAGTTTTCTCAATTTTCAAAACGGATTTAGCATATAACAATTTTTCTTAGTTCGATACTTGTTATTACATCAGATGCAGCAATATAGTGGGATCTAGCTAAACCATCATCAGTCTTCCATATTCTCAAGTGAAACAGCTGGCTCTTTCTTCTCTTATGAGTTTAGCCATATTATATATAGCATCTCAATATATTTCTCCAACTTTTCCATAATAATTTAAATTTAGTTTCATGGAGTCTTATCACTCAGTAGCTCAGTTAGGTTTTCTAATTATTCCCCATTCTTTGTCATGATTTAAATGTCATTGAATTCCCTTAAGAGAAAAAGGGTGTAAGATTTAGTTCTTGTGTTGCACACAAGTGCAATGATTTTCTTTGGCAACATTCATTTATTGATATGGATTTATTTCAAGGACAATATACATGGTGTAACAAATTTACAAAGCTGCATTACATTGCAGACAAGTTAGGACTGTTTTTCATTGACTAATTCCTGTTGGAGGGTCATTGGAAGCTATCGGCTCATGTTCATGATTTCAAGGCATCAGGCATTGGCCAATTAAACTGGATCTGAATCCAGCCACAATGCTAGTTAAAAATAAATCATCGTTTTCGTTTGAGAGTATCTGGCTTGCAAACCCACAAATTCAGGATCTACAGACATGGTGGGTAGAAATAGAATAAATCAAAGGATAGCACATGTACTGACTTGCATACATGCTCAAGCACCTCAAATTTCATTTGAAGACTTGGAATTGGCAGTCTTTTGGAAATAATTTTAATTGGAGGTTTTTAATTCATCAGGAATTGGCTGAGGTCCAACGGTGAGAGGCATTGCAAAAGGATTTCCTCGATTTTCTACAACTGCTGGTGGATATGCATAAGGCTTATTAATAAGGACGTCATTAGTTATTTAACTAATAGATGGTTGTAACCAGTTGTAACTATATCAACCGCTTTGTAACTACATCATTCATAATATAATAGTGGACACACTATTTTCATAGTGTGCAATCCGCTTCTTCATTCTTCCTTGTTCACATATTCCAACATTGGTATCAGAGCCAGGTTAGCAAGGAAAGAGAGAAGGGAAGAAGATCAGTCCCATTAAGGGCACAAAGTTTGAGTCGAAGGAAATTCGAGGGCACTGTCGTCACAGTCAAAACGAAGACATTGTAGTTGTGAGCATAAGGGCACATGAAAACCATTGCATTGCAGCAAAATATGAAACCAGTCGCGATTTTCAAAGCAAATAGTCACTCGATTGTCACAATAGATTGAGCCTGTCACGAAGCTTCAAATCAAGTCACGAGTTCTAGGGCACAAAATCATGAAGTGGACAAAAAACATGAATTGGACACGAATTTTAAGGGCCAAATTTGTCCAGAGGTCAGGAGCATTTCACTTTTGGTTCAAACATAAAGAACATTTCGAAAGCAATCACAAAAATGCAGCATTTTCAGCACGAAACTATCATGAATACAGTTGTGAATAGGGCACACGTTTTCACGAATTTCAAATCAATTGAACTTACTCAGCGAGGGCATTTGCAAACAATTAAGGGCATGTAAGGGCAGAAACTTTTTGAGAATAGAAACAAGGTCAAATAATCAGCAAATCACAAATTTCTAGGGCTTCACTGCATTTTTGAAGCCTTCCTATTATTTTGCTCTCTATTTTCTGAATATGCAATTGTATTTATTTTATTTTATCTTCAGTATGGAAATTCCAGTAGAAAAATATTCTGGTCTAAATTTTCATACATGGAAAGTGAAAATACAAATGCAACTTATGAATAAAAATTTGTGGGGCATAGTAAATGGGAAAGAGAAAGCACCCATCGATGCAAATAAATTACTGGATTGGCAGACCAAAGATGATAAAGTGAAAGCTATTATCAATCTTGCACTTTCTGATTCGGAGCTACATCATGTAGATCTGGACAAATTGTCTAAAGAAATATGGGACACTTTAAATATGTTGTTTGGCGCAAAAGCAGTGAATGCTAAAATTTCTTTAAAGCTTCAACTATTTAGATTCAAGATGGATGAATGATGTCTCTATGTCCAGTCATATAAACAATCTGAGATCTCTTCTTAGACAACTTGCAGATGTAAAGCTATGGTAGATGACGAAGGATGCTAAAGCTATCCTATTAAACAATTTGCCCTCTTCATATAACAATGTTATTTTTACTCTCAGCCAAATGTCTTCACAAGTCTCTAGAAGATATGATTTCAGCTCTCTCTGGCTGAAGAAAAGAGAACAATTGCTGAATATGAAGGTAATTCTTCACATGAAAGTGCATTATATTCCAGAAATAATAACAGAAAGTCAAATAAAGACAAAAGGGAAATGGAATGTTATTATTGAAAGAAAAGAGGTCATACAGCGTGGGACTGCCATGTTCAAACCAATAAGGTCCTCGAGGGAGCGCTCAAATCCAATGAAGCTAATGTAGCCCTTATAGAAGACCCACCAGATGCTAAAGGTGGTGAAGATTCTAATGATGAATATGTCCTTTAAAGAAACCAAGAAGGAAAATACGTATTCTAAGAAGGTCACAAGTTGACAGTAGGAAGGGATTTGGTGTAGATAAAGCTCAGTATGGATGGTTACCCAGTTTGTTCGGGAGTCCATGGATCTTGGGAATTATACCCTTACGAGGGTTATGAGACAACTTGATGGAGCTTGTGGATGGCTCAACATGGATGGTTGTCCAATAATTTGGGAGATCTGTGATTTGGGAGTTCGGGAGGTGGAATCCGGGAACTCAAGAATTTGGCTTGGGAACAACACCTTTACGAAGGTCATGAGGCAGCTTGATGGAGCTCTACCCAGTCAATGACATGTTGTTCAACAAAGACGCTTCTGAAGAATGCGTACTTCTGTTTTGGTTCTATTGGTTTTCAACTATGTCATATATGTTTGTTTTTGCTTTCTGTAGGGTAAGCCTTAAGAGGGGGTGTTAGAATGTAAGGCTTATTAATAAGGACATCATTAGTTATTTAACTAAAAGGTGGTTGTAACCAGTTGTAACTATATCAACCGCTTTGTAACTATCATTCATAATATAATGACGGACACACTATTTCCATAGTGTGCAATCCGCTTCTTCTTCATTCTTCCTTGTTCACATATTTGCTGCAGGTCCCCCTTTTTAATTTTAAGTTTATTTGCTCCCATATCTAAATATGAGTTATGCCACAAATGTTTCTCACTCGCATCATACAAGGCGTAAGTCTAGATGGGTTCCCTTCTCAATACTTTTTTTGAAATTTGGGAAATTGTATAGACTGACCTTTTGGCCGCTGTTGAGGAATCGTGAGAGCATATACAGATGCTTCAGCAACTCAAAGTCATTGTTACTAATTTTGCTACTTTTTAATAGAAAGATCAGTGCCAGCAGGCTAAATTTCTACAGGTCCACTCTCACTTTGTAATATTGCCTACAGGACTCTTTGTAGGCAAATTGTGCACAGGCTGCATCCTATTTTGCAGCAAATCGTTTTCCATTACAGGCAGGATTTGGCAAGGTATGCATGTTTTTAAAGGATCATTTGAAGAATCTTAATCAGCAAAAGCATCAAGGACTATTAATGAAGTTCGATATGCCAAAATCTTGTGATAGCAGTAACAGGTTTTTATTATTATGATAAGATGAGTTGGTTTCATGAACATGACTTGTACTGTGCCTAAAGATGTTTCTGCAGCTAGTTTTATTGTCGAGGTAAAAGGAATTCCAAAGCCTTTGTTCCTTCATCTAGAGGTAGGGAATCCTTTATCCCCTTGTCAATATCCATGGAAAAAGGACATACATTGCTATTCATATTATGATTGAAATCATATCCTGCCTTATGGCAAGATCCATTAACCCCCTGTTCATTCCCAACAAAAGGATATCCATCAGGAACATGAGCTATGTTCACTAAACCCCAAAATCACTCATCAATCACTGAGGACACGAGCTACCACAACTAATTTTTGCAAACTGGTCATTGGTAACATGATTCACCTCAATTAGATCATTGGGATCATCGGGTCATGTGTTACCTCAATTGAGCCTCGCAATCAATCATCAATCAGAAATCAAGTAGTATAAACACAGAGTATATTGTTTCACTTTTGAAGTGAAGTCCAACTAAGGGTTTTCACAGCACTACCCCATTTAAAAGACTCAGTGTCCTCAATGATCCTAGCTTCTCTAATGAAAACCGTATTCATTCAAGTTACATCTTCTCTAAGTTTATTTGACCACATAATATGGTAGTTCTTGATTTCCTTATTTCTTAATGTTCTTGTTATTTCTTCCAATTTCTGACCAGGTGGTTAGATTGTTAATCTACTTATTCAATAGCTACATAAAACAGCAGACTGTTTATTAAGCTTTCATGAAACAAACATAAAATGCCAATGCATCTTTACATGAGCTAGTTCTTGTTTATAGGATGCTTTAGCTATCTCCTCTATACTATAAATGGTCCACAATAGCTAGGATATAGTTTGGTGCACTTCCCTATTGAGAGAGATTTATTAAGGGTTTAAATCTTTAATATACTGTGTCCTTCAAATGATCGAGGTGTCCCTTGTTGATCTTGATATATTTTTTCTCTAGCATAAGCTCTTTTCATGTTTCTTTTCTACTCATTCAATTGTTTAGGGCATCTCTTGCAACAGCTAATGATGACCTTTTTCCCGTTGATGTTGTGGAGGTATAGTGTTACTGGTGGAAGGGCTTTAAAACAATACATTTCTTTGAAAGGGCTCATTTTTTAGCTTTAAAATGCTATTGTTCAGTATGGTAAGCTGTCCTATAGAAATTATTACTTCAGCTGTGTTTACTTGAGATGTATTCATGAGTCATAATGTCACATGCTTGTCTATATATTTTCTAAAATTCTTCTCGTCGCCGTACTTTTAAGTAGCTCCATAGACTTTATTCTTTACCTCTATAAATTGCAGGTAGATTGCTCTAGAATTGGTAAAAAAATGTTTTTTAGAGGGTTGATACCAGATTACTTTTGCATTTTTCTCATATGGAGTTTTTGTATACACCTAATTTTCACCCTTACTAACTTTTCTCTTCACAGTCACCATTGGTGCATTGACCTGGTTGAGTGATGCCTCACGGGGCATCATTGGGAGAGGAGTGTACTGGAAATAGTCGGGCTAGTAAGTGGTACTTGTGAAAGATTTGTTGTGCAGTCCTCGATGCCTTAGATATCCCATCCTTTAATGCCTCCTCTATCATCCTTTTACTACCTCCCTTGACATCTCCTTACTATCCTCTTGCTATCACCATCACACCTACTTACAACACCTTTAGACCTCCATCGTTCACATCTGTTCCTAAGTATCACCTCCACTTCCTAATCCTTTCCTTAGGACCCTCATGATCAGCCATTGCTTAGCCAACGACATAACCCAGGGTCGATATCAAATGGCTGAACTTTTTAATAGTCGATTGCATCGACCATAGTCAATGCCATTAGCTATGAAGAGTCGTAATGGCTAGTCATGTCCCCTATTTATAGTACTTTAAGATCATTATTGCTTATCGGTTTTCCTGCCCTCCTTAAAGGTTTGGCTAGTTGTGCTTGCTCTTGGAGGCATTTCTTTGGAGCATTGGATCTAGGATACACAAGAAAAGTAGTAGCACCAGCAAGGTTTGCCAAGTCTTTGGAGACCCCAATTGTGGTTTACTTAGGTCTTCTTTTACCCTTCTTGTGGCACCCCACAACAACTCTCTCATAAGGTGCTACTCACCCGAGGGGGTTGATTCGCCAATGGTGTTTTCACAAAGGTATCTCTAACCTTCTTTTTCCTTTATTTATATTATGGTTTGACTAATTTATGATTGATGTAACATGTATATGAATTAGGATAGAGTTGCATATTCTTTGTATATTGCATTATTCTCGTTGTATCAGCCCCTGTCTTTATCCATCGCTTGGCTAACAACCCTTATCTCTCACAACCCTAGTTTAGATCTCTTTATATGCAAATATCTCTTATCTATCCTCTTACAACCTAGGATCCAAGTAAGGCTCCATCCCATGTCCTAGATATAGGCTTCAAAACCCTAAGTCTTTGATAAATTGTGGATTATCGTCTTTTATATCCATGACTCATGCACCACTTAGCTACAATCTTCACATGTGTAGGCTCTAGAATGGTCTTCTATCCATATTATTGACAAGAGAAAGAGGGTAATCTATAGACCTTATTAGCCCACATACATTCTGATGAACCCCACGTGAATCTTACTACACTAAGTCATCTTCACATACTTTTCTTGTATCTCCTTAATATCTACATCATCTTTCTTAGCTTCTCAGCTTCTCTCTTTTCTAAAGCCTCGTACCATGGAGCATCTCTATAGCTCCCAAACTACTGATTGGGACTCTCTACCTAAAATAACACCCTTCTATATAGATTGTAAAATGGTTGGTACTAATTCTAAGAAAGTCGTGCATTGTGCATCCACTTATAGAATGTCCACTAGAGCACATTTGAACAAACCTATACAAGAGGAGGAATTGGAGTAGGAGGGTGAAGAGATGGATAATATCTATCCCAACTACACACCAGCCATACACCAATTAATCCAAAAATTTCCTTGAATTTACCAGAGAAAGTCTTGGATCCATGCAAAAACGCTTGGATGATTACCTTAATCAAAATAGAAGTCCTATCTAGAATTTCTTTTCGATCGGTGGGGAAAACCAAAGCATGGCTTGCCCCATCTTCTCATTTAGTACTCACCCTTACTCTTCATCCACGGTGGGTACAAACACTAACAACGCACCTCCTCAATCTAACCAACTCAATTCACCTAATCAATCTACCAACACTAATCAACCTAACAATACTAATCAAACCAATCACCCCATGGATCCAACTCAATTAATTCCACAACTAATTGACAAATGAATCAACAACAAGAAGTTAACAACTATCAATTTCTTCAAATGCGAGCTAATCTCTCTCAAATGAACAATTGACCTCAACATATTCAGTGAGGAGTGCCAAATCAATGTCCCCATTCATTCCCCCTCTTGGTCCTAATAGTACCACACTTTTCCATAACCTCCCCAAACAAAGAAGGTTCTCCTATCCATTAAAAAAGAACCGTTATCTCCCTATATTGACACCATGGACATTGGAGGCATCACTCTATCTCTCTCTTATGACGGGTCAACCAACCCTACCCTTCACATTAAGGCCTTTGGAAATGTCTACAAGGACTGGATCAAGGCTAATTCTTATGCGGCTACCATGCTCTTAGCTAAGACCCTTACAAGCAATGCTTTAGATTGGTATCATACCCTTCCCGCTAACTCTATTGTTGAACTTGAGAGTTTAGTCAATGCTTTAGTTGAAGAATTTCATCATCATGAGTGTCCTAAAACCAACAACATTTTTATCAATTGTAAGCAATCTGAGAATGAAACAGCTCAAGCCTTCCTCAAACGATGGAAAACCTTATGCAACGGAGTTGAACATAGCTTATATAACACCACCCTCTCTAAGCTTTTCCTTGCAGCTTTAGAACCTCGCCTTAGATACAAAGTTGGGTCCTTCTCTCATGCCCACTTTGGAGGAAGCCATTGAGCAAGCTAAGAGACAAGAATACCTTATGCATGAATTTGAAAAACCTCAATCTAAGTAACAATCTCAAAAAACTCTTTAAGTCCTCATGAGACCACGCAACTGCCACGGATGACAAATGATGGAATCACCAACACTCCTAACCTTGGCAATACATCCATTAGAATCTATTCATAACATCGGTTCTGCCCCTCCTCAACCTAAAGGAGGCTCTTTCTCTCCCCCATGATCCTCCCTATATAGATAGTCACCAACCTCTCACTATGGATGAGTTACAAAGGCATCTACCTAGATCGTTCATCACATCCTATGGACCCCTCTCGACCTGTCCCTTAATGATATAATGAGAATCTAATTATGCTGGTTTCAAGCCAATTGGGGTCATTTTCATGAGAACTGTAAAGATCTTAGAGCCCTTACGCCTATGCTTTCTTGCTCTGGATGTGACTTTGATCATAAAGCCACGACTTGAGAAAGACATAATGAGGTCCTCAATGTGTGAGGATAAAGCACAAAAACGTGATTGTCATTATGCCATTACATTAGACTAATTCCTCATCTAGACGTATATAAGAATCCTTTGGCTAATCATTCCAAGGTTGAGACAGTCCATTCGGCCTGCCTGACAATGAGAAGCAAAATTCAACCTCTTCAACCAACCACACTATATCCATCTTGATCATAAGGAAAACATGGTTAACATACCATACAAGGAATGAAGCGAGTGATTTCTTGGATTGATTCCACATACACTATCTTTTAGCCTCAGACCTACATCTAGACATCTATAAAAATCCTTTGCCTAATCATTTTAACGTTAAGGCAGTCCCTCAAGCCAACAATGAGAAGAAAAATTCAACCTCTTCAACCAACCACACTATAACCATCTTGATCATAAGGAAAACATGGTTAACATGCCATACAAGGCATGAAGCAAGTGATTTCTTGGATTGATTCCACATACCCAATCTTTTAGCCTCAGACCTACATCTAGACATCTATAAAAATCCTTTGCCTAATCATTTTAATGTTAAGGCAGTCCCTCAACCCAACAATGAGAAGAAAAATTCAACCTCTTAAACCAACCACATTATAACCATCTTGATCATAAGGAAAACATGGTTAACATACCATACAAGGCATGAAGCGAGTGATGTCTTCGATTGATTCCACATACCCTATCTTTTAGCCTCAGACCTACATGATTGTTCATGCCTACCTTATAGGTCAAACTTTCCTAGATCAACCTCAAGAAACATCCACACCTAACGAACCAATCCATATTAACGCCATCGACCACCCTGAACCAATGGGACCAATGTCGTTTGTTTCAAGTTCTACTGCCCCAAACTACATCAAACATCAAGCATGAATGATGCAATTCTATCTTAGCAAATAAAATAAAACGAAGAGTGTAATGTCCCTTTCTAGGGATGAAACTGAAAATAAGGGTTTTGGCTCAAACCCAAATGACAACTTTTGATTTTTATTGCAGCCACCATTCAATCACTTTAACCTCAGAGGAACAAACTGAAAATGCCATTAGCAGCAAAAATAACCTGAATATTTTTGACAGCAAAGGAATTCATATGGAAGCCAACAATATCACCACTTCACCCTAGCGATGAACCTGATTTTCTATTTCCTAGGGCAGCGAACTGTATGGGATTTTCAAGACAATATTCTCATGCAATATAGACTGAAAATCAATAGAGAAATATCCCAAACACTTCATAAGTCCAGCAAGATGAAATATGGACTAAAGTGGAAGATGAAGAAGACTTCAATGAAGATAGGGGCAACAAGGGTATGAGCTTGTTTGGATTGAAGCTCCTTCATTTAACAAGCATGGGATCTAGATTATCGGAGCACTACAACATGTTCCTCCACCTTGATATGATGAGACTTGGGAATATGACTTTGCATTTGCTTGAGGGCAAGTAAATTTGGGAAGGGAGGACTGTAATGTCCCCTTTTCCACGCTAGTCACTATAAAGACCTTGGACCCACTGCACCTTCCGTGAGCTTCCACTAAGGAAAGCAAGGGAGGTGAACATTGCCATAATTGTAAGTGATTGTATTTTCCTTATTTATTTGATTACTAATCATGGCTTGGAGTGATTTGATTAGGTGATAGGTGAATGACAAAGCAAAAAGGAACTTCTATCTTCTCCTTCATTAAGGTCAGTCTTCTTGAGAGCTACAATGGAGATAAAGAAATACTCTTTCCCTTTTTTATGAGGTCGGTCTTCTTAAGTGAAGATTAAGAGTGCACTTCCCCCTTCATTAAGAGGTCGGCCATGAAGATTGATCTTCTAATTCATCCTTAGCGCCAAAAGAAGGGTACTTAAGGAGGTACGACTTGGAGGAGGGGGATCATGCTATCATTCATCATTGACATTTACTTGGATTTAGAGCTAGTGTAGCTTCTCTTCTTGCCATTGAAGGACAAAAAACCCTTCCTTGGTCACCTATTGAGGACGAAAACCCTTCAATAGGATCACACTTGGGGACAGAAACCCTCTTGTGTGCATTGGTGGCTTCATTTGGAAGTCACAAGTTAGCACTTAATTGCGCAGATTTTATGGAACCAAGATGTAATCATTGCACTGGAAGCACTTCTAGCCAGTTAGGTGCACTTTCAACCGTGTTGGAACCTCTTTTAACCTCAACACATTGTTGTTCATCTCAAACTCGCCTTCGGGAAGTCCAAGAATCAAGACTTTTTGGCCCAGGAAGCTGATCTGTGATTGATGACAAGGAGCTAGTTGATTTCCTTTTGGATTTAAGCAGTTGGTCTCATCACTAACGATCATTTTGAGCTACGTTTTTGTGTTTGAACCTCCAAGTATTGACCCAAAGTTATGAATTTTTGAAGTTTTAGTTGTGTTTCACTTGAATTAACAATTTAAAGTATATACTTTGCTCCACAATTTCATCTTGCTTGGAGCTTATGAAGTGTTTTCATATTTCCAATTGACTCTTCAGTCTATAGTACCTGCCTGAGAATATTGTTTTGAACATTTTAAACTCAAGGAGGTCATGTGCCACATTGCCAAGTACAAAGTTGTACCTGATTTTTCTCTCCCATTCTTGCAAATGGTTCATGTGATGCATCTAGTCCGAAGTGACATATGGGACCCAGATTTCATCCTGAAATCTGTGACTACCCTATCCGAAAAAATTTCGTACTTTTAAAATAATGGGTCGTTTAGTGTTTTTATTGCCTGAAAGTTCCTGTATTACGTCAAGATATTCCCAAAGACCCATATTAGCTATTTTCGCCAAATACCCAGATGCCCAGAATTGTTATATTCTGTTCGTCGGGATTTGTCTGCGGAAATTTGTATTTAATTATTTTGAGCCCTGTATGAGGCTATTTGCGCTCCATTTTAACTATGTTATGATCGAACATGTCATTATTCCTATGTACCAGAAGGGTTTTAACTAGAAATAAGTTTTGGGCTTTATTTGTAACTTTTGGCAATTTTTTGTGTTTTTGTGTTTTCCCGTTTCGTTTTCTGTGAAATTTCTCTAGATCAATTCCTTTGCCGGGTTAGCCCGATTTTTGGCCTGGAGCAGCTGGAAATCATATACGCACATTATGCCCAGAAAGAAGTCGCCATCGAAGGTCCGGTTCACTGGGAAAAGGCGAAGTCATGCACTGGAAAGCCCCTGCGGGGTTGGGCGCATTTTTGGAAAACAAAGGATTTAAGCTACAATGGGAAAAATAGAAGCAGCAGGCAGGTGGGAATTTTGTTACCTGCCTAGCAGGGTACTTTTTCCCATGATAGAAAATTCACTTAAGCTGCAGTGGGAAAATTAGAGGCAGCAGGCAGGCGGGAATTTATTGCCTGCCTTGCAGGGTAAAAATTCCCATGTGAAATAAAAGAAAAGTGACTTAAGTGAAATCATGGGATTTTATTGCCTGCCTTGCAGGGTAAATAATCCCATTATGTCAAAGTCAAATCACTTAAGTGGATCATGGGATTTTTGGAGCTGCCTTGCAGGGTAAAAAATCCCATTGTCAAATTTTTTAAAAATAGAATTCTATTATGCCAAAAAAGTGCGACCCACCTTGGGTGAATAATAATGCATTAAATAAATATTTGTTAATATTTATTCACCCAATTTTGGCACCCAGGCTTGTGGAAAAGTCAACAAAGGGAAGTGGACATAAAGGAATTTAAAAATAGAATTCCAAAATTAAATAAATTTAATTTATTTAATGCAGCCCCTTTTGAGAAGGAATTAATACTTTTTAAAGTATTAAATGATTATATTAATTCCTATTTTCAGTGGCTATGGTCAAAGCACACTGTGAAGCTTAAGTGAAGTGAAGTGTGGATGATTAAATTAATTAAATTTAATTTATTGGATGGCTGTCCTTAAACATGCACAAAATAGGCACCCCAGTTAAAAGAGAAAAGCATGATTTTTAATTAATTAATTGTCAGGAATAGGAAGGGCAATTATTAATTATAGAATTGTGAGGGTTATATAAGCATGGGCTGCCATAATGGGTGAATTAATTAATTCACAGGTAAAGAATTGCAGCCAGAGGAAAAGTGCGCCCCATTTAAAGAAGGATTTTGCTCAAAGGCAAGGTGGAAACAAGGCTAAAAGCTTCCAAATTTTGGCGCATGCTTTGAAGGAGGTTGATTTTGCTCATAATTGTTTGCATAGGTGATACAGGTGCTCAGGTGATGTTGGTAAAATTCATGCTTGCTTTGCATGCAAATAAAAGCATCAAATTTTGGGGCAGCATGCTTGAAGGATGCAGATTTTTATAATTAAAATTCAGTATGCATGCTTAGTTGCCATCTTTGTCTGAATTAATTGCAGGAATTCATTACAGGTGCTTTTCATAAAGAAAATGAACTTATATCAATGTCCAATACATTGAATATTTCCTCCGAATCTGAAGGATTATCCAGATCTGCACCAGTTTTGAAGAATTCCAGTCAAATAAGAAGAAAAAGAATTGTTCAGACAAAGATAGACAAAGCTATGGCGAAGAAAGATGAAAAAGAAAGCACAACGGAGTCATGCATCACTTCTAAATTTGCAGATATTGGAGCTTACACGGATCTAGGCTCGGAACCTCTTGCTGAATTGATAGACAGATCCAGAGCAGGAAAGACTTCACTCATGCGTGCAGAAAAAACTTCACTCATGCGTGCAGATTAAAAGCAGTGGAATTATTCGAGCTGCAGCTTTTCCATCCACAGCCCAGTTGCCAGAGTTTGTTATGCAGGTGCAGATCCATATCCAGATGCAGATGCATATGCAAATCCATATGCAGATCCAAATCCAGATCTCATAGTTGCAAAAGCTTCCGGCACAAAGGCTTCATCCTCTTGTTTCGAATGCAGCCCGTGAAGAAGTCAGTGCGTGGAAAATTCCTTCCAAGATCTTGTGCATGTGCTCCCAATCTTCCAGTTGAAGCCTTCATTGAATTTGCATTCACCCGGAGTGCTTTCCAGAATTTTTAATTGTTCATATGCAATTAAAAATGATGAGTTATTTACGGCAAACATTGCACTGATGCATGTACTGGAGAAGAACTGCAAAAGCTTCAAGGATAAAGAGAAGACAAGGCAAAGGCAAAATTCCAGCTTGTTTCCAATTCCAGACTTGCTTCCAGATCCAGCTGCTCCCAGATCCAGTTTGGTGAGAATCAAAGGCAAAAGAATCAGCTGCATGCAGAATATGAAAAAGGACAAGACTGCAGCTTTCCTCTTCCTTCTTCTTTCCTCCGACAAAGTAATTGAGCGATCAATTAAATTATAAAACTTAAGTGATTGGTTTAAAAGCCATTACTTGAAGAAGTCAACTACTTGGAGATAGGTGGCAGACATGCAAAATAGAAGGTTCTATTTTCAGTTGCAAATCATGCATGTCATGCAAAGAGGAATTCCAGGAGGGAGATTGCCAGTTGTTTCTTTTCCGACTTCCACATGTGCCAGTTCAACTAAAAGCTTCCGACTTGTAATTGCCCCTCTACATTCTATAAGTAGAGGAAGAACCTTCGGGTTAATGAATCAGAATTTGTAAGCAGCATTCTTGTGTTCTAGACTTTGTGCTGAAACCCCTGAGAGCCACTTGAAGCAAAGGAATACAAAGGAGCAGATTTCCGGAGAACTTTGTGTCACGGTGCATTTTGTTTCTTGCTTTTAATCTTAGATCTCTTAATAAACTTTGTGTTATTTTAGATCTAGATCTAGAGCTGCCTTTGTTTTATAATTCTGTGTGTTGATATCTATTGGTTTCTTCTATGTGCATGCAATCAACTCTGTTATCTATTGATTGGGTTGCACATCTTCCCCATTTCTTCCCTGTGTTTTATTAATTCCTTCTTCTATAAATATTTCCTTTCTTTAAACAGTTGCTTACTTGCTGCAAAACTGTACAGTTATGGTTCATGAACTGAAGTAGTTAAAGTAAAACCCCAAATAGATACTAGCATATTTAATTGACAAATCTGACACGGGAGCCTCACCGGTAAATGAGGGAGATTTATCTCATGACTGCCTAGGTTTTCATGCTATGCAGAAAATCTAGCCAACATCGATAAATTAGTGGCTAGAGACAAATTCAGACAGCACCGAATTTACCTTGGCTCATCGGCTAAAAAAAAAATTGTGGCTTTAATTTGCAATTTTTGAAATCTATTGATCCTCTAGAGCTACAAGCAAAACATATTTCATCTCCTCAATTGTTTGTAAATTCTTGGAGATCTTAAAACTATATTACTCCTTCATTAAAAGTCATATTTCATCTATTCTGAATTCAACATTGTAAATCAGGTTCACATTTACCTGCAGGTGATGAAGTTTCTCCTTGCAATCCAATTCATGAGATGAGTTCTTTCAAGGACAACATTATTTCCAGTTTGAAGTTCAAGCTTTAAGGACTACTTTCAGCTTTTTGAGTCTGCCTAGGTGAATCTCGATTATGTCCTGAAGACATCAAACTCCACTTTTGCACATTAAACATTCAGCTGATAATTCTTGTTCTGAGAATATAAGAGACTCTTGGAATTCTTTAAATTTTGGTATTTTTGGAGTGATTATGAGAAGAATTCCAACTTTTTCTTGTCACTGTTGTTGAATGCAACTAATTGCAGCTGGGTGTACAAGTTCAAGTAATTATCTTAGATTGATGCAATCCATCCTTGATGACACCAATAATTGTCCGTGGTTAAAATAATTAATCCAAGCATTTTAACTCTATTTGTATGGCTCATTTGATGTGAATCTTTTAATTCTTATACCCAAGTTCCCCTTGAATACTATCCCATATAAATTGCTTCATAAGGCTTTTAAATCCCATATTTGAAGCGATTTTCAAATTGATTTTTACATCCCCTCCTTTAGGAAGTAACCCATCAACTTCAAATCCGATCCGTTCCAATTGTGGATAGCTTAATTTGCCATTTGTTTCTATTCTTGACTTTAGAAGTTGGATCCATTTAACCCTTTTCCATATCAATATTCAAACTTGCAAATTTTTTGAATAAATTGGTTACTGAATTCCAATCTTTTGCATCTCTTTGAATCAAAATTTATCCAAAAATTGGACATTTATTCATCTTTACACATACTCCATTGCGAAATCTTTGAATGTTATTTTACATCTTCAAGCTACTTAAGATTTAAAGGATTTTAATACAGTTAAACGATCACATTATTGATCTATCAAACTTTTGTTGGACTCCTTAGGAGATGAAGATATCTATTGGGTAGCCATCATTTAAATCACAGGTAATTTCTTGCCATATCCACTAGGAACATCTATAATTTCAGTGGAATATTGCCTAACCTTGTTAAACTTGCACCATATGAAGCAAATTATAGCTCTTTGGAAGATCTACCAACATAGCCATTTCAAGGGCATCTCTTAATGGCTTGTCAGATTAACCGTGAGTCTCCAATCACAAAATGTCGTCCCACTTGGGGACAACTTCATTGAGGGAACCACATTTTCTAACTTTAGTGGTGGTCTAGCATCCTAAGCATCAAGGTATTCCAGGTGTCATAATAATCCATGATAGTAATTCATAAGCATACCGCGTATATCTTGCATTGTCACATCTTTCAATGAATTTAGTAGCCTTCTGACACGATGAAAAGAACAATCTTTGAAACCAAAAAAAGCTGAATGTTATCTAGGGAACATGTCAAGATCTTTTATTACATGCATCTTATATTTCTTACAAATATTGACATCATATAATCATGATCCATGGCACACCCCCTATCACTTCTTAATCATGTTCTAAAAAGTCTTTGCATTTGATTACTACCTAGAATCTTGTGGAAGTCAATCTACCTGTTTAGACTTGAATCCTTTGAGATTGACAAAGATTATGACTTGCACAAACAACCAACTTATTGATAACTAGTTGAGACATATCAAATCATGTTACACCACTGTTTGATAAATTTTCCCTAGAATGTGTTAGCAAGGAAAACATGTTCAACTAACTTACCAACTCATAATTTTGGGATATATCTTTATGAATCCACACAACACTTCCTAAATTCCACGACTTTGAGATTTCATATGTGATCGACGCTCATAAAATACATCAAATAGTTTTGGATACAAATAACACCATCTAGGGTGGACCAAGCTGAATTTTTCCTCAGGCTTTGTTAGGTCATGTGCACAATGTTAATATGATGTGTATTTTTCAATCAATACAAACTCGCACATGTATTGCAGCTTCAAGGTGAAGTTATGAGTAGGAGCTTCACCAACAACAAGCAGAATTTCTATCTGCAGGTTCAAACTGGAAAGATCAATAACTTGCAACCCCAACAGTAAATTCATTGAAGCTCACGTTGAACTCCCAATTTGTCCACCATTCAGCTTCTCCAAAATCAATGCCAAAGCATGAAAATACAGGCAGCAAAGTCACCTATGCGAAGTTGCTCCATGAGCATTTTGGCCTTTGAACTGAAATTCATTGACACAAAAATAATCACTTGGACATCAGATACTCCAATGTTGTTTGATGAAAGTATCTCCTTCTACCCTCCTCACTGAATTGTCAATATTCAAATTAAAATTAATTGACACCATCATCATTGATAAATTTTCAAAAATTTCTTCAAACATGTCAATAAACAAACTGAAACTTCCCACTTTCATTTATTATAAAGGGATCTATTCAGACACGATTCACTTATGAGGACCTTGCTTTGTATTCATTCCTTATATACTCCACCAAGTGGCTAAACCATTTAATAGTTAATTTGACATGCACTTTTGGTGGCTCCTTTAGCACAACGGAAATGCCCTAGGGGCCCCCGTACCAGCCTGGAAACGTACCAGGTACTGGTACGGGGTACGGTACGCTGTGGGTACGGCTGGAAACGTACCCACAGGGATAGGGTACGGTCCGGGTTAGGTTTTCCGTACCCGGACCGTACCTTGTCCCTGTGGGTACGTTTCCAGCCGTACCCGCATTTAAAACACGTCTTTTTACAAACCGAACTTCAACAAAACTTTTTAAAAAAGCATTTTTTTTAATTTTAAAACTTTCTAAATCTAACCTAACCCTAAACTACCCCCCCAAACACTTATATAAACACCCAATCCCTCTACTTTTTTCTCACACTCAATATTTGATATTTTGCTTGAGCTTGAAGGAGAGAGAGAAAGAGAGGTTGAAGGAGAAAGGAAGAGCTTGGAGGAGAGAAAAAGAGCTTGGAGGAGAGAGTGATTGAGCTTGAAGGAGGAAGAGAGAAGGAGAAGCAAGTCTACAAACATCAAGGAGGATTTTTCCAGGTATTTTACATGCATTCAGGCATTTTTTTTTTAATCTTTTGAGCAATGTTTTGTATATGAATATGATCAATATCATGAATGATGTGTTTCAAACACATCATTCATGATTATTGATCATGATCTAAATTTATTTTTAATATTTAATAATTTATTTATTTTACGGTTATTAAAATATAATATATTATTAATTTTTCCGTATTTTAAGTTTAATAGTGAAGTTTTATTTAATTAAACGTCTACCCTCTGTGTATGCTCTCACCTCGCACCATTTATGGCGAACTTGGTGATCAGAATCAGAGATTGACGTGTAGGACTAACTGTTTAATTTTTTTAGTTAGTTATGTGTTCGTTTTTTTTATTTTAAAGTTTTAAATTGAATTTGTTAAAAATTTAAACGTCTACCCTCTGTGTATGCTCTCACCTCGCACCATTTATGGCGAACTTGGTGATCAGAATCAGAGAATGACATGTATGGGTCAACAAATTAATTTTCTAATTTGTATTTGTATTTCAATTTGTTGTTTTTAATTAAATTATTTTAATATTTAGCAATGTTTTAAAAAATATCTCTTATTGTAGGTTATTGAATTAATCCTACAATCATGGCATCTAGTTCAGCTTCAGTGGGGGGAGAGGGGGAAATGTTTCGGGTGGTTTGTCAGTCAAAATGGATCCTAATTATCCTTTATGGAGACATGTGGAAGTGACAGAGCTTGTTGCCGGTGGTGGTGTCCGAGTTTGGACGTGTCCCCATTGTGAAGCCTCATTTAAATCCTCATATACCCGTTTGAGAGCTCATTTGACTGCGGCATCGGGGACGGGTATTAGACCGTGTAGGAAGGTGGAAAAGAAAACCATAGCCATATACCTAAAAGAGCAAGAGGATGCAAACATTGAAGCAGCAAGAGCTCGCTCTAGAACTGTTTCTTTACAGCAGAGGTCCATGGGAAAACCACCAACATCAACACCATCATTTCATCCTTTCATTGAGACTCGTGCTGAAACTATTCCAGATGATGACCCTTTTGATGCAGATACCTCAGGGCCATCAAGCAAGAGAACAAAAGGCCCATTAGAAAAAACATTTAACATCGAGAAGAGGGATATTGCAGATGAATTGGTGTCTCGGTGTATATTTGCATGTGGACTACCATTCAATGTCTTGAGATCACCTTATTGGCAGCAGATGGTGAGAGGCATTAATGAGGCACCACAGGGGTATACAAGCCCTAGCTATAATAAGGTTCGCACTTCTCTTTTGGCAAAAGAAGTGCAACACATTCAGACATCTCTACAGCCAATTAGAGATTCTTGGACTGATTCAGGAGTCTCTATTATATCAGATGGATGGAAAGACTCCAGAAATAGACCTCTCATCAACATTATTGCAGTATGCCCTAAAGGGCCAATGTTTCTGAAGGCTGTTGATTGTGAGGGGGAAGTAAAAGATGCCCAATTCATTGCAAATATTCTCATTGAGGCTATTGAGTCAGTGGGTCCGCAGAGGGTTGTCCAAGTCATCACGGACAACGCCAAAAATTGCAAGGCAGCGGGATTGATAGTAGAGGGTAGGTATGAGCACATTTTTTGGACACCATGTGCAATACACTCCCTGAATTTAATGATGCAGAAGATTGGGAAAATTGCATGGATTGAGCAAATATACACGGAGGCAAACGAGATTCAGATGTTTGTCACCAACCATCACATGTCTCAAGCCATATTCAGAAGATTTTCAAAGTTGGAGCTGATGAAGGTAAAAGAACAATTCATTTTAAATTTAATATTTGATTTTAAATTTTCAAATCTATTTCAAATTGTGTTGTTATTGAATTGTTGATTTGTTTCCATTCTTTTTAAATTTTTAATAGGTTGTTGAGACTAGGTTTGCCTCTCACACACTCGTCTTGAGACGACTTGTGAAGGTGAGACGTGCTTTGAGCATGATGGTGATTGATAATGTTTGGACCATCTGGAGGCAATCTAACACAGAAAGGGCCCAAAAAATAAAATCATGGATCCTTGATGAGCATTGGTGGGGAAAAGTTGAATATTTGTTGAGTTTCACAGAGCCTATTTTGAGTATGATACGATTTGTTGACAAAGATAATGCTTGCATTGGAGAAATATATGATGGCATTGACTCCATGCTTGAAAAAATCCATGATATCATACAGGCCAAAGAGCAGGATCCTGAGGAAAATTTTTATAGTGAAGTTAAAAATGTGATCGTGAAAAGGTGGAACAAAATGACCACCCCATTGCATCTCCTTGCTTATGCTTTAAATCCCAAATACTACAGCAGTGAAATAGTTGGGAGAGCTGGTAGACAGCGACCATATGATGACCACGAGGTTGCAAATGGGACGAGGTCAGCATTCAGGAGGTTGTTTCCTGATCCAGTTACATCACTTGCAGTCCGCCAGGAGATGTCGATGTTTGTAAATGGACAAGGTAGCATGGGAGAGATAGAGGCTATTTGTGACAAACCCACGATCCATCCAATCACGTGGTGGACTTGTCATGGCCATGATGCCAAGTTCTTACGACCAGTTGCGATCAAATTGCTCTCACAGGTATAAAGTTTGTAACTTGTTATTTGATATTTTAATTACCAATTACGAATTAAAATTCAAAATGATATCATTCTTTTTTTAATTAATAATTTATAATATTAATTATTAATACTTTGTTTTTTGTGACAGGTGGCTAGTAATTCTTCTGCAGAGCGCAACTGGAGTACTTATGGCTTCATCCACTCAGCCAAACGCACCATGTTGGCATCGAAGAAGGCTGAAGATCTAGTATACGTTCATTCCAACTTGCGCCTCTTAACCCACAAGACGCAAGAGTATACTAGTGGTCCTAACAAGCTTTGGGACCTCCAACCTGAAAACACAGACTTTGAAGCTTCTGCTGCTTGTTTGGCCAATGTTTCACTTCTTGGCATTGATGAGGAACTTCCAGGGAGCCCTTCACAAGGGTTCGAAAGTGGAGCTAGTGGGAGTGGAGCTGCAAGTGGCATCCATGAAGATGATTTTTACGATCATCTAGATGATATGCTCTAGAAGTTGAGAACTTGAATGTATTATGTTATTTACTATCATGTTTTGAACATTATGTCAGGACTCATTATGAATCAATACAAACTCAAGTCTCAATTCTCAAAGTATTGGAAATTTCAATTTTGTTTTCATGTTCTATGAATGATTTTAAGTTGTATAACTCTATGAGTATTAAATTTCAATAAGTATGCAATGTATGAGAATTAAATTTCAATAAGTATGCAAATGCTTCTTTAAATTTATAATTTATATACATATTTATATATTTATATACATGTATATATATATATATATATATAAAACGTACCCAAAAGCGTACCGTACCCAAGATTTTTAAAAATTTTAATCTATACCTTGCTAGAAAGTCATTTTATCTAAGGAGTTCGATATTGTTTTAGCATTTCCAAACATGTTCTTGTTATTTGCAATTCGATCTTTGCAATTCTTTTTACCAACAAGACTAAGTAACACAGAAATTGTCTGCTACAACATTCGGCTTTCCTAGTTTTATTTTGTGGTCATAAGAAATTAAGGACCATATGTATTGTCCATTACACAATTTTCCTTTTCAGAAAAAGTTACTAAGAGTTTGCAATCCATATACACTTTGAACATGTAATTATTATGGGGGATCTTTCCGTGCTTCGATTGCAAGGATATTGTTAATAATTCTTTGTCAAACATGGGATTACATTTGTTTGAAATAATCCATTTTCTTACATTATGTAGCATACCTATAAATAGAGGACGCATAACTACACAAGATAAAATAACAATGGGGGCATCTACACACCCAAAAAGTAGAATTGTACTTGCAAATCCAAAAGATAAATAATTGAGGAAGACCTCCAAATATATGAAAATATCACATATATATTGATAGAAAATTATGATTGAATTACATAGAGAGGGGGAAACCCTTATTTATAACAATTGAATAGCTTCCTACACAAGCTACCTACAAAGCTGCCTTTACTAGATTCAATGAACCTTCAAGTAGTTTCTCATGCAATTGCAAACCGCCTTGTAGTTAATAATTACTGACCTAACACCACTACTTATGTAAATGGCATCATGTGACCAAGCTATGAACTTTATAAAAAAATCGCTCATTTACATTTCATAACAAAATATGTTGTGTTTAGGCACAATCATGTTCTCCTCACCTTGGGAAGTTTTGTCCCAAAGCTTGAGGACCAAATGGAAGTTCTCCCATGCATCTTCTTTTTCTTTTCCTTAGAGATGATCCCTTGCAATCACTTGAAAGGGTAAAATCTTTGACAAGTCACATATCTTGATAACTTTGATGAAATCATATCACTAAAATGAATTTTATGTAAATGAATTTCAAAGGTATCATATATATCAATGTAGGGTTCAGCCAAAACAATATCAACCATCTTTATCATGTAATCAGAATCATCATCATAATTTGAAGCGGAAACAAAATCTTCAGCAGAAGAAGTTTGGAGATGAAGAGTCTCTTTTTCTTCTTGTTTGTGACTATTCATGATGATCTCTTCCTTTTTGTTTTCCACAAATGACATTCTCCTCATATTGAGACTCAATTTGTAGAGATGACCCATTAAAGAGAAATTGAAGGATAATGTTCACATCTTCTGCATCATCTTCATAATTGATATCATCATACAAAGCAGGAGAATGAGAAAATATAGGGACAAAATAAATTTCATATAAAATAGATCCATTAAAGAGAAGAATCAAATAGATTATGCCTCACTTCAACTAGAATGAGATCTTTGTACCAATGAATGCAAACATTTTTCATATCAATCCATGCATCTATTTCCTTTGCATTCTTCTTTCACACATTAATCATGAATGCATCATCAACGATATTAACAAATCCATTTATAATTTCTTTCAACACTTGAAATTTACTAACCTTATTTGAATATTCTATACTCTTTTTCTTCAATTTTTTTTTCCTAGGCTAGGGTTTGGCTAAGACTGAAAAGTAAATGTCAAATGTGCAGATCCTTTTCTCTCTCAATACTTAACTAATAAAAAATACTCATAAGAATCTTAGCGAGTCTACTTTCAACATTTAAAAAATGGCATTCAATTGGACTCTTAAACTGAAAGTTATGCTCTGCCAAATTCAGATAACCACAATTTGCACCTTTTTAAAGATGATTCTACAACAGTGAAACTTGCAATGCTATATAGCTCGCAATACTAATCCGAATTTAATGCATTTTAACTTGTTGGAGACCAACTTTGAAGTCTATTTTCCAACAAAAGAACATTTTGTCTCAAAATTTCGAAGCTTGGGCTGATTGCATCTGCACTTTGAGGTCTTCTTTTTGTTAGTACATCCAAAACTGGCTTTGATACCAGCCGTAGTGTACATGAAAGCACAAGAGATGCGACTACACATTAATATAAAAGTATGGGGTGACCTACACACCCAAAATAGTGGATTGCACCTGTAATTTCAAGAGATGAAGGGATAATTTGAATTTCTTTAAAATATGTGAAAATATAGCTATATTGATATGAAAATAGAATTGATTACATAGACACGGAGTAACCCTTATTTATAACAATTAAATATCTCTCCACATAAGATGTCTACAAAGCTACATTTACTTAGATTCAATGAACCCTCTAGTAGCTTCTCATGCAAGCCACCGACTATGATCAATTACCTACCTAACATCTCTACTTCAACAACATTATGTGACAAAATATGAGCTTTATAAGAAATTAGCTCACTTTTATAACAAAATATGTTGTGTTTAGGAACATTGAAAACTAGACAATGGCTATCAATTTGCAGACAGTGGGCTCAATTATCAATACAGAACAAAGATTGCGAGCACAAAATGAAAGCGAACAATGTCACTGTGAATTCGTAGTTAAATGTCATTGCGAGGAGGAAGCTTTGCTAAGCAAATTAATGCTCAAATGCTTAAGATTCTAACAGATGAATTTTGTTACCTTGGAGTGTCCACTGAGAATAGATAAAGAGGAGCACCGCTAATAACGGTTTGATGAAAGGCAGTGCCAAAGCATTATCTATGGAGCAACATGCAAAGAAGTGTGCTACGCACTCTATGCAGTGCTAGAAAATCTCACTTGCATAAGATTTGTTTAGAACTTTGTGGATATTCTGTATATGGAATCAAATGCGATCCTGAATCTAATTACACCTAGAAATCCATCATCATTCCTGATGTTAATAGAGCATTAGCAAACCAATGCTCTCAGAAAGAGAAGGCAAATGATGCAGACAGTTTGGTGGAAAATCCATTATGCTCGATCATAAGATAGTTGGCATTTTTCTGCAACAAATGGAGTTAAGCATCAGTGACAACCCCTATCCCTAGCTCTTATTTTCGATGAGCTTCAGCATGTTGAAAAGCTCAAAGAGTAGCAGTCACAATGGAAGCTGAGCAAAGTCTGGAATTTGCATTAAATGGCTAATAGGAAGCTCACGTCCAAGTTGGACAGCGATTCTTGGTCTGCACTAGATTTGGAAGCGTTCCCCATGTGACAACATCATGGAAGTCTGTGCTGGAAGATCACGTCAAAAAGCCGAGGGGGTGTTGACCTCCACATGTGTGCCATTTGGCAATAGAAGTGGGCAAAGAGGATCATCATACAACCAAAAAAGTCCCTAGACACTGCAAAAGTGGGATTATCTAATTCGGACAATCAATGTATCACACCAAGAGCTTCTACATTATATTGAGAAGATTCATGCAGAAGGGAACTAATGTGTACTAAAGCAGACTATCATTATGCGTGTATGAAGGACAGTTGGGTAAGATCTCGCTCTTTCTGAATTATGCCTGTCAACAGTTTGTTGACAATGGTTACTGATAAATTTTGCACAACCTCAAAAGGTGAATGAGCATGTGGAAGAATGGACGTTGTAACCATTACGTAGCATGCTCAATGTGGACGTTAGAGCAGCTAATACGATTCCAATGCATTGAATTTTGTATCATTGGCATAAAATCAGACTCTTCACCAACATAATCACGGTTGCCATATTTCAGTTTTAAAAGTCCACTCTAGAGCAAGCGATACATCAAATGAAAGGTTGTGGAAAATGAAGAGAAACAGTGAAGTCTGCAGGTCATTTCCACAATCAGGTTTACGGCAACAAATGGCCCACAATGCACCGAATAGTCATGGTCAGCTAACCAAGTGCTAGTTAACAAGCTGCAATAGACCAAGTGGCAATAGAATAAATGAGTTAACAAAAAGCACGTTCCAAGGGCATAAATCACACGAAGCATAGGTAACTCATCTTGTGGCATCTGCAATGAACGATATGAAATTCTGCAAGAGGCTATCAACAACCACAAAACACTAAGTTGTCGTCGAACATTCGAACTACTGAATGGAATGTCCAACTGCTTAGACTTTCAATTTGCCAAGACTACAAAGAAGAAACAAAAGGGCATAAAATGATGTCATTGAATGCCTGTCCCAGCATCTATCATTTGGGACGGCAGATAGGCTACAGCGTGCCTGCATAGCTGAAATTCAAGGATATTAACTGTGCATGTGAAGCCGCTTGAGAGAATGGGAAACACAATGCCAGTTGACTGCAAGTGGCACTGATCTCCAATTGAACCAGGCAATGACAATTCCATAGAGATTGTTAAGTGTGAGTTCACAAAGAGAAGTCCAGTTGATCACGAGGCAGTCACAATTGTTCAATTTATCTCCTTGCAAGGACTTGCCATGCTAAAAAATCTTACAGTTGATATGATCCTCGAAGAGGTTGCAATCTTAGCCAAATTTGTAGGTCTTCCTAAAGTCTGGATCACTTTATGCAGTTACTGAAGCAAAGGCAGTTGAGACATCGACAGTACTTGCTGGTGGTAACTGCCAACAGTCGAAAAACAGCTGTAGGGCATGATTTAAACATATCTTGCTCCAAGGTGATCCTGGTGTGTCCAACATGAGGTATTTCATGACCATCAAAGCCATATTGTTGGACTAGCATGCCCGCTAGTGAGGTTGATAGTTTCTGGGTCATATTTGCACCTTGGGATTGACAAACCAACTTGTTAGGCAATATGTTCAGACGTTGAAAAATAGTGTACATTGACGAGTGAACATAATGTCTAAAGAATTGAAGCTTGCGACCAATGCTCCCCAAGGTACTCTTCAATAAGTGGAGTAGTTCCAGTTGTGGAATGACCAGAAGGTTTCAATGCAGTGAAGGCCATTGGACAGGGCAATTCTGGCTTTAAACTTTCTTCGTTAAACAGCAAATCTTTTAGATCATTCTATACTTGATGGCAAAAGAGTGGTGATAAAGTATCTAGAGAATATTTCAAGAACATGTGGAAAAGAGCTCGATTATTTCTACAATGTGTTGAAGACATTTGTTGGTCCTGAAAGTAATACTGAAATAAGGAATTTGTCTTTGACCCGGAAGCTAATTAAAAGAATTCATTGAGACACGCAATAGGTTGCCACTGATATTGAAGCCATTGTTGGTTGCCATGAACTTGTGATATCGAAAGAATTAAGATCTAGAAAGACTGCATTCCTTACGCCCTTCGTGATGGTGAGAGATACACTCAGAAGTCTTCCAGAAGAAACTCTTCGATGGTGAGAGATCCCCCCAGTTTGCTCAGATTTGGAGCTATCAGTAACAAATCAAACGATAGAAATCAAGGTTTTCAAGAGAATACTTCAAAGATTTGCACAGTGACGGAGAAGATTGATTTTGCCGGGGGATACTTCAGATCATCTACAGTTATCAAGGTATGTCCAACGTTGGAAACTGGCAAGACTTGAGTGACTATTCCACTATTAAAAGTTATCATTAGAATGATTGGGCTATATTTATTCTTCAGAAACTTAGGGTCTTTGCAACAGTGTTTCATAGGGCTCATGGAGATATGGCTAGTTGGCCAGGTGTGAACCCAATAGATATCAGTTAAGACTCAATGATATTGTTGCATCCAAATTGATCAGAATCGGGTGTCTAAAGATCCATGTGCTCCTTGCTTAATTTGTTAGGCAGTTGTCAAGTAGTAACAGATTCTCAATGAGATCTTGATCTCTACATGGAATACCATTAGAGCTTCTTGATGTAGATAAGCAAAGATCAATTGTCTGTCTGAGGAAGAGCAATGTCTGGCATTTTTTGTAAGTTAGGTTTTCAGCTTCTGGGTAGATGAGAAATCTATTATTCTGAAGGAATGCCAAGTGCTAGTCTTCTACTATTGAGCCAAGTGCAGAGATTTCTACCATACTTCTATGAGCTTACAAAGGTGCTCTTTGATTTTATGATTTGCTTCGGATTTCTAACAAGGTTCAATTTGCTTATGTCCGTTTGGATAGTTCATCACTTTATCATTGATGTGTATAAAATGGGGCATAACTCAAATAAGTATGGAAGTTGACTCAATCTATGTGATTAGTATTGCTATGCTTTATAGGAAGTGATCTTTACACTTCTTTTTACACATGGTGTGTATATGCCTGGTTAACAAACTTGAGACTTGACATGCTCTGATATGGAAAAATCTTCACTCTTAATAAAGGGGGCATATTGTGGTTATACTGTTCAAAAGTACACAAGAATTGATCAGCCGAAAGTACATGTAGATTGCCTATCAGATGTATCTTTGTGTGATGCTATTGTCTAAGTACCCGAAACGTTTTGGATACGGGTGCGGGTACGGAGTATCCCATACGCGGAAACGGCAAAAAGAATTTTGACCCCGGATACTGCAGTACAAAAACTATATAAAAATTAAAAAATATAAATTTCAGCCTTCTAAATAGTCAAATTTAATTATTAACCACATATTATGCATATGAAAGACAAGTTTTGACAGCTAAATAAGTGAATAACCACAACAAACAAGCTAGGATCCCCATACGAGGTCCCTTAGAAACTCAACAAGCTCACAAAGTTCAATCTAAAATGGCTTCAATCGAGCCCAATGCGAATGTTGAATCAACCTCAATAGCCCAAAAAGTCAATTTGTTGGCTCTAATTGTTCTAGAAGTCAGATTTCTTCAGTCAAGAGTTCTTTACCAGAACAGTTCAAAGTTTCTGAGTTGTCCAACAGGGGCACCTTCTTTTCACATTCAGCATTACTTCACATGAGGCCCCATTTCCACCTCATGGCATTTTTCGAACCATTCTGCGGACTAGGGCCACTGCATAGTTTGGCATGACCGCCAGTGCATGTAGGTCATTTGTAATGTCCACAAAACTTTTCTCAAAATAATATGCTCCATGGTAATAATATTTTAAGCATGGCCTGAGTCAATTCTCCATCGTAGGGGCAACTGTCCCAATATTCTTAATATAAAGGTATCCTTCAATACTCAATTTCTTGTTGATCCTTGTAAAAAGAATAAAAAAATAAAAAGAACATGGAATGGGAAAAAAGAAAAGAAAAAGAAACTTATATTTTCATAAAGTAGTCGGTATTTGGAGTGCATGTTGTTGGTGCTCAAATTAGTCTCGCCCCATTTGTCATTGAGATTCTTCGAGCTTGCAGCCTCTGTTATGTTTTATGTCTCCCCGGGCTCAAATGGTGGCTCTCCTGCATTTTACGGTTTGACGGGTGTAGTTTCCCGGTCAGAATTACTTCTCGGCATCAGTTGAAACGTGGCCCTTTCTGGTTGAATGCAGCTCTGTTGGGGACTTTTAAAAATTCCAAGGCTCATTTCAAACCAAAACATGTCCACGTGGAGGCTTCCGCTAGGCCTTCCCGTACTTAGACTTTTCACATAACTTCCTAAAGGGGCCTGGGACACGTGGAGGGACCGCGCATGTTTAGGGTCTCTACCTTGAGGACCATTTTCAAGAAGCGCCAGGAAGACACGGAGACTCTGCGGGGGAAACGGACAGGATGTTGGGCACGGTGCTTGTTTGGGGTGTCTACTTTTTGAAAGACCATCTCAAAGTGTACCATTGAGACACGTGCAGCTGGGGAAAGGAAACAGAGCTTGGGCCCACAGGGAAAATATGGAATTTTTTCCTTTTTGGAAAATAGGGATAAAATTTGTAAGTTGAAGCTAGGTCCGCTGGGACCCACAAAAATGGGACATGTGTTAAGCCCATTTTTCAGAGGGTGGAGGGGCGGAGAAAAATGAAACATTTTACTTTTTTCCAAAAAATTATAAAATGTCAAAAGGTGCCCCCAGACCCATTTCCAATCGCATTTTGCCATGCGGAGGGCTCAGATTAAAAGTTGAAATGCAGGATCAATGGTAGCTGTGGATTTCATTTGATTTTGCCACCATTGAAGCTCTAGGATGTTTGGAGATGCATCTTTGCATCATTCTTCATCAAATTTTTGGCAAATTTGTGTCGTTTTGGCCTGCAAGGTTCAATTGAATCAATTTGGGAGCTCAATTTGTAAATCTGAAGTACTTTTGAGGAGGATTTTTGCTTGGGCTCATGCAAGGAAGCAAAATGCCAGATCCAGAAGTTACAGAATAAAATTTCAGAGGAAAAGGAAGGAAAAGGGATGAAATGATGAAGGTACAAGCACGAAAGGTGAAAAAGGCGTTGCCTCGAGAGAAAAAATGGATGACCTGTCAAGACCAGCTACGCGGAGGCTCTGAGAAATGATTAAAAAGGGGATTTCTCACATGAAAGAATCAGAATGATTAAAGGGACTCTCGAGAAGTTGTGGCATGGCATCCTAGTCAGTAGTCGAGGGCCCAAGAAACGTGATCTGTTCACAGTTGGTCCACCTGGCAGATTTCGGATCTGAATTTGTTAAATGTCTGTCTGAAACAAATTGGTAGCAAGCAAAGGTCCCTCGAATATTCTTCTCTTTTGAGGGGAAAAGGTGTTGCAGGTGCCAAGGATGAAGAATATGCCTCCAGTTAGAACAATGATGCAAATATTTGCAATGATTCACCTTTTTGAAAACACCTGACAACTTTTTTGTGAGTCTGTTGAATGTCACCTTCTGCAAATCATGATCCGATATGTGCAACAAAGGTGCTTTGAATATTCCTCTTTTGGGGGGGAAATTGGATGTAAAAGGGTGTATTATAAATGCAATGAGATTACTCTTGCAAAAGGTCAGAGTTCATTTTCATGAGAAAATTTTGAGAAAAGCTCATCCTCTGAGAAAACTTTCTGAGAAACCAAGTTAACTTCCTCTGTGTTAGATTTTCATTCATGTTGAGTTGGTTACAAGTGTATAGCCATCAACAAGCTCTGAGATTGTTTAAATAACTCTCCCTTGCTGATGAATCTGATAAATTTTGAGTTAATTTGTGTCAAATCTCTGACAAATTTTGTGTTTATTTCACTTTCAGAATGTCTGCAAGTAGTTTTTCTTGTTCCTATTGCAATCTTGTATCAAAATCTCTTTGAATCACACAGATCTCAATCCTTGTGATAGTTTAGTGGCATCTGCAATTTCATTTTTCAGAAGAGCTTTCATCTGGGAATGAAATAAATGATTTAAAATCACTTTTCTTTCATCTGTTGATAGAGATTGTTTGTAAGCCTCTGGGTGTACCTCAGGCGTGACTGATCTTAGATTTTGATGTTTTATTGGGTCTTCTAACTCGAGCCTTCATGCTAGAATCTCAAAGATTGTGTGAAAAAGTGCATGTCTGGGCCTCCATTGATGCACACCTTCTAGTTGAAGGAATGTTTTAACTATTTTGAAGCTTTCTGTTATTGAGTTCTCCATTTGTTGTGAAGTTTCTCAAGGATCTGGAAAATTCCAATCTATCTTGTTGATCTCCCACCAAAAAATTATTTCAACTAACCAATCCTACCCCGAACTACCCCTGTCTTGCTTTGTATATCCACAAAAGAATAAAATCCATTTGCTAAAGTATGCAGAACAGATCAGGATTCCAAATGTCTTTAGTAACCTTTGCCTTGTGTTGAAAATATCCCCATAATCTGGAAGTGACAACTCGTGAGAGTCAGATTTGGTGTGTTGATCATATTTTCCCCAAGGTCTTCTCTATAAAATTTGTGCACAAGAAGGATTTACCAGCATCCTTCAATAATCAGAGGTTACAAAATAGGTTCTCTTACCTTGGTTGAAAGGCACAACCTAAAATAGTTAGGATAAGATCACATCCTTTTTAAGGTGCTACCCACTTCTTCAAGGCCTGAGTGCTAAAAAGTCAGATAAATTGCTTCCCCGGCTATAAAACGACATACATAACCATCTATCTGCCTCTGAGTGTCTTGTCAAATCCATGATGCTGCTCAAGCCTTTGAAGGAGATTAAATCTAGGTACCAACACTCCAAATGGTGCCACTGCCGGGGACTTCTTTGAAGAATTTAAAGTTTTGCAAACCCTGGTAATGTTTCTTACCAGTTCTGTGTGCAAATACATTTTGTAAACATCATTCTCTTGATCAGATCTATGTAAGAATTGAACAAAATTATAAGTTTCTGTGTGCTGTCTGTCAAAATTTTTCCAGCAGTTATTGTACTAAGTTTGCCTCACCATTGATAAATTTGGGTGAAGGAGGGTCTTGATTTGTAAAGTTTTGCATGATTTTTCTAGTGTTGACAAACATTTGACAAATTATTTTAGTGCGTTTGCACAACTAGGGTGAAAATCCTTAATGGTGACTCCAGGTTGTTTTGATTTTGATAAATGTCAGTGTTTTAAACCCTGTAAATTGTGAATTTGTTACTAATCTTTGCAAAGCTGGAAGGGAGAAGATATTTCTTCACTAATCGGACCCTAGTAGAAGGTTGTTTCCAGAGTTTGAAAAGTCTAATTCAGAAGGAGGAAAAATTTGGAAGGTTACTGGGAGATCAAGCATCAAGAAAAGAGATCTCCATTGGTGAAATTGATTGGCACGCACTTTGAAGATTGCAATACTTCCTCAACAACTTTTGAATCAGGTAGCATCTCTGTAAATCCAATTTCTCCATCTAGAGAGGATCCATCATCTATATTTTAAACATTTGCTTCTCGATCTGCCCCTATGTTTTCAAAGTCTAATAAAGTTTTCCAAGAGACAAAGCCATTGGGGGATAGTCATTCTGAAAATTGTATCCTTGTACCGCACAGACCCCTCACTCCTCATCACTCTGTTTCTCTTGTAAGATCACCTCCTTAGAATAATATGGCTTAGCCTCCACCCAGACCTCCATTTTCATTAATACTTTTGGTCCCATCATTTTTAGAGGTATGGATGGCTATCTGAATGTTGTGCCATAGGATGTAAGAAATAGATTGCCTAAGTTTCAAGGAAATAATGCAATAACTAGTGATCAGCACTTGAAACTCTTTGTCAATATGATGGAGGATTTCAAAATAGAGTTTGAAGATGTATACATTAAATTGTTTATTCATACATTAGAAGAGGATGCAAGGGACTGGTATAAACCTTTAAACCTAATAACTATATTGATTCTTGGACTGAAATGAAGAATGCATTTAGATTGTAGTATGGTGACAAAACAGACCCTAGGTTTCTTTTGTCAGAATTCGAGAACATAAAAAGAATCCTAATGAGTCAGTGCATGACTTTAATATGAGATTCAATAAGACATTGAGAAGATTTCCTGTGAATTTGAGGCCATGTGATGAATCTTGTCTTATAAAGTATGTTGATGCATTTGACAAGAAGGTTGCATACTATTTGACCCCTATAAATTGACCCCAGCACTTTGAGGCAGGTCTTTACTATGGCTCTGCAAATTGAGAACAACATCAAGGCCATTGGAAAACCTCCTAAGAGGAAGGGTGTAACAAACTGATAAACACTAGAAAAACCTCATCGCATAAAACTTTGGCAGGGGATGTCAAAGAAATGTGTCCTACAAACTAGCTCGGGCAGAGAAAGGAATTGGGCAAGAGTTCACAAGGTCAGCAAAAGGCACAAAATTGACAGATTTGGTCAATAAAATCCTAGGGGTGATCAAAGGTCAAATGACAGAGGTAAAGGACCCATGGGATCTATCAAATAGTACATCCCCAACTCACATGAAAGTAGAATGGTGTCTGATCCTCTGACTTCCCAAGAAGCCATACTGTTGATCCAAGCCAATGAGATTGATTGGTAGAGGATACATCCTTCCATAAACGAACATTATTTTCAGCCCTTTTATCCCTTAACCTATTATGCTTTTATTATTAGATGAAAGGATGTGTACTCCAGTTGCACTCAGAGTATTATGAACGTTCAACCTTATTTTTTGTATCTTTTTCAATCTTCTGAAGTCAATCCTTATTTGGATTCATTTTTGTATCTTTTCAAATCTTCCAAATACTCCTTATTTGGATTGATTTTAAACATCTTTCCAAGTTATTCCAAATAATCCTTATTTGGACACATATTTGTCTCTTTCTAAACCTCTAAATACTTCCTTATTTGCCAAGACCTTGATTGGAAGATCTCTTTTCAAATCGATCCATCTCCTTCATGGAGGTACCATCACATATGAGCATCCATCTTATATTTTCTCCGAAGAGCGAGAAGACTATTACCCGTTTCATGCTATGAAATTGCCAAACTCTACCATAACTTGGTCCTTGGGCCTCAGGATCAAGGAAGAGCCTATTCAATGCCGCCATATATCCCTCACTGAATTTGGATACGATCCCTATATGGTGCTACCCTCCCTGGCAAATATTAATTTGGGTCATCTCATCTGTTATCAAAATCTAGGAGTCAATGCAAAAGCCAGTATTTGTAATGGGGTCTTCATTTTATCTCCACCGCTTCTAAATGATCCTTTATTTGGATCTTGCATCCTTTCTTTTGAATTTTCTCCCTCTCTTGTTCGAATATTTGCATTTATGACCTCTTATTTCTTTTCAAAATCACCAAAGTCTATTTTGGATTTTTCTTCTCGACTTCTTCCTATCTTATCTTATTCTTAAATATTGGGATTTTCCAAAGTCATTTCTCTTTCCCTCAATATTAAGTCTTGAGTTGTGGATATCCACGTCGTCACTCAAGAATTTTCATCATGACTTAAGTCTTGACATTGTCATATCCACTTTTGATCAAACATCCTTCAAATCCTATCTTTTATCAAGATTTAATATTTTC
The DNA here is from genome assembly GCA_019776745.2 of Taxus chinensis. NCBI lineage: Eukaryota > Viridiplantae > Streptophyta > Pinopsida > Cupressales > Taxaceae > Taxus > Taxus chinensis. The sequence continues at coordinate 419,500 of JAHRHJ020000821.1, forward strand.
ATTTTTCTCTTGCATCTTATTACGGCTTTGATCATCAATCATTGTTGAACTATAGGCAGTCATCCATCTCTCCTAGACATGGCTATAAATGTTTAAACCAATCATGCTCATAATGGGCTCCGTAAATTTCAGGAGATCTTCTTCTCTATCCCATCAAGGGTCCTTCTAAGATCATGTTCTTCACTTTTTGAGCCCGTTGAGTGTTTGATTGCCTCCATATAGACCAAAGATTGGAGGTTACCATCATTAAATGATTGTCTCTTGCACCTTCACAAGTCGTCTCAAGACGATTGTGTGTGATGCAAACCGAGCCTCAGCAACCTAATAAGAATGAGGAACAAAAATTAAAATCAAAATCTGAAAACTAAAAGAATACTAAAAAACTTATATTTAAATTTTATAATTAAAAAAAACTTCCATCCTTACCTTCAGTAGCTCCAACTGCGAGAATGATCTAAAAATCTCCTTGTGACATGTGGTGGTTGGTGACAAACATTTGGATCTCTTCAGCTTCTACATACACTTGTTGGATCCACTCTAATTTGATTCATCCATCTTCTTTAACATTAAATTCAATGAATGCACGACACATGGTGTCCAAAAAATATGCCCATACCGTGCCTCAACTAGCATCCCCGTAGCTTTGCAATTTTTGGCGTTGTCGCTTATGACTTGGACAACATTTTCAGGCCCCACTGCCTCAATGGACTCAAAGAGGATTGTTGGCTATGAATTGGGCATCCTTCACTTGCCCCTCACAATCAACCGCTTTCAAAAAAATGACCCCCTTAGGGCATACTACAATTACATTGATTAAAGGGCAATTTCTTGCATCTTTCCATCCATTAGAAACAATGGACACACCTGTTTTGATCCATCAAGTCCCTAATTGGTTGCAAAGAGGTTTCCACTCTTATTTCTTTAGTTTATCCAAAAGGGTGGTGCAGATCTTCTCATATCCTGGTGATTTATACCCTTATTGGTGCCTCATTGATGGCTTTCACCATTTCATGGCAAGAAGGTGATCTCACAACATTAAAAGAAAGCCCATTAGCATATACACACCTTGCAATGTGTTCATCTGCAATTTCCCTGCTCTCAATCTGAAAAGCCTTTTCCAATGGCCCTCTTGTCTTACATTTCTTTCGTGCAAGGGAAGCATCCTCATCCGTGGAGGTAGGAGCCATAAATGGATGTGACATGGCCACAATTGGGGATCCAATAGGAGATGGGGACAACAGGAGGCCTCACTGAACGAGATGAACCTCCTTTTTGGCCAATGAATGACCCGCTCTCATAGCCACATTTGCCTCTGCATCTTCCTGCTCTTTGATAGCTGCCAAAAATTTTGCTTTTGGCACCCCAACATTATTCCTCCCCTTGCATACTCTTATACCATTACCGGTTATGGCACACAAGTGGCTTTTCACCCTACTATAAGAGCCTTTGAATACTCCATCACAATCATTATATTTCCATTCAAAACAACCACCACCTGCAACCTTTGTTGAACTATTGTTACATGCCTCCATAATGGTGAATTTGGGTCAAATTCCCTGACCAAAGTTGCCCAGAAGAAGCAGAACTTGTTGCCATTGTAGAAGTACCTACAAGGTTCAAAAAAAGAAAGCAAAGAAAACAATGAGCATGCATTGAAAATTAAAAAAATTAAATAGAAAGAGCAAAAAAATGATGAACATAAGCAAAATAAAGATAATGTGTGAAAGATTAAATAAAAAAAAATAAGGTTAGAAATTAAAAAAAAACTTACCTTCACTTAGTAAACCACAAATCCTTCACAAATCTTCCTCTTTGCAGCTCCTCACACTCCTACAAGCTTAGCAATAGCTCCTCAAACCCTAGACAAGCACAATGCAATTTTGGAGAGCCAAAGGTAAGTTTCTTTGCTTTATGTTTTGTTTTTGTGTTGTTCTTTTGTTTTATTGTTTAGAGTTAGCTTTTAGGGTTTAGATTAGAAGAATATTTAATTTTTTAATGTTATTGGGCTTTTAAAACATGAAAAAAAAACAAATTAAACAAGTCTTATTTTGGCTTGGGAGCGGCGAAAACATTGTGGAAACGCCTGAGTACGGCCTATGTTGTACCCGGACGTTTCCACAGTCCTTTCCCCACTCCCTAACCGCTCCCAAGCCACTCTCGTCGCCGCTCCCACTCACGCGCCGCTCCTGGTACATTTCCACATGCCTGGGGGTGCCATATCAGCTTCTTAGGCTACTGTATTTCCGTTTCAGAAGGATGACACCTTTTGCTTATATATTGGTGAATAAAGCAAAATATTAGAATAGATATCTCATCCAGAATCAATTATCAATGTCAGAAGCATCATTTCCCAAAACGCACATAAATGTTGGGATTGTTTGTCCTAACTATTTTTTTTGTATTAGGTGTTATTAATATTGGACACATATGCTTTGTAAGTCATCCCATTGCTAAATTATAATTATCCCACATATATGGGCAAGTAGTAGTCGGCTTGAATAGGGTGGTATAAATAAAGAGCATGTGTAAGGAGAAAAGAATTTGTTTTGTATTTTGCAAAGAGCATTGCTCAAAGGAGGTTGCCCCATCAAAGAGACATGCGATGCTTTACAATACAATTCTTTCATTTCAATACAATCTTGTTTCATTTATCTCAATTGCAGTGTAAAATACAATTATGTCATTCCAATACAATCTTGTTTTTTTCATCTCAATTGTAGCACATATTCGCTATATTTTTGTTGGATTTATCTGCTTGCAGGAAGGTTTATATTATCTAGTATCACATGTCTTTCCAGGGATGTGTTTCGCATTGGCTTCAGTAATTTAGGGCTTTATGTGACTGTCCACCGTATGCTCTCACCTCACCCCTTGTGAACCTTGGTGATAAGAAAGTGGTATCCAAAGTGGTGACCCTACGCTTTTTGCCTCAAATATGCCATTGTTTTCTTCTCACAAGTAGTTATTTTATATTTTAGGCTAGAAATCATGGGTTGGGGGTTTTAAACTTATCACAAAAACTATCGTTTTTGGCTAAAGCACATGAGATCTGTGTGTGAGGTCAGGTGGGATTTGACCCATCATCACTTGCTCCTAGACAACATTTCTACATGGACTTGAGCTTCCACGTACCTTTCAAGTATATCGAACACACCCATAGTTGTTTGTAAAACCTAACTATAGGAAGCCTTTGGTCATCTATAATTTATAGTGCACCGGTAAACAGCTGGCCCCAAGAAGTTACTCACATCGTGCCTCAAAGAGAGGATACTAAGCTACGGGAATGGTGCTTCTTTCGTAGTTATTGCTTTGAAACATTGGGCCAACACTATTTACCAGCAAGATCAGCATAATTGTGAACCCACGCACTAGACACATCCTATAACAAACGCTCCTAAATATAAACCCTAACTATGATAAACCTAGGTATCCTTGGAGTCAAAGGAATCCAACATGATCAGAATTTTCTAATTAACAGTTATAGAAAGCAAACTCAAAAGCAATTTCCAATACGGTACAAACAATAAATATGTCAAAAAATTGGGCAGTTCTAAGTAAATTTGAGTAATTAATTAGGTTCAAAAAACTATCCCAAATCGATTTTTGTCTTGATGATTTGGTGTAAGAAAAATAAATTAAACCCCCCTATATGATAGTAGTGACCAAATCCAAAGAAATGGACCAACTTCTAGCCGAGATGTAAGCCGCAAGGACAGAAATGCAAGCCCAAGCAAATAACCTCACCACTCAAAAGACACAAATAATGGAAACTATCACAACCCTAAGAAATTATAATTCACAGACTGGTCTGAATAGCAATTTTGAAAATAGCACCAATTCAAGAAGAATGCCACGTGATCCAAAGTTGGATTTTCCTAAATTGAAGGTAAAGATCCCACCAGTTGGTTGTAGAGCTAACACCCCATATGGAGAGATGGTACAAATAGCCTCTTTTAATCTAGAGAAGGAAGCCATAATACCCCATGTGGAAGACATGGTATCAGTGAAACAAGTGTATTTACTCTAGATGGCTTGTTCTAAATTGTTAGTGAAATAAGTGTATTTATTGTAAATAGTTTTTTCTGCATTGTTTAGTGAAAAAAGTGTATATGCTCTAAGATAGCTTGATCTACATTGTCTAGTGAAACAAGTGTATTTGCTCTAAGTAGGTTGCTCTACATTGTTAGTAAAACAAATGGATTTTCTTTAAGTAGTTTGTTCTATATTGTTAGTGATACAAGTGTATTTGTTCTAGATAGCTTGCTCTACATTGTTAACTGAAACAAGTGTATTTGCTTTAGATAGCTTGCTCTACAATATTTGTGAAAAAAGTGTATTTGCTCTAAGTAGCTTGCTTTGAAACAAGTGTATTTTCTCTAGATAGCTTGCTCTACATTGTTAAGTGAAACAAGTGTATTTGCTCTAGATACCTTGCTCTACATTGTTAGTGTAATGAGTGTATTTTCTCTAGGTAGCTTGCTCTAAATTGTTTAGTGAAACAAGTGTATCTGTTCTAAATAGCTTGCTCTACACTATTTAGTGAAACAATTGTAACTGCTCTAATAGCTTGCTCTCTCATTGTTTAGGGGACACGTTTGCATTTGCTCTAGATAACTCACTGTGATCTCGGTTACTCTAGAAGTGACATGAGATGTATAGGTGTTAATAAGTGCAAGTGCACCTAGATTATGCACGTGATCATAAGGGTAAGTATGCCTAGATTATGTACACTCATTAGTAAGGGCAAGTAGGCTTAAATTGGAAAGATATTGTAGGGTGGTTTCCCTAGGGTTGTAGCAATGTCCATGATGCTACCAATTGGCAAGTATAGAAAGATGTGCTTGTACTTCCAATCAGCGAGCGAGGCAAGGTGTGCTGTAATATGTATATTTGCATGTTGGATTTTCCTTGTTGGGAGCATTATATGTGCTTTCATGTGATTAAGTAACATTGCCCATGACGCTACCGAATGGCAAGCATGGCAAGATGTGCTTGTAAAACTTCCTATTCGCAAGTGAGGCAAGATGTGCTAAAATGTGAATATCCAAATGTTGGGTTTTCATTGTAAGGAGCAAAATGTTGTGCCCTTGCAACTATGTAATATAATAGTTGTTTTTCATTGACTAGTGCATTCATCTAGTATTGACTGGATTAGTTACACCTTGAAGGTACATCCTAGGTGCTTCGTATGATAAGTAAATTAACTAGACTTAAATGGTTAATTGTATTTTTTATAGAAGTTCAATCATGCTCACATGACAAATAGGCCAATAGGTCACTTTCAAGATAGTCATGGTACTATGTAATCATTTGATAGAAAGCTTAAAAGCTTAACATATTTTTTTGACTTACAGTCAAATGCTAGTTCATGTTCATTTGATTTGAGGTTTCACTATTAGGAAGATCATATGTTGTTATGCACTACTTAAAAAGTGGATCAAATGACTTGATGGCTTCATGGATGAACAGATCGAGAAAGCATAATGTATGATAAGACAATTGAGGGTTACTCAATTGGTCATTCTCTTACTATGTCATCATCAATTAGACCACTTGTATAGATGATGAGACGACCAACCGGTATAAGGGTTTGGTGAACAGGGTTATATGGGCTTTGACTTGACATGAAATCCTAGATATACGAGAGAGAGAGAGAGAGAGAGAGAGTTGTATGGTGAGACTAGGTTATACGGCAATTGGGTACATAGAACGATTGGTGGTGCCTTCTTGTAAAAGAAATAAAGTAATATAGGATTCAGGGGAATCCAAATATATAAATTATATTTAAACCCATTCATGGCAGAGATAATAAAATACTTTTCAAATACTTATAAGAGGGGTGGATTTTCCTCTGGGGATTTTTCCTTCCTTAAGCCCCGATCATGTTGTCATGTGCCATGTCTTACGTATCTCTATAAGTTTCTTGCTTGTGCACTTGATTACTTTAAAATTTGTTTCTCCTTGAGTTATTGAACAATGTTGCTTAGAGCTAGGGTCATGGATCATTTCCATGCTTAACCAATTTCAAGTTATATTGATGTTGTGTTTATATATGCAATCCATTTCCTTGGGAAAAATGTATCCCATGTTTTGTGAGCCTTCTAACAAACGCTTTGTCATAAATTGAAATAACTCAAATTAGTGAATCATTTGGATTAGAAATTTTGAAGAAGTTAGCATTCTTCTCTTGTCAAGATGAACGGAAATGGTCATGAAAAAGATTTTCCGGTCCATTTTTCATTTCCCAAAAATCAGTGTTACACCTATTGCTAACACACCCCCTAACCATAGTCAAACACAAATCAAAATCATGTTGAATATTTTCATGAATACTATATTTTTTGAAGTATTTTATCTTTTATGGATTAAAAATGAGTATTATGTATTCTTTACATATATTTTCTTCTTTTATAATTTATCGTACGAACGTTTCCATGTCATTTCAATTCCAAGTGCTTTTGGAAAATTGGTATTTCCACATTTTGGACCTGTTTCTATTTCCTAGCAACTTAGATTGAAACTATAAGGAATATATCTTATTTTTTAACCAAGAAATAGGTTGAATCAAAAGAACAAACTTGTAGTTTGTCTACAAACTAAGACTGAAATCTCAAATATAGAAGTCCCTTCAATACTTCCATTTTGAAGGAAACCACAACTCAAATAGAAAATTCCCATCAATACTTTCATTTTGGAGCAAGCCACAGAAGACATTAAGAGGAAATGCCAAAGAAAATAGATTAAGGCAATAAAGAAATATAGAACCTGCCTCCAGTGCAATATGGTGATGGCTATGCTAAGATGATTGCCATGATAAAATTCCAGTACATTTCACTAATAAATATGAAATAGTGTTACCAAAGTATAGGGCCTCAGAGATGGGGAGGCAACCCAGAGGTCCCCAATATCCCTAAGATATTGGGAACGTCGCGGGATATTATCAACATACCAGGGAAAGGAGAGTGCCAAGAAATGGCCCCCTAAAAAAGAGGATGTGTCCTTTCCAAGGGGATGTATAGGAGCCTTTGGTGAAGGAAAAGAAAATAACCTTAAATAAAGCCTTAAAAACATATTTTAGATCAACATTAAATGATAAATTACTTCTCAAAAAAAACCAAGGTTGAAGCCACAACATACAAATGGTCTCCTAAATCAAGGTAAAATTAACTCCACATTTCCATCCAGACATTAAACATTATGTCGCAGTTAATGATGTGTATGAGATTGCTTAAATTTTATCTTTAATGAAATACCAATTAAAAGCAGGCAGGTTATTCTTTCCAGGCATGGGGTAGTGTGAATGGAATAGTATAGGGTTCGTGAAGTACAAAACAATCAACAATGGTCATTCTACATCATATTATCCTTCTTGAAACCTTACATTGACATGCTCAAGTCAATATTTTTTGCCAATCAAAATATTTGCTACATTCTTTTGTCAATTCAAAATTACCAATAAAAGAACTATCACGATTGTGCTTGCAATGTTCATAGAACTCGCAAATTACAAAAATGTAGTATTCGCTGCATGACAGAACTCCAGATGACTAGCATAATTGTCTTCCACATGTTGAGGAAATCGAAATGAATATAAGAAGAAAAGGAAAATGGAATAGAAAATATATTACATCATTCAGTAAAAACATTATTTTTCCCATAATTGTAAATAACTATCTTTTTTATTCAACATTTGTGAAAAGCGCTAGTTCGCCTCCATATTTGTTGTAATTAGTGGTTAGTTTATCTTCATAGAGAAGATTGAGTTATAAGAGTTACCTGATATAAAATTTCCCTCCTTTTCACACTTCCAACATAAGCTTCAAGAAACTCCTACATGTAAAAGCATAACCATATAAATGAGTTAGTACCCAGTCATCTCAATTAGATATAAAAGTGTAAGTCAATTTGACACGGAATAAGAATAAAGATCATTTCAGTAGAAGAATTGGATGCACATTTTTGCGAGAAATCCAATTCATTCAAATCTATGTTGTGAGAAAATTCTTTAATAAAGTGCATTTTTACCGCCACAGTATACCTATCTTATCCCAAGATTTTGATACATGAGGATGAGCCAATGTAGTAATGAGACTCTTGACGGCCTGATGATAACCCTCAACATATAGGGGTGGGAGTGGGTGAAAAGGTTGAGAAAACATCCCAAAAGAAAAAAAATTATATACTCAGCAAAAAATATAGAAATTATCCCCAGTAATGAGGCAAAAGTAAACAAGTATTCAAGGAAGAAAACCTCTTGGCAACCCACAATAGGACAGGTACAAGATTAACTTTGATGATGCCTCGAAAGGGAATCCAGGTCACACAGGCTTGGGATGTATTCTAAGCTCAAGTGCAGGTTCTTTCATCGGGGCTTCTGAAACATATTAATCCAGAGCTGTGAGAAATGAAGCTGAATTCCAAGCTCTTATATTGGACCTCAAGCTTGCAAAAGATCGGCATATCAACCATCTAGTGATTGAAGGAGACTCTAAGATTGTTATCAATGTGCTATCCAAGGGCATATACACAGTTGGATACTCGATGTGCTCCTTCAATTTGCTAGAAAAAATTTACTGAAGCTTCAGCAAGTCTCATCATCGACTACTTCAAGGAAGATGACCAAGAAGCATACCACTACGCCAATTTAGGGGCAAACCTTGGAATCTTCGGCTCTATGAAAGCTTGCACATTTCTGATTTTGAAGGTTTGGACAGCATTATATTCCGAGACTGCCCTTTAGTATCCCCGCATTGGGAATAATCCCCTTCATCACTGTTCTTAACTTCTTCAATTCACGTGGTGGATGCCTTGCTTCAAACATTCATTCCATTGCCATATCACTGATCACATAAAAACTTGTTCATAAATTCTCATGCACCTCACCTTGACTTCGTATGATGTGCCAAATCTTGCATGTCCAGTTTTCCTTTCATTTCACACCATCATTTCCTCACGCTTGGCTCTACAATCGCCAAAATTCTAACCTATTAAGCTCCTCTTCCCTCTCTCCAATATATTGTGTGTTCCCATCCCCTTTTTCCTCCTCTCACTCTATGTGCAGGTGTCCCTGGTTTCTGAATTTTCTCACAGATGGCCACAAATGATCCCTCTTCATCTGAAATGACATTATCCGGCCCAATCTCTAGGGATTTAACTAGGCAATGCTTTATGGGAGATGGTTTGAATGCAGTGTTCATATGGCATATTCTTAGACATAGCGGAGCAATGGTCAGGGTGCCACATACTTCCTCAATCTATTTGGATTTCTTGTCAAAATTGGCTGCCATTTCCCTTTCATTTGGTACCTTTCAGCACATCCAAAATTACTATTCATCCAGAGCACCTTCCAGCAGTGGAGGAATTAAAGACAATCACCAATATATGAAGACTTCCTGTTCAAATTGGCTGCCATTTCCCCTGCTTTCAATACCTTTCACCACAACTCCAAAACCACTCTTCATCTGGACCACCTCCCATCAGTAGAGCAATTAAAGATAGTCCTCAACATATGAGGACTTTCTGTTGAAATCGGCTGCCATTTCCCCTGCTTTTAGTACCTTTCAGCACGTCTCCAAAATCACTCTTCATCCGGAGCACCTCCCATCGGTGGACAGATTAAAGACAGTCTAGTCGATCGGCAAGCCTGCCCAAGTCCTCTCCAAACTTGTCGTGGATGTTGAATTCCTACAACCTCCAAATCTTGAAGCAGGGCACCCTGAGGAAAGGCCGCCTAATTCCCCAACATGCAGAAGCAGGGAAGTCTATGTTGGAAACCAGAGTTTCCCTTTTGGACAAGAAAATCAAACAGATTACTCTCCAAATGTCCTCCTATCAAAGAATTGCTTCCACCAAGCAGCACTACATGAAGAGAGACCCTCTGGCCTCTCCTCCAACTCCAGATGATTAGCCTACCACTGTCATGCCTACTTCACCAATCCGGCCCAGGAAGTGCAAACGTTCATCAGGAACCATTGATGGGAAGCAGTGGATGCAGACTTCTGAAGGTAAACCTCCGCATAAGCCACACATCTTGGAAATTTTGGCAAGCCCTCCAATTTCATTCCACCAGTTGATAGTGGAGACAACATGACAACTTCTTTTGCCTCGGAGGTGGGGTATGTAATGGTAGCTTAGGAGACTCCTGTGTCATTTGTAAATTGTTGATCTTCTGGCATAACCCCCTTTGTTGATCCCCAAGCAGTCGAGGGATGAATTTTTCTACCATCCCTTTCAAGAAGAAAATCGGGGCACTAATGCCTGCCTTTTGTCTATGCAGATTTTGAGGTGTCAGATGCACTTCTTCTGTTTTGGCACTTCTACTCTAATTTGTATTGTATTGATATTATACATGGCCACTATGTACTATGTAGTTCATAGCCACCTTTCTTTTATCTCAGGACAGTTTATTCTCTTCCTCTCACTATCGTCATCTTTCTCTCCCTTCTTCTGCATTGCATATAAACATAGCCTTTCAAGATGAACAATGGGTAAGGGTCCTAATACAATCCCTCAAATTACCTATCAGAAAACCAATAAAATAGAAATTAAATACTAATCATAAGTATGCCATAGGTATTTATGATCAACAAATGAGCCAAATATACATGCAAATATATAATTAGACATGCAAAATAATGGATAGATCATCAATGTTTTCATTGATAGTGACAAATAACAAATAAAATGATACATCATATTCAGAAATCATGATTCAATGTTCATACGTCAAATTCATCACATACTCACAAATATTGAATACACAATATCAAGATATGGTTGTAACCATCTAATCGGTTGTAACCACTTTGTAACCTCCTCTATGGTTAATAAAAAAAGACATACATACATCATTTTGTGTGTTTCGCCCATTTTTCCTCTATTCATTCTAAATTTCTATGCATCTGATAACATTTGGCATCAGAGCCAGACATCTCTGAGGTCAAGGGCCTAAAGACAGGCAACAGTAGGCATGTCAACGATGCATGAACAGTACACATGACCAATGCTGTGAATAGTGTCGTGAACAGTGTCATCAAGTCATCAAAATAGAGGAAAACCATTGATGAGAAACACGGACAAGACATTCACAGTTAAACCAGGTTCTAAAATTTCTGTTAATTGTTAAATCACTGCAAATTTCAGAAATCCAATCTATTAAAATTCTGAACCTATCTATATATCATAAAACCTATGAAAAAGTTTGTATCTTGCAAAACATTTGTTTAAATAAATCTCCTGTAATAGGTGTCAGAGAAAAACATGTATTTGGGAAAATTTATTCATGGCCAATACTCAAAACATAGTTTCACCAGAATCAAGAATTGACAGGTCAAAACTATAATGTCTGGAGTCGCAAGATACAATTAGTGAGTATATGGATTGTAACAAAATAATTCTGAAGTCTGAGTCAAGACTTGCAACCAAACCCAATGATTATGACAAGCATCATAAGGAAGCCCTTCTACTTTTAAAACTTCTTGTATCAGATGATTTGATTCCGAAGGATCAAAAATGCTACCTTTGTGGGAGATTTGTGGGAGAGTTTGAAAAAAACAAGTAACAAGCATCTGAAAAAGGTCATGCCTTCCGCATAAGAACCTGCTGTTTTCTTAAAAATGAAGAGGGTGGGTCACTGTCAGAACACCTGCTTAGGGTGAAATACCTAAGAGACCAGTAATCAGCCATCAATAAAAAAGTGGATGAGGATGACATGGTTGCTTTGGTAATGAACAGTCTTTCACCTTCCCATGAAACCTTCATGGAGTCTTTAAACTTGTTAGCCAAATGTGGGACTCCAGCATTTGAAAAGGTCAGTACCTATCTTCTTTATAAGGAATACATGCAAGTACAATTGGGTGAATCCATTGTTGGACACTCACGAAGAGCTTTTACTAGACAATATAAAGAAAAAGGAAAAACCAAAACCACTGAATCTTCACCTAAACACAAAGCACGGTGCTACTAAAGTCATAAGGTTGGGCACATCAAGAAGGATTTCCGGAAAAGATAGTATGATCTCTCTTATAATAAAAAGTCACAGACTGAAGCAAATGTGGCAGAAGTTGGTGCGAAGCAACCTCGGAGAGGAATATGCCTTCATGGCTTCCCAAGACAATTATAATGATGCTGCCAGAAGTTAGTTCTTTGATTTTGGTGAGCCACATCATTCACCTGCAGCAAGGACTGTTATGTAAAATTCATTGTTGATTCTAGTTATAAAGATTTTGTTTCACTAAGAGATGGTTTGTTGGAAATATTGTCATTGATGTCAAAAGAATGCTGATAAGTATCTTATATGTTAGAAATATTGTCATTGATGTTTACAGCTGTGTGCCTCTTATGAATAAGATGATTCAGTTTGAATCCTACATGCCGGGCAGAAACGCCAAAAAGGGTAACGTTTCTCCCCTGAAACGTTTCAGAAACGGAAATGTGGGGGGAAACGAGGGGAAACGCGGCATACGTTTCCGGAAACGTATGCCACGTTTCCAACGATTTTTCAAGTTTTAAAGCCAAAAACTTTTTAAAAAATAAAAAATAAATGCATTTAATGAACCTAAACCTAATCTACCTACCTAGACTTGCTAAAGACACTTCCTAAAAGCTATATAATGACATCTTGGGTCCATTCTAAATCACACTCTCATTTTCTCTTGCTAAATTCAGTTTTTCACTAAACTAACATTTAGCATTGTGAAGAGCAAAGAGACATCAAGGAGCAACTTGAAGGAAGAGTTTAGAAGGTGCTACTAAGAGCTAAGAGCATCAAGGAGGAATTTCAAAGCAGATTTGGAAGCTTCAAGGAGGAAAAACCAGGTATTTTTCAAGTTTTTTTTTTTAAAAGAAAATGTTAATGTGATCAATGATCATGCACACATCATTCATGATCATTGATCATGATATCAATATGTAGATTTAATGTAGTAATTTTTAAACTCTATGCTTAAAATAAAAAAAATGTAACATTTCCTTTGCGGTTTTTAAATAAAAATCATATATTGTTTTTTTTAAATTATAAATATCATCCAAACTCTGTGTATGCTCTCACCTCGCACCTATACGGTGAACTTGGTGATCAAAAGCAGAATAGGATGCGTAGGGTTTTTCTTTTGTTGCTATTTTAAGAGTTTTTTTGTATTTTTTAAATTAAAAAATCCGAACTCTGTGTATGCTCTCACCTCGCGCCTATACGGTGAACTTGGTGATCAAAAGCAGAATAGGATACATAGGGTTTAATAATTTAATTCTTTTTCCTATTTTTTAAAACTAAAAAATCCGAAATCTGTGTATGCTCTCACCTCGCGCCTAAACGGTGAACTTGGTGATCAAAAGCAGAATGGGATATGTAGGGTGTAGTAACTGTAGTTATATTTAATATTTATTGTTATCTAAGTTTATGTTTTTATTTTAAATATTTTTCAATGTAGGTTTGATTATTTGAGATAAATGGCATCCAGTTCAGCTTCAGTGGGAGGGCATGGGGAAGGAAGCCAAGGTGGGGGTGAAGTAGGCCAAGGTGGGGGTGTGCAAACTGTGGATCCTAGAGCTCCTCTTTGGAGACATGTGCAAGTGTTGGAGAACCTTGCTGGCGGTGGCTCTCGTGTTTGGATATGCAATCATTGCAATATTGAATTCAAAGCCTCATATACCCGACTCAAAGCTCATTTAATGGGGCAATCAGGAACGGGGATTAGAAAATGTGCCAAGGTTGAAAGGAAACATATTTTGGCATATATGAAAGAGCAAGAGGAGGCTGATTTGCAAGCTTCAAAAGCTAGATTTAAAACTGCTCCTTTGCAAAATAAGGGTTCACAAAAACCACCCACCTCATCAAACCATCCTTTTATTCAAATTGAAGTTGAAACTCCCATAGAGGAAGAGAGCTTGTCACGAAAGAGAACCTCCAAAGGTCCATTAGAGCAAGCAGCATTTGCAAATGAGAAGAGGGAAGTAGCTGATGAGTTGATTGCTCGATGTGTTTATGCATGTGGGTTGCCTTTCAATGTGTTGCGGTCACCATATTGGCAACAAATGGTGAGAGGAATTAATGATGCACCACAAGGGTATAAAAGCCCTAGTTATGAGAAGGTGAGAACATCATTGTTGGCGAAAGAAGTGGCCCATGTACATACTTCTTTGCAGCCAATTAGGGATTCATGGAAGGAATCAGGGGTATCTATCATTTCAGATGGATGGAAAGATGCCCGAAATAGACCCCTAATCAACATTGTTGCAGTGTGCCCTAAAGGGGCAATGTTCTTAAGGGTTGTTGATTGTGAGGGTGAAGTGAAAGATGCTCAATTTATTGCTAATATTTTGATCAAGGCTATCGAGTCAGTGGGCCCTCAAAACGTTGTCTAAGTCATGACGGACAATGCCAAAAATTGTAGAGTGACAAGGCTGATTGTTGAAGGGAGATATGAGCACATTTTTTGGACACCTTGTGCAGTACACTCCTTGAATTTGATGCTACAGAAGATTGGCAAAATACCATGGATAGAGGAAGTGTATACAGAGGCAAATGAGATTCAAATGTTTGTCACAAATCATCATATGTCCCAGGCTATCTTTAGGAGGTTCTCAAAGTTGGAGTTGCTGAAGGTAACAAAAAAATTTGCTAGTTTCTAATTTTTATTTGCTAACTTTCTATGAAATATCAAATTATCATTTGAATTTCTTTTAAATTTAATTTTATATTTTATTAACTTGTTTTAATTTATTTTAATAGGTTGCTGAAACAAGATTTGCCTCTCACACGCTCGTCTTGAGACGACTTGTGAAGGTAAGACAAGCCTTGAGGCTTATGGTGATTGATGATGTTTGGTCCGTGTGGAAACAAGCAAACACAGAACGAGCCATCAAAATAATACAACCCAAGGGTATGCCAAAGACACTGCACAAAGGATAGGGTAAAGACCACTAGGGGTATAAGTTGGGTGAGTAACCCATAACAGATTAGTATCTTTCTCTTTCTCCAAGTGATCACCGTGATTGCAAATCCTATTACTTGATAGATGATATGTATATCTTATTCCTGCGGAGTGTGTAAACTTCATTACGAATATTACTCAGGATTTGTTGGGCCCCTAAGATATTGGCTAAGTACAAAAGGGCGCATAGGCGCGCAAGGACTAGTTAAAGAAAAGCGTGCAGGGCAGGGTTTAGAGAAGGTTTTAGGGAAGCCTGTGGCGCACGCACGGACAGAACCAAGGGTTCAGGACTTAGCCATTTTGGGTGTTTTGGCAGAACACGTGAAAAGCATGACACGACTATGCATGCGGAGTGGATAAGGTGTCAGCCTGGCGACAGGGTGGCCCAGGAAGGAGCATGCCTGAGGTAGAAGCTTCTAGAAGCTCATCATGGTAAAAGATGGAAAGCTCAGGCCTGAAGGAGCATGCCCGCATAGAGAACCGCATTCAGACACTTGGCATTAGATCTAAGGGCGCTGGAGGATGAGTTGGCAGCCCAGAAATCCTATTTATACAAGCACCTGCAGAAGGAAAAAAACAACCACAGATAGTGGGCGGAGCTCTGTAGAAATACTGCAAGAACTCTGTTAATTTGGGAAATTATGCTTAGGGAAGGATGTATCAAGGGTATGGGGTTATAAACTTCTTTTGTGAGCCTAGTCATATGAGTCCAGACATAATGCATGACTGCAGTCTGCTTCTCTGTAACAGTTTTGTAATGACTACATGAATATAAGGAGGTTACCAGTTTACAATGAATATGAACATTGATGATTCTAATGCATACATATTTTTCAAAATTCTCTTGCATTTATATTTATGTTTAAGTATGAGTGTTTATGCAACTTCTTTCTGTTTTGGTATAAGCTATCCATTATGTTAAGCATTCTCTGTCTGAAATGATTGCAAGGATCTAGAAGTCGTCCTGAGCTCTATGATGCTTGTATGTTTTACTCCTTCAAAACCCTTGAATATGGATCATAGATGATGTTTCCCACTAAAACTCACATAAAAGAGAGACTCGGCTCCCGAGTGTGCCTTGGGTGAGCGCCCAACTCCGTTGGGTAATAGGCCGGCGTGCATGGGGTACCTTTCTTTTGTGATAAGGGTAAAAATGACTACAGGATTGTGTGTATGTGGTTTGTCTTGAGATGTTATAGAAGCAGTACCAAAGGCCAATCTAGCATATGTCAAGGGATTCAATAGAGCTAGTTACTCTTAACACTAATCCAAAACATTGTCCAGCTAGATTAGTAAAGATAACCACAATTTACACCTCGTGCATATAACTGGAGGTCACCTGGAGCAGGTATAAAGCAATACTGCATTGACTTTGTATCCTGTATGGGCAGATTACAAGGTTCATGTTAAGGGTAAATATGTTAAAAATGAAAAGGTGATTATTATGTTCATATATTTTATATATGCTTGTAGCGCAATATGGTAAACATAGGCAATAGTAACAAGGTTTCGTGATAAGCATTAAGAATAAGTTCAAATTCTATGCCTAGTCAACCATTGCACATCACTAGATGAAAACATTAACAATCCTGTCACTTTATTTTTGTTGTACTGAGTGATGAAGAGGAGATATGTAATATAGGTTAAAAACTTCCTTTCAGAATGAAAAGTCACTTTCGACCACGAATATGTGACGAAAACAAAAACATAGTAAGACTCTAAATAGAGACCTTATGCTTGAGAAATCGAAAAGTACCATTAAGTAAAACTGAATAATCATACTTATCACTTAGTTTTTATAATGTAATCTTGCATATGATTGTTGAGTAATTGGGATGGACTTTATATGCGTTGGTATAGCGTTCTTATGAATTTTGTTAAGCATAGAAATCATATTATGTTAAGAAATGTGTGTGTTTACATCTTGAGTACAGTTGTACATTTATTTCCTATATACAAACTATGTGTATGTTTTTATGGCATGAGCTTGGTACTAGTGCCATATGATTCCCGACTACGAGAAGGTCATAGTGTTCCATGGTCGTCATCGAGATCGGGCGGGTAGGATTGGGTATTTCTTGCCGAGGTTAAGTTATTGACTCTTCAAAGCCACTAAACTCATTAAGGGATCATCTTGCCTGATTCAACCTTCCATTCAGCAGCTCTTCCAAATTGAGATCGAGAACGAAGATTTAATTATTCTTATTTCATATTTTCTCTAATTTGTAAATGCAATGCAACTCCTGCGTGAGAGGATGTAATATTTATTTAAGTAGCCGACCTGCATGTCGAAGATATGTTTAACTGGTTATCTTATTAATTGTGCATGTAGATATTGGGACAGTTGATTAACGATAGTAATTATGATGAAGTGATTATTAGTTATGCTTTGTTTTATGTCATTCTTTAATCTTACGTAGTAAGTAATTTTTTAAATTGTTATTAATAAATTTAAAAGGACGTAGGTCCACTTTCACAAGTCCACTACAGCACACAATGTATGGGGAATAGGAATATGCCATCCATAAGCTTTTCCGAGAACAAAAATTAGGGATTGAGTCTATTGATTCAAAAGCGGATGAGTTAGACACATCAAGCTCTGCATACTGGAACAAGAGTACGAGTAGAAAGAAAGCTTGGAAAAATTATAAATTATTTGCAGGATAGAGGGAGAGAAAGAAATTGGGGATAAGTTGGGTAATTTAAATATAGAAACATCAGTGGGAGAACAAGGACTAGAAGATGTGCAGGCTGATGATAAGAAGTATTACAATGAGCAACCTCTACTTTTTATCATCATAAATTTGTTTATCTTCAATAATATTGTGCAAACTTAAATATATCTCAAGTTGGGCAAGCCAACAATCAAGACTTTCAAGCATTTACCTCTCCATCATAGGGCTGAATTTCTATATTTGCCTCCATTTTGAATGAAGGTTGAGTTGAGGGTATTTGGATGACACAGGGTTGCTCCTTCTCATGGTGTTGGGGCTGCTCTTTGCTCGCCTCTTTTGTTGCCTTGTGAACTTCTTTGGAAATCCTTACCTTGCCAATTATGGCCTCTATAATCTTCATCATCCTATTAAGCTTCTCCATTGAATGGAAGGTGCTTGAAACATCCCCTTCCAACTTCAAAAATCACTCTCAATTATCTCTCGCTACTTGATCCTCTTCTTAGGTCATGCTTCTTCTCACTTCTCTATTCAAACTCTTTATGGATATCCCTTACTGCAAAGGAACTGTTGTTGCAGGCTCACAGCACCCCTGGATGCAGATCAGGTTTCTAGGTTGATGTTCAGGCATCCAGTGTGATTGCACAACATGGAATCCTTTCTCCAAGTGTGGGACTTGAAAAGATGAGAAAGGATTCTCCAGAGAAGGTTAGTTCCTATTCCTCTGTTCAGATGCACATGAAAAATGCAGAGGTTTTACTCAGAAACCTAATCTAACTTGCCAAGGAGACAGAGAGAGAGGGATGCATAAAAATAAACCTAAGCTAATAGAGGTGATGCACCGAGGAATGAAGAGCACCTGTCTTGCTGATAAACACAGACCATTCAAATGTGAGGCAAGATCATGCACAGATAACAAAACTTGCAGTGAAAGACCAGAAGGATGCAAATAAACACAGAGAGGGTTGAAGAATCATCCACAGACATGCATTACTTGCTCCAAAGATTGATACAATACACTACAAAATGCCAAAAGGCAGAGTCGCATTACAGTTTCAAATGGGAGGTTCGAACTCCACAAATTCGCCTGATTAGAAGAAGGGAGGAGCCAAAACAAAAATTGCTCGACCTTTTTTAAGAAGCCCCTCTTTATAATATATAGAAAGAATGAGAGAGGGAAGAGAGAGGAAATCTAGAACTGCCCCAACCACTTCTAGGTCGCTTTTAGAATCATCTCATTATGGCAGAAGCGGCGAATCCTGGCAAAACGGCGGGCTGTCTAACAGAAGTGGCGAACTGTCTGCTGCATTAAAGTTGGTTGTTGGAGCGTCACTTCTGGCATTACCACGCATCAGGGATGTTTT
Organism: Taxus chinensis; assembly: GCA_019776745.2. Classification (NCBI taxonomy): domain Eukaryota; kingdom Viridiplantae; phylum Streptophyta; class Pinopsida; order Cupressales; family Taxaceae; genus Taxus; species Taxus chinensis. The sequence goes on from JAHRHJ020000821.1 coordinate 438,466, forward strand.
CACAATTTTCTCCCTCCAGACTGCACCAAAATGCAAGATTGATCCCAGAATCATGTAGAGAACTTCAACAGCTTTCCGTTGATATAAAGAACGTGCAAATCCGAGCTCTGGATCGAAAGATACGACGATCTGAAGATTTAGGGCACGAAACAGGCAAAAATAGGTCGGCGGGAAAAATATTTGAACTTTCCCCGCGCCCTGCCACTTGGATGACACGTGGCAGGCTCTGATTCGCTGAGCAATTCTCTCTCCTCCACCTTTCCACGGGCTTCCCTTCTGAAATTTCCTTGTGGGCCCTTAAACTTGGACACGTGGCACTATTTCATTAGCTCGATGGACCTTCAAAACTCGCCCTTTGACTTTTGGACCTTTTTCCCCTGTGACACGTGTCGTGATTTGATTGGTCCGCGGGTCTGCCGGCTTTTCGCGCCCTTCGCGTCTTTTTGTCCCGGATGTCCCAGTGCTGTTTGGGATAGAATCCTCCGATCCGCCCGAAACGGGCTTCCTTGTCCCTTATTTGCCGATGACACATGGCGCAATCTGATTGGCTCTCGGCTTTTTCGGCTATCCGCGTCCCACGCGTCCCTTTGTCCCAACTATCCCAATACGAAATTTCTCTGTTTCGGGCGAACCGGCCAGTTCGCATCCTTCGCGCACTCACGGACCAGATGTCCTAGTGCTGTTTGGGACAAATTCTTCCGGTTCGCCCGATTCGGCCGGTTCGCGTTCCTTTGTTCCACATGTCCCAAAGCAGTTAGTCGATCTTCTTCTCCTTCGGCCGAACCGGCTTCCCGCATCCGCCGCATACTTCTGGCCCGATTGTCCCGATGCTAAAGTTCTCTGTTTCGGCCGATCCGGGCGGTTCGCGTCCTTACGGCCCGAATGTCCCAAACTGTTTTGCTCAGCAGTTAGTCAATTTTGCTTCCTCCTCTGGCCGGATCGGCTTCTCGCGCCTTGCGCGTCCTTCTGTCCCAGATGTCCCTTTGCTTCTTGGGCCACCTGGAGGCTTTTCGGCCGATCCGCGTCTCGATGTCCCTCACGTCCCTACTGTTGCGAGGACTAGGACTTAGCCAATTTTCACGATTTTTCCTGTCCCAAGCTTGTTTTCTGCAACTTTTTCACATTTTCTCAGAGCTTGCTCTTTCCTTCTTCGGCCAGGGGAGTCAGAAAAAATCTGAGGGGACCCTAGAAACATGATTTTTGCCCTAAATCAATCCATTTGCCTAGGACTTGAGAATTCTGATGCATGTTATCAAATTAACCCTGGGGGTGAATTTTGGATAACAATTGGCGACTCAGTGGGGTTACTTGCCTGCTAGGTAAAAGATACCAGCTGCCTGAAGCAGTCCATTAGGCATGGAGTCATCAAATATTCTGTTTAGAACCTCAGCTGACTCAGAATGTGCAAGGAGGAAGATGGAATGTCACCTGATGAAGGCAAGGACTGCTGAACATCTCCATGGATAGCAAGCTGTGCCAAAGCACTTAGGGAAAACAAAACTAACCTACAGCAAAACAATGTGCACAAGCACTTGGAGGAAAGAAAATCTAATCTAATATTTACAGAGGTAGTGAACTTCCCTCTAGAAGCAACGCTTGAGATAGATTCCATTGACTGGAATCTGCAGTTCTTCACCATCCAATGAGGCCAATTGGAAAGCATTGTTGTTCTTGCACTTTGTGACCATGTATGGGCCACTCCAAATGGCATCAAATTTTGAATGCCTTCCCGGTTTTGCTCTATCCACATCCCATTTCAACACTAGATCTCCAACTTGAAAAGATCTATCCTTGGCCTTTCTATCAAAGGACTTCTTGATCAAAGCTTGATCCTTTTCCATTGCTTGGGATGCCTGATTTCTGATCTCTTGCAGCTCTATCAACTCCGCATACCTCACCTCCTGGTGTCACTCAGATTTCACCCCGAAATCTGTGACTACCCAATTTGAAAAAATTTCGTACTTTTAAAATAGTGGGTCATTTGTTGTTTTTATTGCCTGAAAGTTCCTGTATTGCGTCAAGATAATCCTAAAGAGCCATATTAGCCCTTTTCGCCAAATACCCAGATGCCCAAAATTGTTTTATTCTGTCGTCGGGATTTGTCTGCGGGAAATTTGTATTTAATTATTTTGAGCCCCGTATGAGGCTATTTGCGCTCCGTTTTAACTCCGTTATAAGCGAATATGTTATTATTCCTGTATACCAGAAGGATTTTAACTTATTTTAAGTTTTGGGCTTTATTTGTAACTTTTGGCAATTTTTCGTGTTTTTGTGGTGTCCCGTTTTGTTTTCTGTGAAATTTCTCTGGAACAACTCCTTCGCCGGGTAAGCCCGATTTTTGGCCTGGAGCAGCTGGAAAACATACACGCACATTTTGCCCGGAGGAAGTCATAATCGGAGGTCTGGATCACTGGGAAAAAGCGAAGTCGTGCACAGGAAAGCCCCTGCGGGGATGGGCGCATTTTTGGAAAACAAAGGATTTGAGCTGCGATGGGAAAAATATAAGCCGCAGGTAGGATGGGAATTGTATACCTACCTTGCAGGGTATTTTTTCCCGTGTTATAAAAGTCACTTAAGCTGCAGTGGGAAAAATAGAGGCTGTAGGCAGGTGGGAATTTATTGCCTACCTTGCAGGGTGAAAATTCCCATGATATAATAAAAGGAAAGTGACTTAAGTGAAATCATGGGATTTTAGTGCGCTACCTTGCAGGGTAAAGAATCCCATTGCAAAAGTCAAATCACTTAAGTGGATCATGGGATTGTGGTGCCTACCTTGCAGGGTAAAGAATCCCATTATGGTGAAAATTCTTAAAAATAGAATTACATGTGCAAAAAAGTGCGCCCCCTTTGGTGATGGATAAAAATAATTAAATTGATTATTTTTAATAAATTCTATCCTTGGAAAAAGTGCGCCCAAGCTTGAGGAGGTTGAAAAGTCAAAGGAGGATTAAAATAGAGCAATTAAATTAATTAAATTTAATTTATTTAGTGGCTGCCCCTCTCCTTGGAAAAAGTGCGCCCCATTTGGGCATTATTTAATGATTTTTAAGGCATTAAATCATTGAATTAATTTCTATTTTCAGTGGCTATGGTCAAAGCACACTGTGAGGCTAAAGTTAAGTGCTGTGTGAAGGATTAAATTGGATTAATTTAATTTATTGGATGGCTGTCCTTAAACATGCAATTTTTAAAAGAGAAAAGCATGATTTTTAATTAATTAATTGCCTTTAATTGTTAGGGCAATTATTAATTATAGAATTGTGAAGGTTATATAAGCATGGGCAGCCATATGGATTTATTATTCAACACACAGGTAAAGAATTGCAGCAAGGAGGAAAAGTGCGCCCCCTTTAGAAGAAGGATTTTGCACAGACAAATTGCTAACAAAGGCTAAAAGCTTCCAGATTTGGCGCATGCTTTGGAAAAGGTTCATCTTCGTCTGCACAATTGTTTTCACAGGTGTTAAAGGAGCTCAGGTGTTGATTGAAAGGATTCATGCTCTCTTTATGTGCAAATTAAACACCAATTTTTGGGGCAGCAGGCTTGAAAAGTGCAGATTTTTATAATTTAAATTCACTATTCATGCTCCGGTGGCCATTTTTGTCTGAATAAATTGCAGGAACTCATTACAGGTGCTTTATAAAAGAAAAGGAGTATTTATCAATGTCCAATACATTGCAAATATCCTCCGAATCTGAAGAATTGTCCAGATCTGCACCAGTATTGAAGAAAGCAGGCCAAATTAGAAGAAAAAGAATTATTCAGACAAAGATTGATAAAGCTATGGCGAAAGGAGATGAAAAAGAGAGCACGATGGATTCATGCATTGCTTCTAAACTCACAGACATAGGAGACACGGATCTAGGCCCAGAATCTCTTTCTGATTTGATTGATAGATCCAGAGCTGGAAAGACTTCACTCATGCGTGCGGTCAAAAGTAGCGGAATTATTCGAGCTGCAGCTTTCCCATGTACAGCCCAATTGCCAGAGTTTGTGATGGAGTGTGCTAGATCTTACCATCCTTCATCCAGATCAGTACGTGATGTTGCGGGAAAAACAATAATTCGTTTGGATGCAGAATTCTTCGATTATTGTCTGAAGATTCCAGTGCGAAAGGTGGTGACTTCTATTAGCATTCAGGATGCTGACAGTAGGTGGGAGAAACATAAAGCTGACTGTGTGAGCATCATGAATAGCCGGTTCATGAAGAAGCCTAGATCCCCTTCCAGGTTCCCGAGAACTCTTCCACGATCCAATTTGGTGCAGGAGGCGGATGATATTGTCAAATTGCTATGCAGGTTGAATGGTGAAGCGAATGCCTACACTTTCCGGACATGGATGTATGCTTTCATCAGGACCATTGAAATCAACAAGGTTGATTCTATAATCAGTTGGTCAGAAATTATTAGCAGCAACATCGGTGAGCAACTGCGGAACGTAAAGCGTACCTTCAGCTTCAAGATGACTTCATACTTGGTATATGCTGCAGCTTCACAGGGTGTCTTTTCCAAGCTGGATAGATGTGGTATTCTTTCCAAGGATCCCATTTTCGAGTGCTACCCACAGCTTACTGCACCTGCGTGCGAGAAGGACTTCAAAGTGATCAACGATGGTTTCTTCTACGATTTCATCTGCAGGTTGGACAAAGACTTGAAGACTCACAGAGTAAGCAAGGAAGCATGGGAAGCAGTGTCCAAGATTGGCAGTGTATTCATCCAGTTTGCAGATTTCACATACCTCAGGGTTACGAGCTTTTCAGGTGAACCAACAAAGATGCCAAGGTACCCAAGTGACAGATTGATTGCCATGGAGCTAAGCAGGCAACTTGTGGAGTTACACGACCTTCAGTCGAAGCGGCACAAGTCTACGGGCTACTTCCCACTCACTGTGGGATATTACAGTTGCATCAGCATTCACAGAGCTCGAGGAATGGAAGCACAAATGTTGTCCGAGTACGAGCAAGAGTTCTTCCCTGCACGGCTTAATTTTGATCCATTTGGAATAGCCAGGAAGACAATCTCCCAGGAGTACGCACATGTACCTTCGCTAGAAGATTTCTGGATGAAGTGCAGAAGTGAGTACGAGGTCAGAAAGAAAGATTTCAGCAGGCTGTCGGCAAAGCAAGTATTTGACTTTGGTCTAGCGCGGATACCTGCGGATCTTAAAGATGATGGGAACGTGGTACTGGACACTTACCATCAAATGGGAGGAGATAAAGCTCTACTACAGGATAGCAATGGCGGCTGCAGCACAATAGAAGAAAGATCCGGAGCTGTGTTGGTGAGTACTTCGAGCTGGCTGCTAACGAGGGGATACTGCCTTATGAAGTATTGATGAATCAAATCACGGGCAACTTCGGCGCAGAAGATTCCCTCAAGCGAAAACATGAAGGGAGAGCGAAGCAGAAGGTTCCGAGAAAAATTGAAAGTA